>JAGJRO010000001.1:0-197385 GCA_022832285.1 Lepidurus apus apus | reverse complement strand
CCCCCCCCCCCCCCCAAAAAAAAATAACAAAAAAATTGTTCGCTATTTTATTTTCTTGGAAAGAACTCTAACGCTGTCACTATCAGCGCCGGATTACCAGCAAATAGACACCAGCACGGGAAGATGGAATATTTTCCAAGGGACTGGGAAATAGGCGAATATATGAGCTGGCAATGGGAACCTTGAGGGACTTGGGAAGAAAATTGCTGTTGACTTGAAGGCATAAACAAGCAGTGTTGTCTGTGGTGTCTTGATCGTCTTCTACCTCACGGACTGGAATTCTAACAAACGGCAGCTAAATAGCACGTGTGTGGTTTGCAATTCATTTCTCGAGGGATAGCGATGAGGTCTTTTGTATACAATTTTACGTATATGTCAGTCAGGATGAATTTCCCAACAGGATTATATATTTTGTTAGAAACCTACCAATCCAAGAATCACCCAGGCAATTTCGGTTGGATTATTTTTTTTTTAGCAGTGGCACTCCAAAAAGCGATGTTGCATACATAGATGACGAAATCCGCTTCCGGAACTTTACAGCCTAACAATTTGACACTTCAACTTTTCAGTGTTGCAAAACTCGACCCCGTAAAGAAACTAACCACGGCAAAGAGCAAAAACAAACAAGAAGGAGCAAACAGTAAATCTCTTCACTACAAAATAACATTGGAAAGGCTTTTACAAGCCTAAAAACCTGTCCTTTCAAGTTCAAATAACATTTGTTTTCCTGGTTCCAAAAAGCCCTCTTTGGCTTTGCCCAAACGTAACTCTGGAACAGACCTCGATACTTTAAAAATAAAAAAATTAAAAAAAACACGATTATGTTTTAACGAACTTCTCTCTTCAAACTTCCCGCCTACATATCTAGGGAATCGTCAGACTAAGTAAAATTCCAGGGACTACCATAGGAAACGGAAGTTATTTCATTTGGAAGCGAACTTTAAAGCTTTTTTTACGTTCTCCTCTAGACGGGTTTACGGAGTAATTAAGGCAATTTACAAGTGAAGCTGGGCTTTCCATTTTAATTGGACGGGAGGATTAAACTTAAAAAAAAGTTTTAACAAACCTAACGCGTTGCCTTAAATTTATACTGGAACTGAACGAACAGTTAAAGCCAAGAGAAAAGTTTAACTTTCAAGACTTTAAGGTAATCCTTACACGAATTAAAATATGCTTCGCCAAAGAGTGCAGTATGATAAGGTATACATTCACCTTGGTTTGAAATCAATACTTCCTTTCGCAATGATTTTCTTGTTTCAAAGTGATGACTTTGACTGGGGTTATTTGATATTATGCCACTTTTTCTATCTTCTACCAGCCGCCAACAAAGTAGCATTGTACCTTTAAAAAAAAAACGACCCCAACAAAGCGTACCGTCCTAATGGCCCGCAACTGTGCGTCTGCGAACCGCTGGGAACAGCACTACAGACACAACGGATGGCTATTCGCACTTCGCAGCACTGTTTCCAGATGCGCAGTTGCGGGCCATTAGGACAGTACGGTTTGTTGGGGTCGTTTTTTTGAAAGGTACTGTACATCCAATACGACATTTCAACACCCCGGAAAAAAAACAATTACTCCATTCAAAAAGACCCATGTGCCGCAGGTTCAGCCAAGACTGATCTCTGTATGGGGAAGCACGTTCAGTTATTCCCTTTTCTCGTTACCTTTACTATACGCTTTGGGATCCATTTCGGCCAATAAAACCGTTTTGTTCATCGCAACACAAACTCCTGCTCGTCCGTAATTCCGTCCTAAAAATCACATATCGACGCTGCCAAAATGCACAGTGCTTAAGCGCCAACAAACACTTTGCATGAATTTCGATAAACGAGGAAATGGGTTACCAATACACATTTCGACACCAGCAGATGTTCCCTGGCCCCGCCCTGGAGAATCGCACGACTGCAAGAACACGACTGCACATGGTACTGATTAAGTACACGTAGCGTACAATACAGTACGTTGCCCCATGTTACTATACGAGACACTCTAGTTATAGTTTGTTAAACTTTATATATGAGCTTTTACGGAAGAGTCTGGCGGAAATTTGATGATCTAAATGAGTGTTTTGCCCCAAAGTTTGACATTAACATGCTACATGGAGATCGCTCATTTCCTCTTACAAGGAGATGGAACTTTATCAACTATACAAGGTTCTCTGAAGGCGTGGTTAATTACTTTTTACTCGCATCAAATAAATTTAAGGTTTTCCTGCTGCAAATCCAATTTATGTATATTATGCAATTAAAAGTCACCAACTCGTTTTTTCTTTTAAAAAAAGGAAGAGGAGAGGGACCAACTCTGTTAGGATATGGTGAAAGACGAGTGATATGTATAGAGTCTGACTATAATCATGCCAGATTGGACCCAATTGAACCTCTGGGACAACTACAAAGCGTCAAGCGAGCTCTATCGCGAGAAAAATGTGCACAGCTTTGGTAGTAATTCCACAAGAGTGAATTAACTAGGCTCTAGACCGAGAAAAAAAAATGCCAGAAGACTCCGACGGTCGTTAAATCCGATCATCAGCCCGGAATCGAGCATCGTTAGGATAGCTGTATATTTGACCATTACGAAGTTTTCATATCGCAGCAAAACGGCTCTAAAACTCCAAGTCTCAAGCTTTGCGCTCCTACACACGTGGGTATGGCTGGGGAATCAGCATGACAAAAGTACCCGCCATTCTTTATTAAAACTTTTTATTTTTTACACTTCTAAGGATGCATACGCAAGTTTCAGTATTTGCACACATCCAAATGCAAACAAGGTCTTGCATGTTGAACACGGACCAAAGACCACCCGACTTTCTAAAATTAAAAGCCTTTTTTAGCCAGTCACGTTTATTCTACCACGTAACAATTTACGAATGTAATTCCCAAAGCTGACAATACCACTCGGCAACCCCGACTCTTGAAAGCGTCATTTGCCCGGAGGCAAAATTAATGCCTTCATTTAGCTACACGAATGTACTTTTCGTCTCCGAGATAAGTTGAAAAGAAAGTGTTTGCTCAAATGATGGTTTGCTCAACTGCAATGCCATATTTCTAAAGGGGCACGGTAAGTACTTGATAATTTTTTTAAATAATTTATGAAAATTTGAAATAAATCATATATCTAAATCTTTTGTCACAGCCTACCACAAATATTTTAAAAAAATCAATTATGTCGTTGAATTTCTTTTAAGTTTTTGTTTACAATTGCTGCATTCTCACTGAATAGGGGTATGCCATCAGTGCCATCTTTTGAAAAAAAATTATCAACTATTTGCAGTACACCGTGGCCTAAAATACAACTTAATTAGGTTCCTTTGCGGCTAGTTAGGTTACTTAAGTCGGACCCTCGACGCAAGAGAATAGGAACGAAAGTTGGAATCACAGTCTAGCTTTAGGGACCAATTTGCTGGCCACTAGGTGGTCATCTCCTAAAGTTTCCAAGATGATGTTTTTTTCTCTCCCTACTAGCAGACATCTTGGGAATCCTACGCTTAAGTTGGAACTTATCAGCGTAAGAAGGGAGTACTTACGACGTGCTTGAAGGACTTAGTGGCTGCTTGGGTAACAAATGAGGCTTTGGTCTTCTTCCTCTTCGCCGAGAACCGCGTGTCAGTTTGGCTTTGTCCCGTACACCCCAACGTATTTATTACCCGACTGGTCTTGCACACTGCTGTCGGACTTATTACAAAGAATGGCCCCCATTAATTTATCTAACTTCTTTTTCTGTGGCCGGTAGCGCGCAGCTTTCTTTTCCTAAGTTTCACCTCAATCTCTGTTGGGACTGAGCGTGATCTGAGAAACACATGGATCTCTCTCTCTCTTTTTCCCTCCACGCTTGTATGCCGAAGCTCTTACGGAAGGGTCTGCAGATTCCAGAGGGAACTCGTGTGTCACTATTAGCCTGCAATACTTCGCAGCAAACCCTGCACTTCCCCTAGTAAAAGCATCCAGTACCGAGTTACTACAGTCTAATGCAATTCGCTGTTCTCGTGTCACTTAACTGACTGTTGGTGGATCAGCCATATACTTGCATCTGGGTTACATTACGTTACGTTGCAAAGGGGATAAAAATGAGATGTATAAACTTGGCCAGCAACTTTTGGTTTCAACTTTGGAATCTTTACAACTGAGTGTGGTATAGCTATTATATAGAATCACTGGCCGGGACGCTTAAATCTGCCCCAAGGCGAAGTCTTTTCCGAAACGTAACATTCTGTGACGATTTTTCAAGTCCTAACACTATGCATAACTTAACGGAACGCTGTTGTGGCCCGCCAGCAGCCATGAAGTTTACGATTTGCTTCGGATATAAGCACCCACAGCAGTCACTGGAACTCAGAAGCCGAGAAATTCTCCAGAATCTCCCGCTTCTAACTGCACCTATCATAAGTCGTGCTGTGGTGCTGGCGTTTGCCTCGTATAACACTTCAAAGAAAGTCTACGCAGTAATATATGAAAAGCTTTACTTTGAGGCAGGCTGACACTGTTAGAAATTGTTACAACCCCAAACTCTACAGCGATAAACACAGAAACTTTGCCAACTATACAACAGCCTACACAATATAAAATACATAGAATAGCTACTGAAAAGCAGATGAGTCAGGCATCATAAGCTAAGGTTAGTAAGAATACAAAAGTACCTTACTGTTTATACAACGGGGAAACCTGTACGATGAGAGCACATAACTGTACGAGTTTTCACAGCCCCCCAGGACTTGACAAAAGACAATAATAACATAGAGAGATAATTGGATTTGGACAATAATAACATACCCCAGGACTTGACAAAAGACAATAATAGGTAACAAAAGACTGCTCCATTTCAGCAGATACGAATTTCTATCAGACATATATGGGTCTAACTTAGAGGTGCACACACTATTGTAACCCAGGTCCGGGTCGCTATTTTGATGTTAATTTAAGATTCTATACGAGCTTTGGGTGCGTGAGTAAGATTACAATGCGTACTGCACGAAAGCGTACTCAAAACGGAAACATAAAAACGGACGATTTTCTGCCCCAACCACCTTTAATTTACCTCTAAAGACTTCCTCAACAAACTTGGCTTCCGGAACGTTCACAAGTAACACACAATCTGGACCCCCTTCATTAAGCTTATAGGAAAAACGTAACACAAACAATGCAGTCTAATCTGCAGCGGTTTGGTACTCATAGCGTGTACGACGTAAGTACAGTTAAGGCCACGGTATACTGGAACCCCTTATGGCACTACAGCATGACACATTTTGATTCGAAAATTCTCATTATCTATGCAATATAATGAAATTGTATTGTGACAGTAACGCATGGGATGTATAAATCTATTTTACTTGCTGATTTTCACTTTTAATATCGGTTTACCTAACTATTTCCATAGTGTTCACGTTATGAAAATTTTAAATAAATAATGTATCAAAATCTTAAGCAGCAAGTAAAATAGATTTTGTTACTAAGATATTTTTAGAAAATGTTGTTCAATTATCTCTCTATGTTTCTTTTAACTTCTTGTTTAAAGTTTACGAAATGACAACGAGGAATGATGTGACATCAGTGCCATCTTTTGGCAAAAAAATTCTCAACTACTTACCGTAAACCACGGCCTTAGCTGTGTACCCAAAACGAGGCGTGTTCATAAATTTTTTAGGTGTTTAAGAAACTTTAGAAGGCAAACCATCACCCTCTTGTATCCACCCCTTGTATTCAGGAATCGCGAGCTTCACTCCCCCAAAAAACAGGAGAAGAATATATCTAGGAAACTTCCACTATTTATGATTTCTGTTAGGGTACAACACATAATTGCTACAGTGCTGTACACATACTTGGTATTTCTCGGTCGATCCATATAACGATCGCCCTGCCTAATGTGCCACACAACCTGGCCTGTAAAGTCAACAAAAACTGTGGACATATTAGGTCCAAAAGCAAAGAGCTCTTGTTTGACCAGTAGGCCCCGCCAGGCCGCCACACCGAAATAGCCCTACCCACCAAAATATTAGCTAACGAAATTACTTTATTGATTTGTTTTTTGGTGGGGCTGGAGTTGCTCTACAAATCATCTCTGCCAACTGAATGGCTACATAAGAAGATATATCCATAAGTACCAAACCTTGCAATAAAAACAGAAACCATTCCCCAGGGCCAGAGGAAAGCACCCGACCGCGGATCTCAATTGCCGCTGCTGTAGTTAGGTTTGATGACTATCGGTCCATATCAATAAGTAAATGCTCTGGTAGCCATTTCTCCCAATATGTTATTTTGATGGAAAGTAAAACCCGTAAACACCGACTACCCCAATCCAGTATTCTCCCCCCTCCCCCACGTTGGAGGCTTCTCAGGGGTAAGGAAAGGTCGAAATACTACCGTAATGTGCTCCTTTTTGCACAGGCAAATGGAAGAGAGAATATAGCAACTGCAAAAAAGGTTGGTTTGCTTACATCGATGATACCGTCAGGAGGGCGACACCGAGGGTCGGGCAGGGACTACTTGAGCTCGCTTACTGTCTTGTATGTATAAGTATATATGCTCGATCTACCCCGTTCCAGAAGCTCTGCAAGAAGCTTGCTCCCATACTTTTACGTATTAGATGGCTAGCCAAGTCTAACGTTCTTACTATTTTTGCCTCCCCAACCCCCACAAAGCGCAAGCACCAGAAAGATTACCCAGGGGAGCTGCCGCTGCTTTTCCCTGGTAAAGGCGAAGGAGCCAAAGGATAGGATACGACCTTACCGTGTCTGCAAAAAGAAATTCTGGCTTTTCTGACTACTTCAGCGCCTTGGGACTCTCTCTCTCTCTTTCTCCAACCCTTCAAAAATAAAAAAAGCCTAGGTGGGAGACTTAAAAAAAAAAAGACATTTATAGCCTACGTGGATATAGTCGCTGTATTTGTACCATGAGTCTAACTATAACATAAAGTTTTGCCGTGTCTTCTTACCCCCCTTTGCTATTCTTTACAGTATCCCTAGGAGATGTGGAGGCTGCAGAAGGAGGACAAGCGCTCTTATCTTGCGATCTCAATTTGCCCAGTGTTGACGACGCCATTTATCTCGTCCTGTGGTTTTTAGAGCCCTACCGCAAGCCCATTTACACGTAAGTTTAGACCATATCGTTCCTATAGGCCCAACCTTTTATGTCTCCGTCACCATCAAGCTAAGTCACATGCGCTCCATTAACTTTTACCGCGATGAAAACCCGTCTTTTTACAACCTTCACAACAACCTTTGTCTGTTTGGAGGGAACAAAAGGCAACAGGCGAAAACAAGGCTTTGGTATTCATATCCGGCCTTTTGCTTTCCCCCCAACGCCAAACTAGTTATGTAAAAATCGAATAGAAATTCATCACCTTCCCAATACAATCCTCCGGAGATGTACCAAAGCTCCCTTTTTTGGAGCATAAAATTTTCAATATGATTTCTTTATACTGGGAAAAGCTCTACAATTGTGTTTACGGGGGTTTGGGTCGAATAGAGTGGACGTGCGAGGGAAGCCTTGGATTGCAGCTCGACATTGGTCGGAAGCGAGCGCTTTTGGATCTCGCGCGTTCTTCCGTGCGGGAACAAGCGGAGGGTTCAAGGGTCATTTGGTCATCAATAATCTGACGCGCGAAGACGAGGGCTTGTACCGATGTCGTGTTGATTTCCGGAATTCTCCTACGCGACACTTCCGAGTGCATCTAACCGTTATAGGTAAGCTCTCACATCTTTCACACTAATTGTAATCCCTCCAAAACTACACCTAAAACACACACAGTACAGCAACTCCCTTACTGATGGACTCGTTTAAACTCTAAAATTGATATTCCCACACTTTTAAACCCGTTTTCGTAGAGGTCATTTAGGAGATTGTGGCAAGCAATTAAAACTGTACACTGCAGAAATCACAGCTTTTACACTACTGATTTAAATCTAGTTAGTAACACGACATTATAACAGAGATAAATTATAATCACATACAGTTGTAATAGTTATTGCATTTAAGGTTTCATTAAATTTTTGTACGTTACTTTCATTTTGGCCAAAAATATCAACACGATATTTATAAAAAAAAAATTATTAAAAATATCGGCTATAAAAACATTTTTAGGTTAATGATTTAATGATTTTTCAAGTAACAATTTATTGTACTCATGTAATATTATACTTAATTTTTTAAATATACTTGTTTACTGTAGCAATTATCCATTTTACCTTATTTATATAGCAAGGGAAGACGAAGACTAGAAGTAGTACTTTCAAAAGCGACGGTAACGCCAAATAGCGGGGCAAGTCTTACGTTTAAATGCTTTGAAAAGCTGAAATCAATTCCACGTCAAGCCCGAGTGCTTGGCAGGTATCGTGGTATTACCGTGGAATATATGGTGCTCTGAAATAGATTTTTATGAACCATGGGCGGGAGTAGACTTAGATATCATGGGAATAGAAAACACCTCGATCCGCCTCACTTTTTTATGACGTTTTGGCAAATCCATAGGCAATTTTCTCTTTCATCTCCTGCCGAGTTGTCGCACAGGCCGGTCACGTTCGGGATGGCAGTCGACAAACAGACCAAGATGGCGGTCTTTGATCGTCCAGGATGATCTTATTTCCGACGAAATGAGAAAAGACAGCCTTTTTTCAAGGCTTTTCCCTTCTCTCCTCCCTTTCGGCTCTTGTATCGACATGCAGCCGCCTTCAATATTATTTTCCCGAGGCTTCCTCTTCCACGGTATAGAATTTCTGCCCCCACAGCGTCTACGAGCACACGGTAACACAGAAACGAGCAGCTCGGGCGATATCTATCCCTAGTAATTATGCTGTCTAACCAGCTTTCTGTTTTGTCCCCAACTTTTTTCGTTCTCTCTCTCTCTAACTCTACTAATACTACCTATATTTACTATCTTTGGTCTTGGTTTTTAACGCGTACCTTAGTGCCTCCGTCCGCGCCTGTTATTTACGATTCTGGAGGGCAAGTTATCCGATCACCTGTACTAGGGTCTCTCAAGGAAGGAAGCGTTCTTATGTTACAATGCGATGTAGCCGGAGGTAAGTTCATGCCAGAACTTCACCCCCTAAATAGTATATAGTTTTTTCTACCCCTTTCCCCTCTTCCGCAAACCAGAAACCTAGCAAGATATGCCAATTGCTCGTATTTTTTATTATTTTCGGAACTGGCTTAAGGCTCCCGTATACCTTAGCTCATTGATGCGAAACAATAACAGATGGCGCTAGTGTTTGTTATTGTTTTGCAAAAGCATTGCGCAAGAAAGTAAAAAACAAATAAACCTACAGCTAATTGCCGGTAGCTTGTTTTGCATCTGAAAAGTACAACTTGTCACCACAGTTTGCTGTAGCAGCACAATGTCCCAAATCAAGTCGTCGAACTTTCGGAACAAGATTTCTTGAAAACGGCTTCTCAAATTTGAACGCCATTTTAAACGTAGGTTTTCTCTTTTTTTAGCAGCTATTGCACAACCAATGGATATTACTGCGTAATATATTTCATATTTTACTGCGTAGCAGACTTTCTGTGTAGTTGCAAACTTAATTTGCATGTTACTAATTTATTATTCATTGGAAAAACTGTGGATTGGTTGTGCACTAGCAGTATGCTCATGATTTCTGTCAAATAAATTTTTCCTGA
The DNA here is from genome assembly GCA_022832285.1 of Lepidurus apus apus. Lineage (NCBI taxonomy): Eukaryota > Metazoa > Arthropoda > Branchiopoda > Notostraca > Triopsidae > Lepidurus > Lepidurus apus. The sequence goes on along the minus strand of JAGJRO010000001.1, from coordinate 187,774 downwards.
AATGTGCTGGTTTTAACGATAAGTTGTTCCGGAATCCTCCATGCTAATCGCCTATACCGAGCTAAGGTACACGGAAGCCTTAGCCATTTCTCTATAGTACATGTGAAGGGAGGCCTTCGAAAGCTAAAAAAAGCGGAAATATCTGCTAGAAGCAACTTATACTGACCTTCTCACAGGTCGTCCAGCTCCGGAAGTAACTTGGTGGCTGGATCGTTACAAGCTGCCTGCACGGACTGGGACGGGCAACGAAGACAGTTGGCTCCCAGGTACCGGTAACAGTTTCACGCGGCCATTAATCGCTGCAGCCCCAGCAGTAGACGGGAGCGCTTTTTCGGCTTCGTTTGAGAACGAAGATGGGGGCGAGGATAACGATGCCAATTCCGCCTTAGTTTTCAGCGTATCCAGCGGCGGCCATACGCGAAAGATTCTTCCGCTGCTACCTTCGTCACAGATACGGACCGAAAAGACGCGTTATAGCGGCCCGGTGATCCGTAAAGTGGTTGCTGTAGGCCCATTAGGCCGTCCTCACCACGGTGCAGTCCTGTCCTGTCAAGCTACTAACAGCTTGGCCACTTCGCCAGCCGCTCGCACGCTCACCATTGACATGCAGCGTAAGTACATTTGTATAAACTCGGACAAATAATAATAGATAGCCAACATAACTCCTTGACGTTCAACTGTCCATAAAACCGCTACAAAAGTTTACGTTTCCTTTACGAGGGCGAAAATTGCTTGGACAGCCTGAGAAGGCGCGGGAAATAGATATCGATCAATAAGCAGATGACAAGGATTCGATATATACCTTTCCAAACAGTTTAAAAAAGGAAAAAAACGTAGAAAAAAATCCCAGAAAAAAAGACAGAAAAAGTTCGTATTGCTGCTGCCGCTCAAACTCGAGATCCAATAGTTTTTGCTACCCCTGTCTTTCTGATGTGTCTGCTGTGTGAGGCCCCGTCTCGAGCAAAGTAAACCGATCGTTAAATTGGAGATGTATAAAAAATCCGAAAGAAAAAATTTACAACTGAACGCTCGAAAACGGAAACCCCTGAAATTGCACTGGGCCGGAATTGCAAGGATGAAAGTTTCACTCCCACAAAAAGCTGTTTTCTTCTACAGATATAGCTCACCGAATTTGAGGAGCTGCTGCCTTAAGTTTTTTTTAAAATTTATTTTAAGGATAGACGAAAATATACTGTACAGCAAATCGTGCCTAATTCCCTATGTTCTTAGCGCTTTTGGCGTTTGGAGCGAAATATATCAGAATCCAGTTGAACAAATGGTGTGATTAAATCTGGACTTTAACTCCAGAATTTGTCCAGATTTAATTAGACCCAAGGAGAACAAGGAACAGCAGCAGACTCAGGCTATCGTTTCAAATCCTTGCGAAATTTCTGAATAATTGATTTTATCTAAGAAACAATTTTTTTTAAATGACATAGACACAAAGTACAGTAGATGCCGTTTACTGTGATCACGTTCGTCAAGTGAATTGATTCTATTAATCGGAGATTCTAATAACCGAAAATCAGAACTATGTACGAAAGAAACAAAGCATCGTCTACTTTTTGAACTTTCCCGCACTTTCTTTTTCTATAGATTCACTACACCCACTACTGTTTATTTCGTAACGCTTTTTCAACAATTTTGATCGAGATGATTGAGGAATTCCTGATTTAACGGCCGCTTCCTTTTGTGGCAAATCTTTTAAATTTAACTTGTCTTTAATTTCATTGAGCCGCAACTTCTCTTTTACATTTAAATCAACTCTTTTCTTGTTCGTCGCAATTTTTATATAACCACACCCACACGTCTAAAACACAACTAACACTGTGCCTTTGAAGCCTACTCCTACGCTTAGGTAGGGTTCTCAACACGATATCCCTTCTAATTTTCCCATTCAATTAAAAGAACTGGTCACTCAATTGAATGACAATTGAAAAACTCGATAATCAAGACTAACCACTACCACATAACCCACATTAAGTATTTTATATTAATATTTGATTTGTAAATGTAAACAAAATATAAGCGAGAATCAAACTTATAAACAAAAACATAAATTGCTCAATCTTAATCTTGAACTAGTTTAATAATAAAGAAAAAAAAACCTTCCTCCCCCCTACTCCTAAAATACATCTCATGTGTGGTAACTCAAGTTTCACCTGCTCATTTAATTGACTGGGGAGTTCAGAAGGGATTTCCCCCTAAGCGTAGTAGTAGGCTGGAAATGACAGGATTGGTCAAAACAACGTAAAAGCAATGTCATTGGTCAATATGAAAAGTCTACGTAGCAGTCACTACTGTAGTTTCGTCACTGCATTGTGAAGATTCTTTTGAAATCTTTTGAGAAATCTTCTGCACTGTGAAGATTCTTTTGAGTCTAATATCCGAAAATGTGATTCTAATAACCGACTAAAATGCTATGAATTTTTATCATTTTTAATCGATCTTTTAATATTTGATTATATAAAACGGCGGATTCTAATAACCAGTGATCACAATAAGCGGCATCTTCTGTATTTGATTTGATCTCCTCTAAGAAACGAAAAAAATGACAAAGATAAAAAGCTATGATGCATGGAGAAAACGCTCATAAAAAGCCAGGGTTTAATTCGCACTCGTTCCTTCTTTTGTCTCGGGTTTGGCTTGGCTGGGATTCTGCAAAACAGTGCGACCGTTACTAACCGAAATTTTGCCCCAAGAACATCAGCGTCTCTCGGTAAACGAGAAAAGCGAAATCCGGTGTCGGTCCATGGGTTCAAGACCCCCTGCACACGTTACTTGGTGGCGGGAAAGCAATAACATTGCCAATACAACTGAAGTGGTAAACCATTCGTTTGATCCAACTTTTTTCTCTTTTTTTAAGAAAAAAAAATAGAAGAAAATGTGTCGCCAGTGACCCATGAAAGTAGCCTAACTACAAGCAAGTCAAGTATTTACAAACTGCAATTCTGCACGTAGGTTTCAGAAGACGGGAACGTGACGATTAGCATTCTCAAGTTCACTCCGACGGTTGAAGACAATGGCCGTTTGCTGACTTGCCGAGCAGTGAATCCAGTCTTAGACGCCAGTGCTGTGGAAGACACTCTCCGATTGGATGTCCAATGTAAGAAGACGAAGAAAAAAACACATTAAAAAAGCAAATTTTCCATCTCGGGAGGGTAAAAGCCGCTCATTCCGGGTTTAATTACAGTCGCTCCGGTCGCGTCACTTCGTTTAGGCCCTACTCTCAATCCTGATCTAATTAAGGAAGGAGACGACGTCTACTTTGAATGCTCCGTGCATGCCAATCCTTCCGTTTACAGGCTCGTCTGGAAAAATCAAGTAAATACCCACTGTTGCCCCTGATTACTTCTTACCTAAGACCCCGCTCTATTCTTATAATTTCTCCGAAAATACGACAACCAATTGTCACTTTTTTAATATACATTTCTTCTCTGGCAGAACCGGATCCTCGTCCACAACATCACAGCAGGAGTCGTGGTATCGAACACGAGCTTGGCGATCCGTAGCGTGACTCGTTCTAAAGCGGGCGAGTATTCTTGCGCGGGGATCAATGCGAAAGGAGAAGGGCAAATTGGGACTGTAAATTTAACCGTGCGATGTAAATATTCCTCCCTTTTTTCTCCCTTTCCCAAGCCGGGAAAACAACAAAATACTCTGTTTTTCTTTAACTGAAGCTTGGTCGTGTTTCAGACGTGCCTTATTGCCAGCAAAGTGAGAGCCAAGCAGCGGGGGCTGAAAAGGGCGAAACAGTAACATTACATTGTGCTGTCCATGCACACCCACTGGCTTCCCGCTACCGGTGACAAGAACGTCGTTGTCAATGTAAAATTCCCAGGGCTAATTAATTCGTTTCTGGGTTGTAGATGGGCTATCAACAGCAGTCATGGATGGAAAGACGTGCCTCTGACGTCGATTTTGCCGCCAGCTGCAACCGAAGGTGCGACAAGTACCACTCTGGGAGGGGTCCGGTACATTTCGCAAAGTACGGCACATCGGCCAGGATTGCCTCGACAGGAATCTTTGCGTTTTCGGCCCCAAAGTGCGGCAGATTTTGCAATGATCGGGTGTTGGGCCCTGAACGATATCGGATGGCAACGAGAGCCTTGTCTCTTCAAGTTAACAGCAGCGGGTATTTCACCTTAACGTTTCTTGTTACTATATTATATTTTTTTTTTCAATTTGTCGAAAAAATTATTTCCCTTAAATTTAAACTAAAAATTGTAAAAGACGAGGGGGGGGCAACGAGCCCAGCTCACGCCGGATCCCCAAAAATAATAATAATAAAAAAAATTATTTCCCAACTTTTCTGACTGCTCGGTAACTTTATGCAATTGAATTGAATTCTCAGCCCCGAATTCTTGACGTTTTTCTATTAGAAAATGCAGTCTCTTTCACTGAATACGAAGTCAAATCTCTAGAGCACGTTCAGAACAATCCTCTTCTTTTTTTACTGACGCAAAGTACAAATCTACAGGTCCTCCGCACGCGCTGCAAAATTGCACAGCGTACAATCAAACCGCGGAATCGCTTGCTGTCACTTGTGATCCGGCCTACGACGGCGGGCTCAAGCAAGCTTTTCGCCTAGAAGCTTTGGATTTGGCTTCAGGCCATTTGCTCTTCACGGTACAAAGCGACATTCCCGATTTCCAAATACGTAATCTAGAGCCGGGCTCTACGTTTCACCTCAATTTATACGCCATCAATGCCAAAGGTCGGAGCGCCGTTCTCGTTTTGCCCGTCTCGACTCTCAAAGAAGCAGCCAAACGTACAGGTAAATTGCAATTGATTCTTCGATCAAAGTGACTACAACTGACGTACATCTGCTCTCAATCCACAAAAAAATAAAATAAAAAAAGACCAAGAAGTCCAAATCCTCTCCGTATCGACTTTTTGAGAGTGCTGTAATCCTAAAAGTTACACAAAACCCTGGGAGTTCCCGAGTTTCCAAGCTCCTATTTAAATGTTTCAACTAAAGTTTGTTGTTTTGTTTATCTTTTCCTTTAAAACCTCTTCGTCAGTACCGCCGGCCTCTGAAAGCCTTTCCAGTGGATTAGTGGGAGCAGTAGCGGTAGGAACGTGCGCATTAGCCTTGGTCTTGTCCTGCTTTATCGCCCTCACATGTTACCGGATCCGGCAACAACAGAAAGCTCGAGAGAAACCAAGGTATACAAGGTTTAAAACAACTACTCAAGCTAGATTACTTGGGCTACTGTCAGATTTCCGACCTTACACACACATTCTCTTGTTATTCCAGTGGGAGTGCAGGACCGGAGACCAATGAATCGGCAAATACTGAACTCCTGGTACCCAATCCCCACCAGAAAGGCCTACAGCAGCAAGTTCCGGGAACCGCCCAAGGAGACAACAACGGCAGTGGCCATGTACCCATCTGTAACAATCATCCGACGATAACTGCCAGTCCGAGTTCTCTAAACAACACTAGTGTTGTTAAACCCGACATCTTACGAGGCCGAACCCCCGAAGACACTCCAACGGGACAAAGTACTCCCAGTAGTTCTACCTTGATGACGTCAGCGGTGCAGACTATCCAGGAAGTTGACTTTCAGCCCAGTAAAGCTGCTTCCCACACAGCACAAGTGCCACATCAAACGTACAACTCACGCAAAATTGGGAGCGACGGAGTACCCGGAGCCGGTCACATCAAGTCGAATAGTGCCGCGAATCATGTACTGGCGAGTACCAGTCTGGGGGGCAGATGTTATTCGATTACAGACTTGGACGTAGAGAGGAGCAGCAGAGGTCAGGGTCCACAACAAAAAATACAGGACCCTGCAGCTCTTAACTTGATAGGTCCTCGTGATTACTATTCGTCCATACGACCTATAAGTGCCAATGCCATGGCAACGACTTGCAGTACATTAGGACGACGAAGATTGCCGCCTCCACCGCACGAACGGTGGAGAACGTCAACTGAGAGCGAGCGCTTGCAAGAAGAACGAGAAATGCTCTACCGATCTCTTCCGCGTGCCATTAACAAGCGAGTCGATTACACGGTAGGGTAAGCCGCTCCCCATTAGTGTGCTTTGGGGAGACTTTTACTGCTAGGACCTTTCTTGTTAATCACTTTTTCTTTTTATTTATTTTTAAGAACGCTTCGCTTCGCATAATTATTCTGAAATTTCTTTGTCTCTCTTTTCAGAACACCCGGTTACAGAGAGGAGAAAGTTCAGTCGGGGCGTACGACATGAACTCTATGAATAACAAACATAGCTATAGTCGAAGCAAATCGAACAACACTCCATCACAAGCACACCAGTACTTGAATTCCACCGAGAGTTGTACTTGAAGTTTCTCCTGCAGCGGTGGTCGATCATTGAGAGACTGATATTCCTAATCAACATCAGCTACCAAACTTTGTTAAACTTTATATTTTTTGCATGTTCGAACCAAGACGACTTGCTAAATGGATTTGTTGCTTGGCATTGTATTGTTGGAATTTTCTCTTGTGAAGAGGAAACCAAGACACCAAAAATGGGACAAAAATCTCCCTTGTTTCTTGTACAGAGCCCAGAAATATATATGTAATTTTATAAAGACCTTCGCTGGTGCGCACACGAAAGCACAACTTCTTAACAGGGTTAGAACTGAACCGACCGTATGGCTTATATAGGACCACATCGCGAAACAACAATAAAATAGTTTATCTTAATTGTTTTCTTCCCCCATGCGCTCTTCCATGCCGTCAGTCTCGGTTACCAAAGCTCTTTCGAGAATGACTTTACCTTCCTTATAGCGCTGGTTTTCTTCCGTAGCAAACTCATAAATCCAGCCTAGCTTAGCGTCACAATTTTTACACGAAACGTCGCGCACCATGTGGCGTCCAGTTAGCATGACACGATCCTGAACCTCGCTACAAGGTTGGGCAGCCGCGCGCGTTCAATAAAGAAAGAAAGAAATATTAAATTATGCCACCGTAATAAGTTACCCGGCAGTGAAAATTAGTCTTGGTAGTTAAGTGACACAACTTCATGTGCTATACCGCTTGACGTGAAGACTGCTCGCCAAAGCAGAGAACAAACATGCACTTACCTGTAATTTAAATTAACCACTTTGTTGAACAAGAAAGCCCGTCCTGTTGCTCCGGTGAATCGAGTGCTAATGAGCTCATTCCGGTTGGTAAGGACTGTGTCGCAAGCCGCACAAGAGAATAGGCGTGAACCTCCGATATGGTCTAAATAGATGCGGCCCATGCTGTTTGACAGTACATCAGTCAGAATGTACTGGGCATATCTGTAATAGTAGAGCAATTTCGAGAGGAATATATTAGTCATCAGTACCCTAATACAATTTCGAAAGCATTTTACGAACTTTAGCTCAGTAGAGCGGTATCTTGACCTTACACTGACGGCGCGTTCCGCTGGCTGCACTGGTGCAATATGTATGGCAATCAGTGTGTTTTGACACACTAAGTACCAAAAATACTCCACCAGTGCAGCCAGTGGAACATGCTATGAGGACACATAGGATAACAAAGTTTATTTGCGAAGGAAAAGTGATCTATAAAGAATTCTTACCAAATAACCCATTTAGTTGTCAAATTTAGATTTATGACCTAAACACACATTTTATTATCGTTACTAATTTTCCTCTATACTTTAAATTGAGGATATTCAGGCTAACACATTTTACTTGCGAAGGAAAATTCGTTTATAAGGAATGTCTTACCAAATAACCCATTCCGTTGTCAAATTTACATTTATTTGAACACACATTTTGTTCTACTAGTTGCTATAAATGAGGACAATTCTAACTGAGAACGAGAAGTCAATTCGTGTCAAACATACAACCAAATGCAAATAATGTGTAATTATTATTACCTAATGAATGTAAATACGCGCGATTTCACGCTCACTTCCAGAAAGGAAAACAATGACTTGTGTGACTTCTATGTTGATCCAGAGAGGAGGTTGGTCGACTGCTCGATAGGTGCCGATACTAGTCTATCCGTCTTCTTATAAAAAAAAAATTTCTTTATCGATGTTTCTTGTTATGTAGACAGAAATCACACGTGTTGAAACGTAAGTAGCTACCTAATTGTTGCAATTTCTTATGAATAGTTTTGTTAGTGATTTCTGACGAATATTGATGTGGAATCTTATCTATTTTAACCTGGCAAAACACATCAATTACCCTTTTCGAGTGTTTTAACTATCCGTTTGTTACATAAAATACGCCATTCACATTAATATATGCTGTAGGGAACACGGAATAGGCTAAATAAATCGTCGTTTTACTATAGAATGGCAAAACCTCGCGGAGCTGATTGTCTGGCAATGTTAAAAGGGTTTGGATCCATTACCAGAGCTGCGATTTCCATTAAGCAATCAGAAACGAAGCAATGCTTAGCGAACACAAGTATTCTGCCCCTACTTTCGGATGTACTTGGAAAGACCACGGAGAGGTTGATAAATTGCGTCTCAAATCCCGGACAAGTCCAAGTACATAATTTAGTACTGCTTTAACGACTACCAGCATTTCGTCTCTTGTACTTTCAGGATGCATTGAATCATACGGTCTCAGAAACGTTAGACAGAGCAGGAGTTGTTACCGCAGGTCTGAAAGAGTACGCTAAGTATGCTGCAGGTAATAAACACAACTTACTACTTGCCCATAGCAATTAAACCTCGTAATTGACAGGAGTTTCAATCAGTTCCGAAGAAACAACTACGCCTTACGCCACTGGGGCTAACATGCAAGAAATTCCCTTGGAAGCCAATGCTGATTTGGCCGCCAGCGAATCTCAGATGCAGAACGATCCCAACGCGTTAAATGCAGCCAGAAGTACAAATTTCGCCCCCAAGTTTACGCCGCCGACGGTCAAATTCTCGACATACACGGCGTTCGCTGCCACTTCGCCGAAGCTTATGTGGCTTAAATCGTACGCTCGAGCGTCGTCACAGATTTCTGACAACGTGCCAAAGCCGGAGAAAAAATCAAAACCTACAGCTCGCAAGAGTAAACCGACCGTAAAAAAAATCGACATATTTGATATAGGATGAGAAGCATTTACTGCTTTTTTTACTACAGTTAAGTCCGGCAGCCAAGGAAAGACCTGTTCCTGCTTCTCGGATAGCCCGTTTGGCTTCGTATGGAGGCTTGGCAGCCGGACTGGGGTTGGGAGCTTTGGCGGAAGTAACTCGACGTAATTTTGGTTTCCGGGAAGGACAAGCCAAGTCAGAAGGGTCGGGAGCGTTGTTTGATACCGATAACCCATTTCTAACCCCTGCCAACATGGAACGCATTGTCAGCACGTTATGCAAAGTTCGAGGTACCGAATAATGATCTCTTGTAAACTTTTTCAAGTCCAAAATGTTCAGGAGCGGCATTGAAACTTGGCCAGATGCTAAGTATTCAAGATAACAGCATGATTAATCCCCAGCTACGCAAAATTTTCGAAAGAGTCCGCCAATCAGCTGACTTTATGCCCTACTGGCAACTTGAAGTACGGTAAATTGGATTTTTTTAAGAAAGAGAGCTCATTTTCTATTTATTTATTTTTCCGCTCTAGCATATTTTGGTGAAAGAACTGGGCAAAGATTGGAAATCTAAGTTAGCCAACTTTGAGGAGAAACCCTTTGCTGCTGCCTCGATCGGTCAGGTACACTTGGCTACTTTGCATGACGGGCGAGACGTAGCTATGAAAATCCAATATCCTGGCGTGGCAGATGGCATTGATTCTGACATTAACAACATGATGTCTGTCATGAAACTCGGCAACGTTTTGCCCGAAGGTGGAAAATTTGTTTCTAAACTTTGCTCTACGTTTCGTGCATTTTAAGCTCGTTTGCTTTGCAGGACTTTACATGGAGAGTTTGATAGCTGTAGCTAAGCGAGAACTGGCTTGGGAAGTGGATTATATTCGAGAAGCTGAGTGTACCCGGAGGTTCAAGAAACTGCTGAGCGACTGTCCAGAGTTTAAAGTTCCTGACGTGATCGGTAGGCTATCAATTGCAGTTGTCTCTTTCTACGTGTCTTTATTCTTAATTTCATTGTTACGTGAACTCGCCTGTAGACGAGTTTTGCACTAAACAGATCTTCACAGCTGAGCTTGTGGAAGGCATTCCAGTTGAGAAATGCGTTGATATGGATCAGGAGACGCGAAACTTTATTGGCACCAAAATGCTCGAGCTGTGTCTTCGTGAGCTTTTCGAGTTCAGGTTTATGCAAACTGACCCCAACTGGGCTAATTTCTTCTTTAACAAAGAAACCAATCAAGTACTAGATTAATTGTTACATTCTCCATCGACTAATGGGTTGTGTAATTAGATTGTTCTGTTGGACTTTGGAGCCAGTCGGGAATATTCTAAACGTTTCGTAGACAAGTACATTCGTGTTATCGAAGGAGCTGCGGAGCGAGATCGGGATAAAGTTTACCGTTATTCGAAAGAGCTAGGCTTTCTCACCGGTTACGAATCCAAGGTAAGAGACTTGTAATCCGACAAGACTGCCGAGTAATATCAACTGTGATGAACAATGTTCCGAACAGGTGATGGAGAATGCGCACGTGGATGCTGTTATGATCCTAGGTGAAGCGTTCCAGTTTGACAAGCCTTTCGATTTTGGACAGCAAGATACGACTCGCCGTATTCAGCACTTAATTCCCGTTCTGCTCAACCATAGACTCTGTGCACCACCGGAAGAGAGTTATTCCCTCCATCGTAAACTGTCGGGCACGTTCCTACTTTGTGCAAGGTTAGGGTCTTGTATAAATTGCAAGCCTTTCTTCGACAACATACGCGAGAAATACTACGCTGTAGATGGAGATGCATAAAATAATTAGGAAATTAATTATGCTTTTAGTTTTTACAAATAAATCAAAGAAAGTTTCGTTTTAGCCCTTAAAGCTTAAGTGTTCGTTTTTCTATTTTCTCTCGCAATTGGAGACAGTTGAATCTTTTCCCATAAGTGAAGGACTGAGGACAACAAGATTTTTTTTTTCTTTTTTTCTTTTTGAGAAATGCGGATCTCAAGAAGGTACTCCGGATAAAAGCCTTCAGTAGTTTGTTTTTTAATCCCCTCTCTGGAAATATTAACGCGAATCAAAAATGCCCTTTTATGCTCCCATGGTTCTACTTTTTCTTTATTTTTTTCACTTAAAAAACGGAAAAATTGGCTATGAGCCGTGCTGTTGGTTCTAATGTAAGGCTATTTCGGCTCATTCTAATGTAACGCTATTACTTTGCCAGGAGAAAACTCATAAGTCATGCCTAGTAATGGTAATATAGCCTCTTGAGGTTCCAGGTTTGAAGACGGGCTAAGAGATAAGTCATGAAAAATGGAGCATTTCCGTAGTGTCAAGGCAGCAGCCACCTCTGGAAGTCGCTTTTGGTGCTATCTGAGTATCGAAAAAGGAGATAAATCTATTACGTTCATTAGTATTCTGGCAAAGAAACGGAAGAAATGGAGGAGAACGGACTATCAATGCACGTCCTTCAGACCTTTCTTTCGTTAATATATACGGCGACCAAAAGACAGCTTTTAGAGTGGCGCCAATCTAGCTACTATTGTGAGCATAACCTCGACCTTTATTTCCATGTGATACTTCATCCGAAAACCCCGAAAAACCCACCAAATTGCCCATTGACCGTCGCGGAATCGTCGGTGTATAGACGAAAAATTGATAGGATCATAGACGATATAAGGTAATAGAGACTTCAAAGCGATACTTTCATTCATGATTGGCATAGTAGGAGGCACTTGACATCTCAAGGATAAAATAAATGAGCCGCTCAAGCTCGAATTAGTTGCTAAGAGATTCCCATTAATATCTCAGAAATCTAATTACTGAGAGACAAAAATTCCGTGCCAGCTCTGGTTCGCCATAATACAGAAACTCGAGATGCGGCTTCCGCACAAACTATTCTCCTTGATTTTTTTTAAGAGAGGATAAACTATAGCAATACGAGAACGTGTAGCATGTCGGATTTCAGGGAATATACCCTCTTTGGAACATTCTAGAATGAAAAACGATCGATTTTCTTCCAGGGATGTGAGTGGTGAATACCCAATGTTGTAGAAGCTGGTTGCAGTGTTCTTACTCAAAGTGTAAGTGTTCCTTCCAGATGCGACTATTAGCATGGCCAAAGCTCTAATCTTTGCACAAATGTTATATCACTTACTGGAAAGCCGTAGAAAAAAGCTAGGCAAGGTCTAAAAGGGGTAGGCTTTAACCGAGATTGATTACGGATTTACGTAGCAAGCATGCTTTCTTTCTTACGAACGACAGGCAGAAGGGATGAGAAAAAAGTGTGTTGACAAGAAAGTCTGAAAGCACGTTCGTGTAGCTTAATGGAACTTTGAAAGAAAGGCAAGGCTTTCTTTACTGCGAGACTAGGCAAATGAGCGGCAAACGGCTTGTTAAAACAAAGTCGTGTCACTCAGCTTTCTCCCTAGAGATGCTTACGAAAGACAAAAACAAATATATAATAACCCATATACGTAAACCTGCCATTTACCGAGGCATTCAAGTGTTTTGCTAGAGCGTGCAGCGGAATACCGCGTCGGTCAAAAGTCGGGCAGAGACCCATCATGCAGAGAACTTGATCTCGTTTCCGTTCGCCGTGGGATGTCGAAGGAAGTAATACGCGTTCGAGTGTGAATAAGATGCCGCGCGGAAGACCAGGGAAAAAGGCATCAACTAAGGAGCAATCATTCGGTATATGTTGTTATACGGTGTTCGTCAACCAAGAGTAACGCAATAAAGTTTGCTACCTCAGATTTTTACAAATTTATTCAACCGTTGTAAAATATTCATAGGAAAGAAAACTAAGCAACTGTAGGGAAAAGTTTGGTGCAAACTGTTCCCCCCGAGGTGCCAAACCGGGATGGAAAATTTACAACGAAGGAAAAAGAAAAATATTCGCAATGAACAAAAAATCTTGGAAGATATTTACTTATTTTTTATATTTATATATTTATTAATCTTTATTTTTTAAGAATGAAAACTAAGCAACTGTAGGGAAAAGTTTGGTGCACACCGTTCTCACCGAGGTGCCAAAACCAGGATGGAAAAAGTTCAACGATGGAAAAAGAAAAATATTCGTAAATAAATAAAAAAATCTTGTAGTGTTTATTCTAAAAAAAATTCTGTGTATGGAGAATCAATGCAGGAGACCACGTAAGGAGCACGGCAGCCTTTGCGTGCAATGTACGAGAACCTCACGGAACCAATACGCAGTCCTTATCTTCGAACCGCGCTCGAAGTATACATTTAACGAGTATGAGAAAGATGTTATACATAAGTTAAAGGGGGATAGCGAGACAGAGAAGAGATTTATTGGATGCTGTAGGAAGTAGGGTACCGCCGTTCAGCCATTTGTATCGATTGCATAACAGTTGCGTGTTTACAACCAAACCGTGCAATAGTATTGTTTGAGTGGACACTGCTTTTGGGGACCGCTTCTTTTGTTCTATATAGTGCGAATGTTGCCAGAGTACGTAATATGTGTCCTTTAAAGCTACTTTTAATAACTTTAATTAGAAAGAGTGACCTAAAATAATAAACATCCGAGTGTCAACTCATGTTACCACATCTTGCGCCTACACAGTGCGGGACCGAGCTGCGCTGAGCGATTTCGGACAGCTCGGATGCCGCCGAAGTCGAGTTAGTCGTATTGACTATGACAGACAGGAAAGGCGGCCAGTAGTTCTTCGGTGAGTTTCACTAGTGGTGGTGTCAACCGAAGAGATCAATCCGTACCAGCGTGGAACCCTGGGCCTAGTCCTTCTGGAAAGAGCTGAGAATATAGTTAAACCGAAGAGGCGAAAGAGAGAGAGAGAAAAAAAAATCCAAAAAACTTTACACATCATGGGCAACTACCAAACTAAGCTACCGACTGTAAATAGCCCTCGACTGAGTTTAAAGCAAAAAAACAAACACGCCGAGCCAACTTCTCCAACCCCAGCTGACAGCGAACTTGACAGATTTAGTGACGGCTCGAACAAAGGAACCGGAGACAAAAGACCGAATCAACTTCATGACCAGCACCACGAAGAAAGTGTTCCAGTAGAAGAAGAATGTCCAGGGCTCAGTGAAAATCAGAAGAAGATCCTTGTGGATACATGGAAAGTCCTGGAAGAAGACATTGCCCGAGTAGGCGTCATCGTCTTTATCAAGTACGGAAAAGGGAAAAGTTTCTTGAAAACGAAGCGTAGTTTACATTAAGAATTTTAAGCTTCTTACAAGAAAACAGGAAAGTTTTCAGTAGAATGTACAGTACGTACGTTCTGCTGAAAACTTTCCTGTGCGTCTTTTCGTGCGTCTTTCGGTTGTTTAGAAAGGGCTTATCAAATATGTTTTCAAGGCTAATATTAAATAATGCCAAGGCATCATCAATAACATCAACTAATATTAGGGCTAATATCAAGCCAACATAATATTCAATAATTAGTAAGGAAAACTGTGAACTCTTTCCTTCGGTGCTGCATTTGTAATACCCGCAAGACTAATACCCGCATCCCGCAAGACTCTTCCTTCATTTGCACGGTTTGCTTGCTATCGTTAGCGTAAACTACAAAGTACGTTATTTAAAAATTGTACCAAAGAAATCGCATTAATAGTCGCCAACGAATTGAACCCTAAAAAGCGATAAAATTGACGATGGTGCTTGTTAAACATAAACAAAGAAGCTTTCAATCCGTGTTTAATCTTTCACCGAAGCAGAACAAAGCAAGTGAAACAAATTAAACTCCAAAGTCCCACTGGGTTTGCAGCAATTCATTTGAATAACCGTGAAAGGGACTCGTAAAATAAAATAATTTGTATTGTATAGTTTGTTCGAGACCCATCCTGATGTCCAGGACGTTTTCATGCCATTCAGTGGAGTAATCTTGGAGGACCTCAAACAAAGCAAACAATTCCGAGCACACGCTTTAAGGTACTTAACGTATTTTATTGATTCTGATTGCAGCTTGAAGGGACACAAATTGCCGTTTCGTTATCGAATGCTGTTTCAATGCAACTAAGCGTCACTTAAGCAAACCATTAATTCGGCAATTCCCCTACTTTCACAGCACACCCCAACTTCCTCATCCCCAAGTTTCTGCCCTTGTTCATCATGTTGTTTGTTTCATTACTGCTCATAAGACCAAATCTCGAATCTATATATTTTTCTTATTTTCTTTCTTAACGCAACTTCAGCATTCTGGGACATTATTACATTTCTAGGAACTAGTTACACTGTTCTTATTTTTTCTCCACTAAAATAGATGCCCGCGATTTTCTGAACATCAAGGGTTTTTTTCTCAGCTGAAGTTCAACAGATTAATATACTTCTTTCCGGCTTGTTTGCAGAGTGATGGGGTTTGTACAGAAAGCCGTCGCCAGGCTTAACGAGCCGGAAAAACTCGTAAAGCTTCTTCAGGAACTAGGGAAAAACCACGTGGCATACGGCGCCAAAGCCGTGTATATGGACGTAAGTTGTACAGTACGAAGTCTCCCTAAAGTCCTTTACTCTTATATGACTTTTTGTCTGCGGCAACAGTATATTGGACCCCAATTTATACTAGCTATTCGCCCTTCATTGGAGTCGCAATGGAACCAGGACATCCACGAAGCTTGGGCTCAACTATTTCGTGTCATTAGCTTCGTCATGAAAGGTGCCATGACAGAATCCTCAAACACTGCAGCAATCACACCTACGACCCCTAGGAATAAAGAGCTGGAGTGAAACTGTGATAACAGGACTATGTCTTGGTAACGAAACCAGTCTGAGAGAAATTAACGAATCCCGTACACGTACAGTATACTCTTGTAAGGTAATGTGAGGAAAAGTTTATAATCTCGAGTAAAAAATGGGTCTCCCTAAACACTCATCTTTACGAGGACCCGCGAGATCATGAAACTGCTGCACTTTAGTTTTTACGATGTCTGAAATCAAACTGTGTGCTCCTCTTTCTTTGTGTTGGGCCATAAACGGAAAGATTACTGCTGCACGTTCAGTAAATAAGTATACGTTGTGCGTGCCCGTCTCATGTTTTCTAAACTACACAATTATACGGATAAGCTCCTTATGCGTATTAACTAGAACAGCATTGAGAAGTGATACAATAGCTTTTCTTGTCGCATGTGTAGCCCGCCCTTTTGTGTAATGTGTAATTTTTTTGCTCGATTGGACAACAATGGTTTGAAAATAAAAACTTTGTTACAGAATCTAACCGATCCACTAAATGTCACGACAGGCTCAGAAGAAATAAAAAGCTGTGGTTCGCAGTTAATACTTGATCAATACAGTTATTTCTGGACAGCTTGTTAAGTACACCGTATGGGCTTTTCCATGAATTACTTGACACCACACTGAAACTTATATACCACCGCAGTTGCCCTCTAAGGAAGACTTACCAAAGAACATGGTATTATCTCCGCGTGATTTCCTTAACCATGAATGGAGTGCAATTGAAAAACTGCTGTTTTAAAGTGCTTCACAATTGCCAGGTTTGGCAGCTGTAGTTATATGTCTGTTGCCAAGGGCGATTGATGCAAGGGCTTCCCTAGTTGAATGATAAATTATTCCGAGTTTTCGCATTGACGTCAAAGGCGCCTCTTTCGGCGGTGATTGCTTATTATAATAACGTTATCTTTATTGTAACAGTATCGTGAACGATCAGGATGCTGTACTTTTTTATATAATCTCCTTTTATTACAGAAGCAGACTGCAGTTCTCGTGGAGGATATTTAATTTGGATCATCAATTTTTTAAGACCATTGACAAGCCGCATTCAGTTGACCTTCTGTTGTTCTAAGCCTATGCGTTTCTCGTCGTTCTACGTAGGTTTAGTGCAAATTCTGCTTTAAAGCTTTAAACAAACACGACATCCGGTTTCACGCTTCAAATAAGTATACTCTCGAGTTTCATGGCTCAAGCAAACTTGCTGTTCACTTTTAGTGAATCCTATTTTCCACGCTTAAGATGCTTGAAAGGTCGAGAGAAAAAGTGTCATTTTCATGTTTTACAAAATCAGTCCTTGTTAGTAAAATTGAAACTTCCATTACTTAAACGCTGGGTTGTGATTCTATGGAATTTGTGCAACACACTATTTTGGTCGTCCAGAGCAAGAAAAAGTCTAAGAAAATGTCGACGAAGCGCGACCTCAAAGTTGGCAACCAAACTCTGTTGGTTTAAAGATTTTTTTTTGCTTGCCAAGTTCCATCCCAACATGCTAGCTAATCGTTCCCCAGAGAACGAAGCAAACTCGTTTTATAGACTAGAATCTGCTTCTGCACCGCAATAACGTCGGTACTATACGCGATAACTATTATAGATCCCTTTTTATTCGAGCCATAAACCTGCTGCACTGCAAACCATGTACATTTCAGACCGTCAAATAAATTTACCTGAAGTTCTGTAAAAACTTGATAGCACAATCACTACAGATAGGAAAAGCACGCAATAAAGAGGATAGGAAAGGAACATTAGATCACTTGACAAACTCGTCAACAGCATCAAGTAACTGCATCGCTATGCCGTCCAGGTTGTTGGATAGCCGAGCAAGAGCATGATGCAGTAATGGTTTAACGGAAGAAACAGTTACGGGAATTTCCGGAATGGGAAGATCCTTTTTTTTATACCAAAGCCAATAAAGATATCAAAAATGGATAAGTTTTTGTTCGGGAAATGAAGAGAAGAAAGTAAATATACCTGGGACTGCAGCCATAACGAGACTTCTGGTGATAAAGTTGACAGTTTCTGGGCAAAATTTGTTGAAAGATGCAAATTAAATTTGAGTCGTCCTCCGGCAATGTTTAATAACGTAACTCCCAGTGAGACATTATTAATCGAAGGTAATACCTGTGAACAACAGAACAAACTTACTCAATTATATTTCACATAAAAAAAATAAGAAAAAAATAGCGTACTTCTTCTGCAATATTATCAAATCCATATCTGTACAGTTCGCTGACATATTTCAATCTCAATTGGTCGCAATCCACGTTCGCCATTTCCCTTCCCAGCTTCATAATCCGACTAATATCTTTCGACAGAGACGCATTCTAGACCATTTGCTTTAGCTTAAGTCCAATTTAGACAAGCACACCGACTCACTTGAAGCTCATGTGCGGCTGTCTCTACCGAAACAGCAATAGCTTGCTCCAGCAATTGCATCCTGTTATGAACAGATACGGGGTCTAATTCGAAATTTGGCATAGGAGGATGCGTATGTAGTTCCTTGAAAAACGTGTTCCTACCCTACTCAGCGAAGTGAAAACGAATCCGAAGGTGAAGTATAACACAATAGAAATCTTTTTCATATATATTTCTTTACCACTTTCCGATCAAAGAGCGCTAACGCATTTAGCCCTTTTAGCCCAAGACTGGCAATCAAAATCAGTGCCGATACGAGCTGTTGGTGCAGTAGAGCCAAATCAATATTTAACAGCCGTTGTCGAAGGGCCACTTCCCATAATGGGGTTTGCCCTTCTTCTTCCCGGGGCCACAGATCGTCGTAAACAACACTGGGAGGAGCTTCCAACTCCAGCGCCATAGCAGCCTACCCAATATGCACCAAAAACAAGCCCTAACCATCAGTTCGTAAGTTCAACATTTAATTGATTACCTCGATGCACAAGTCAAGAATCTCTTCGACGCAGTATAAGAAGGGTAGAACATGTTCGGGCGAGGCACCTAATGACCGTTTAACATTGCTACCTTTTGGTAACCGACCGACTTTATCCATTAACTGCGCAACAATAGCCAGATGAGGGCCCAAGAACATGGACCATAACAAGCGGCAAATCCCTAGATAGCAGGCCTCATTAGCACCCCAATGATCAAATTACATCAATGTAAGCTAAACTACCGTGTCTTATGACTGCTGATGAAACTCGGGACACGTGCGCAACGGCGCGCTGTAAGTACTGCACTCTTTCCAGGTCCTTATTCCACTGCGCTGCATATTCCAGCGCTACGGAAATGAGCAACACGTCCGTTCGAGTACTGCAAGGCAATCTGGCTTTCACGGAATCCAAGAGCACTAATTATACGAAGTTAGAACTGAAAAAGTAACTCAAGTCAACTTGGTTACCGCGGATTATCGTAATGTCATCAGGATTCATGTCTTCGAGATTGGCGTTGGAATCTGAAGTTTCAGACTCAACTTCATCCGACAGTATTGGAATCAAGTTGATATTGTGTGCTGCTACCCAACGCCCTATCAACTCCGTAACGGAACCTGAAAATCATTTGGAAAAATATTATGCAAAATTATTCCTCCGTATTTTGTGTTATAACCTTTTCCTTTGGCAATAATAGAAGCCAATGAAATAGTAAAATCCTCTTTTAGGTCTTCACTTTTATTTTGAGGCTGGTAATCTAGGAAAGTCTGTAGCGCTATAACGTCTTCTAGTTGTCGAATAATCAGATTCCATTCTGCTGCATCCATAGACAAAGACTCCCATTCCGAAAAACTTTCATCGTCGAGATCCAGATCAGTGTCTGGTAATATTTCCTCCTTTTTTTGCTTCTTTTCCGAGATAATTTCATCGCCGAGGGAATTGGATACTGACCGGCAGATCAAAGACAAGCTGTAGGCTCGGGGTAAATTGGTTGCTTTGCGAATAGAGTTCCGTACTTGATCCCAGAAGGGCGAAACCTTGTTATCTTGTCCATATTTTGCTTCTAAACGAGGTACAAAAACCTTTGAAATCTGTTTTTGCAGACCCGACCCTCACTTTACCAGCGAACGTGCAAATTGTCGTCAACATGGTACAGAACTTGAGGGCCGTGGCAGCGCAGACTTGTTTCGAAATCTCTAATCCGCTAGCTTCTAATGGGATTCCATTAAGCCAAAACTCCACCGCTAAAATAGCCAGCTCTTCCAAATTGGCGTTGGTCTTTTTAGCCGCGCTGGCCCACTGCGTCACTGCAGAGTCGCTTTTCAAGCAACAGCAATAGACAAACCGACCTGGAAAACATAGACTGTCAATGTCAAGGTGGGAGAATCAAGTAAGAGACACGCTCACCAAGTCGAGATCTGTTTTGTGGTGTTAACGAAGTCTCGACATGAATAGCGGAAGATGTGGCAGAATCTCCCACTCGCCAGCTTCGCAGGAACTCCCACCAAGGCATAGTTTCCACACAGGCGTCAGCTCGATCGAATTTCATAGCTGTTAGAAAGATACTCGCCTCTTGGTCACTTATGTTTAACAGCGAAGGTAGTTCCTGGGCAGAACAGATAGAATAATAGAAAATAGAAAGATTCACAGCATGTTTAAGTTAAATACAAGCACGGCTGTGTCATCTGTTGCGGTTACGGCAGCATAATCGGGTGGTCTACTGTGCAAATCTTCAAGGATTTCGTACCAATGGCATAGTTTCCTCAGCGAAACGCATTTCGTCTGTAAGACGCGACCCTCGGGATCCAAATTTTCTACGAGGACAGAAGAATGGCCCGATTAAAGCAACAAAAGGGATACGCGTACTTGGCAGATATACCTGACTTCTGAAATGTGGAGATCAGAGCATCCAAAACGGACACGACAAGTGACAAGGGTAAATTGTTGTTCTTTAAAACGCAATCCATGACTTGGGATTGAATACACGCACTCTTCAAGTCTAGAACCATAGCAGGCTGGAAGGTATTCATATCTTGACGTAACGTGCGCTTTATTTCTTCTAGAATATGCAATTCTTTGCTTTTCTGCTGACTAATACCCCTTTAAAAGGCAACAAAAAGTGGAAGGCAAAGAGTATAGTGAATTTGCTCGGTTATAAATTTACTGTAAAGCGCAGTGGAAAGGAATGGTAATAGAATACATCTTTCCTTCAGGATCGAGGAAAAGGCAAGCGAAGCCTTCTTCTTCGCTGCTGGCTGCATACGGCGTTACTGTCGGGTCAATTACTTGAAAGCCCGAGTACAACAACCTATAATACATGTGTCAGAAAACGGGATTTACGAAATATGATACGACACAGCCATACCTTCCGCCCTTCGCTACATTAAAAGCTGCCACTCGCGGGCCTTGCTGAGCAGTCCAGATTTCCAATAAACCTCGCTTCGCGACATATATAACTAAGAAATGGACTGCTCGCATGGAAGGGCCTTCGACAGATGCTTCTGCATTTGGTTTAAGGCGACTAGGATCCCAGCTTTCTACCCAAGCACACTCCGCATCCCGATAACCTGGAAAACAAACAAAAAATATTGGAAATCAATAGGAAAACAGGAAAAAAAGAATAGGTAATGAATCTTCTTCAATTCAATACTTCAAAGATGGTAGACAAATCTATAAATATTATTTGAAAAAGTACTGTTTCCGCCCGGGATCGAACCGGGGACCTTCCGCGTGTTAGGCGGATGTGATAACCGCTACACCACGGAAACTTGATGACTAATCCCTTAAAGAATAGCAAATTATGACAACAAAGCTTTTTTTTTTATTGATTGAACTGTGTTCGAGCAAATCTTCTGCATAAGGACAACCGCTAAAATAGTGACACCTATTAACTGAGTTATCATTTTACTGAGAGGGACAGTATGAAAACATATTTGTAGAGCCGTATTAATTAATATTCGCTACTGTTCGTCGAAAAGCAAAAAACAATGTGTAACTTTGCAAAACTAATGTTTCCGCCCGGGATCGAACCGGGGACCTTCCGCGTGTTAGGCGGATGTGATAACCGCTACACCACGGAAACTTGATTCTCAGGCTTCTTAGAATAAAGGAAATTTCCCCAAAACAGTTAATTAATTTAAAAACAAGTGAAATAATAACTATTTTCCAAATTCTATTTTAAAAAAATCAGGGAATCAGCGAACGCGATAAAGCCATTTTTGCCAATGAAGAGGGATTAACTTCGCTACTAAAGGACATTTAATCGAATAACCTGCTCCTTTAATGGAGTGGGGGAGTTTAGAAGGGCTATCGTGTTAAGAACCCTACATAATACCTAGGCTAGACGGGACGCTAATGCCAATTAAATGTTAATCGAGCTCAACTAGACTCAGAACGTGGAACTGTTGATGAGAGTACAGCCGACAAACTGAAGGCCATTTTAATGAATTTTAACCTTTTTAAATTAAGATGTCGTTAACGTTAACGGAGTCGTTTCTAGACGACTCACTTAAGTGGGATTAACTCAGGTAGAGGGAGTTAATTCTCATTAACTTTTCTGTCTAGCTTATAGGTACACGCGTAGTAGTCTGGAAATGACTGGATTGGTCGAAACGACGGGAAAGCAATGTCAATTCGCACTGTGCGTATAGCGTTCACTAGTTT
Organism: Lepidurus apus apus; assembly: GCA_022832285.1. Taxonomy (NCBI): domain Eukaryota; kingdom Metazoa; phylum Arthropoda; class Branchiopoda; order Notostraca; family Triopsidae; genus Lepidurus; species Lepidurus apus. Next base: position 165,534 of record JAGJRO010000001.1, on the reverse strand, counting down.
GATTGTTGTACAGTACAGTACTTAACTATTGATCGCTATACGGTCGAATGCCTTTTAGCACTTTACGGTTAAATGCCCTTTAGTAGCGAAGCTAAACCCTCTTCACTGGCAAAATGGACAAATCAAAGAAAGTGCTTCTGCATACAAGCATATATATATATATATATATATATATATATACAAAAATACAAAACACTACATATACACAAAATTCTTGATTCCTGGTCGCCAAGCACTTTCTTTCGTTTTGTTGCAAGTAAGGGGCATTCCATTGAATGACCTGCTCCTTTAATTGACTGGGAAGTTTATAAGGGCTATCGTGTTGAGAACCCTGCATAAGCGTAGTAGGTAGTAGTGGTCTGGAAACGACAGGTTTGGTCGAAACGACGAAAAAGCAATGTCATTGGTCAATTTGCAATGTTCGTATAGTGTGATCAATAGCTTGAGTAGTGTACAGTACTACACTTATAGCCTTTTCACGAACAAAATAAGCTAGAAATTAAATTACAAGTATAAATGCAAAAAAATCTACAAATTTGCAAAACTATGTTTCCGCCCGGGATCGAACCGGGGACCTTCCGCGTGTTAGGCGGATGTGATAACCGCTACACCACGGAAACTTGCTTCTAAGGTCCTTCTACGAAAACAATTCCCTAAGTAGAACTCCTTAACTACTTCTAGAAAATCCTGACGATTTTCGGGATCTCAGTTGGACAGTTTGTCACGCGCCAGGTGGCCGTTTTAAAGACTAAATTAAGAAAACTAAATTCCTAGGCCCGTCAATGAAGTAAAATAAGACAAAATGGGGTTTGCAGAAAAAAGTAATTCTTCATGATTGGAATCTAATTTGAATTGCATAAAGTTAATGTTTCCGCCCGGGATCGAACCGGGGACCTTCCGCGTGTTAGGCGGATGTGATAACCGCTACACCACGGAAACTTGTTTCACTTACTCATTAACAAAAATTGTATTTCTTGTGTATTATAAGAGTAAGAAATTTTTTGTTTCTAAAATTTTGCTTTCGAATAAACCGGATTGCATGGAATTGAACTGAGGCCATTCTTTCAATGGCCATCTTCATGTCAGCTACCTAACTACAAAGTTATCGGGAAAAAAGCTGCAAGGTCTATTAAATATAAGAAAAATGCAAAAAAAAACTTAACCCCTTCAAATCTAATTTGCAACCAAGCTTAAATAAAAATCACTGTTTCCGCCCGGGATCGAACCGGGGACCTTCCGCGTGTTAGGCGGATGTGATAACCGCTACACCACGGAAACTTGTTTACCTAGTTTCTTAACCTGATTCATGAGTACAGAACACTTACCTTTCCACATTCGGATGACGAAACCAGTTCTAACGTCCAGCAGCAGAATTCTACCAAGCGAGTCGGTGATCGCAGCAAGACTTTGGTCCCGTGTCAAAGCCATTTGTATGCCTTGCCTCAAAGGGTCCGAATAACCAAACCGACAGTCAATTCGTGACGCCGGTTCGGATTTTTGAGTCTTCTCAGGAGATCGGAGTCCACCAGCACTATCACTTCTTCCGCTCGCATTATTACTTCCGCCAAAACCTAGCCAGCCACTAAACGATAGCAAAATCTAATATTAATAACTGAATCACGTAGCCTAACAACACATACCTAGCCGCAGACCATACTGCTGACTTGACTTTGGAAGCTAAAGCATAAGCTACGTTAGATAACTCCAGCCTTCCCACTCCTTCACCTGCATAATACATAGCCAAATAGGGTTGCGTCCCAACTCCTAAAACCAGCGACTGAACAGGTGGATTTGGTCTGTAGGTTGCATAGAAGCCCCCGCATAGCGAAGCAGTGCGGAGATGGTCGTAACTGGATGGGGTTAAAAGACCCACGCTTTGAATATCCGAAATTTGCTCTTGTTCATACAGACCCCATTTCTTGTAAGAAAGCGGAGGAATGTCAAACTGCGTTTCAGCAGTGGGAGCTGCAAGAACTAAACAGACGACTTAGTTCAAACTATGTTTTATGGGGAGTTTTAAGTGGCATTACCGCGAGCGACTTGATTCCTGCACACACGCAAGGTTTGGATAAGCTCGAAGCCTTCGATGGATACTAAGACTTTCGAGTAGACGACCTGCACTTCTCGAATTTCTGTCGAGAAGCGACTGGAGCTCAGACAACGAAGATGCAGAACGCGATCTTCATGGAAATGTTGGTTAAGGAGTAAGACTCCGTTCTAACATGGAGGAAGGGTTACCAATGGAATGTTTGGTTACGGTAATTAAAGACATTACTTCAGTATACATTTTGACATGTCCAGTAGAAAAGCCAACCACAATACAAGTCCAATCTGTAGCTCCATGGCCGCTTCTTTGAGTCGAAGCTATGGGAATGCACAGAACTGCAGTGATTTCAGCCCTATAACATATGAACGTGTTTATTGATAGTAATATGCGATACTTAATTTTACCTGTTTTCGCAATCCATCTCACTTTGTAATACGGTCTGATAATACGTCTGATCGTCTTCATTATATCTATCCCATTTTCCTAAACATAAATAAAATACAATTAGCTAATCACAATCGGCTTTTTTAATTTAAAAAATCTACCTGTCATGACTATTAATCTGTTTTCATGTGCTATAGCCAAAACTTCACTTCTGGGCGACACGCAGATTAGACAATTCTGTAACCAAGAGGAGCGCTTTACCGACATTTTATTTACAGAATCTCTGGAATCCGACTTGGCGAGGTCCTGTTCGGTTTTGCTAACTGGCCAAGACCAGTTTTCCGTTGCATCGCCAAACAGGTCTAGAAAATAAATTTGGCTATTAAATAACAAACTTATTTATTTAAATCCTAAATGTACCTACGAGAATGGAGAAATCATGAAGTTAAAGAAATCGTTAAAAAAATATAAAAAAATAAACACTGCAAGAGAAAGAGCTTTTTTTACCCTCAACTGAACCAGAAGATTCGAGACCTGTTTCTTCATTTTCAGAAGGAGACAAAAATCTCTTTTTCGAAACTATCTCTTTAACAGTAGCTATGTGTTTTAGCTGGCAGGACATTTTCGAAGCTACACAGATTACACATTCGTGTTGTTATTATTGTTGTCAAATAATCATCCCTCAGCTGTTGATTGTGTAGGAAAGTTCCTCAACATGCCACAGTTGGCACTAACGGCGAGATTATTGCGCCTTTTTTAAAAGCCTCAAAAACGTTCCGATCCATGTTTAAAATATTATTTTCCTGCTTGTTAAATTATTTTCATATCAGATTTTTTACAGTTAACATAACTTATGTCTAAAGAATTGTAACTTTTATTGAATACAATAAGATATTGGATTCCAGAACTGTATTGTCTTTTACTGCGTTACCTTAGCAACCATCCCTCACTTCGTGCTACAACAAACGTTTCAGAAGCTCGAAATCGAATGCGGACAGTGTTTTGGTCCAAAAGTTTCTTTATCTATACCGTATAGGTTATAATAAAATTCTGTTGTAAATAATTCCAATATGGAAGCAAAGGCGAGATCTTCTTCCGGGAAAAGCAACCTTCCCACGGAAGATTCCGCCGAATCTTCCGGTCCAGGTTCCTTCTTCATGCAGTACATTGTGATGGAAGACTTGCTTGATAAACTGAAACTTCTGAACTTCGGACGCGAGTTTATTAAGGATATGAAAATGAAATCTATAAATAGGTACGTGCATATGTTCAAATCATAAAGGTAATCGCTACAAGAATTCGTATTTCCAGACATTACTTTGCGATACCGACTAATCCCGGTGAGCAATTCTTCATGTTCGCAGCTCTAGCTTCGTGGCTTATCCGAAAACTTGGAAAACCTTTCGAAACACCTTTGGAGTCTGATGATCCAAACTCTACAATAGCCACAATCCTCGATCACGTGCGAAAATTGGTATTTCACAATAAGACACAATTTTACATGTAAGGTATAACATTTTTCGTTTTAGGGCGTTACTATTGATTTCTCCCCTGGGAAATTAAAACAAGGCTTTGGTGAACATGTCATCTTTGTACTAGATAGATTAGCCGACGAAGCCTTGAAGGTGTCGAATTTCTCATGGAACAAGTACGCTTATTCCAACGAAGTTATTCCGAAATGTACTCATTAACATCATAGACCAGTAATTCCGAAAGAAGAAGTTGCTTCAGAAGAATTTGATTCCGACTCGGAATTAAACTTGGAAAAAGTCGAAGAGGAGATGGCTGACCAATACAGTGATGAGGAGGAAGAAGACAATCTGCTCCATATTGCCAACATGGGCCTTTTAACCAACTCAGTAAGTAGCAACTTATTTATATGAATTTTCTAGAGCTCCTTTTAGGAGACAAAGAAAGCCGATATTCTCGAGTCCAATACCGATTCAGAAGCTTGGAAGCTAGAATTAGAACGGGTTACTCCCCACTTAAAGATTCCTATCAAATCCGGTACGATTACTTTGCCGATACTTCTGAATTCATTTTCTCTTTTTCGACGTTGTGAATTATAGAAGCCCGTGATTGGCGTACTCGCCTAGATACGTTAAAGCAACACCAAGACAACCTCAATACAGCTTTGAATACCACTGGGACCTTACTTGAGCGTTTACAAAACGACATTGGCCGCAGTCTCGATAAAATTGCTGCTCGCGAAAAGTTTCTCAACGCTCAATTAGTACCGTTGCTGGCTAGTCATCGAAAATTACAGGTGTTCCTTCCTTGGCTTCTAAACTCGAAGTTCTAAATTCGTCTTATTTTTAGGAGCAATTCACTGCTGCTAAAGAAAAATATCGATCTGTTAGCGGAGGTATTGTGGAAAGAAATAGCAAATTAAACACTCTGGAAGAAGAACTGCAGATTCTTAAGCGGGAATTGGAGGAACGAAGTTCTAACATGACAGACGGCAGTAATAATATAACAGTATTTATTTAAAGATTTTCATTATGATCTCTTTAGTGCCCATGGTTAATATTAAGAAAGCATTAGCTCGCGTAAAAGGAGAGTTAGCGCAAATGGAAGTCCGTATGGGCGTTGTCAGTCATTCTTTGTTGCAAGCCCGACTACGGGAAAGAGCTGCACAAGTCCAAGGCGAACTGATATACGCCACCATGGCTTAACCCTTGACAGGCAAAACTAAGTAAAGCTTCACTCTTTTTTTCTTCTTCATAAAACCAGGCTAAATAGGTTCAACCCATGTAGACAGAAGAGGGGGCCCGCAGAGTTGTCATTTGGACGTAAGAGGACATGTGTAGATAATTCGCGCAGCTGCTACGAGTTCGCGGGTTAGACGGGCTACGAAGTTGATTTTAAATGTGAAGGTCGGCTTTGTTTGCCTTGCTGGTGCTTTTTAAAAACGTTATACAGTTAATTAGAAAAATGAAAATATGACGGCATTTATTATCCATTACCTCTTTCTTCCATTTCATGCGACGATTCTGGTACCAAGTTTTCACCTGCAACTGAGTCAATCCTAAAGAAGTTGCCAACTGCAGTCGGGCTTCCGAGCTCAGATACCGTTGTTTTTCAAACATTTTCTCCAACCCCTGAAGTTGCAAATCTAGCCACCAGGATCTGTTCAATACCTACATTTTATGAACAATGCCAATACCTGTAAAAACTGTGCGATTCCGTCGTTTTGGTGTGCAATTAAGAAGAGCAGAATTCGAATCACCTCGAACGTACGCAGGTATAGGAATTTCCATAACAGCTTTAGACCCTACAATTGAAAGGAGTGACATAACTGATAAGTAAAAGTACAAGTTCACTTGAAGGCAAATAAATGTCTTCGTCGTTTGGTCTTAGCCAATGCCAAATCCACGAAATCTGCTTCACATTCTCGAATTCATTGCCATTCCCGCGAACTCGAACGGGACGAGGAGGTGACGAATACTGTGGAGGCTTGGTTAAGGTTTCTTCGTTCAACAAATCTGCGATCATAAACGACTTACACGGCATTATTGAGAAGATTTAAAACTTGCACAACTTCTCGAGTCACTAGCTTGAAAAGGAATGGGTAAAAGTGATTGAGAAACGGTTTTTTCAAAGTGAGTGTGTCGTGTTTCTATATTAGACTGGATGGCAAGTTTCCCTAGTTTAAGAGGCCGAATAACAAGCGGAACCAATCACAATGACACCAAAGACATTGCATTGGATCAGCCACATGCTTCGTCTCTTTACCAGTTTCTGACATTAGGTAAAAAAATAACTCAACGTGCAGTGCCTAGTTTTCTGCCAATCCGCCACTTGACCATGACTATGTACATAAAAAGCACACAGACATTCTTGTTCATAAGTCACTGGAAAAGTCACTGGGTTTGTTTGTCGCCCCTTTCCAAGTCACTCGTAAAAAGACTCAACCCTTACACACCAAAATAAAATAACTAACTTAAAAACTAAAGGGACATTCACCGGACAGAAATAGTAATTTATGCCTTGACTGCAGCAGAAGTGCTAGGAATATTTTTTCGACTTTTCTCCCAACGATTGACGCAAGCTAATGGGTAGCAAACGACACCAGAAAACATAATGAAGGATCCAGATATGTAAAACGACGCATCATAATCTCCCGTCATGTCGTAACACATCCCTAAAAAAAGAACACAATTAGAAAAGTTCGCTTGGGGCATTTATTCGATTTATATTACCGGCTACTGGACCTCCAACTGTTGCAGCTAAACCGGTGAAAAGTAACATCAACCCGAACGCATTGGTCAAATTTTCCAGACCCATGAACTCCACGATCAAAATAGAACGAAGCGAAGCGAAACACGCTGAAAAGATTACCAAAAAAATAAGTGAAAAATCTTAGAAACAACTTACGAAGTAAATTAATATTACCTATGCAAAGACCAAATATACAAGCGTACACCATAAGCATGGTGTAAGTGTTAAAGAAGGGGCTTATGATTGTCACTAATCCGCCGATGGTCAAGGCTACGTTGTTGACCAATAAAACGTCCACTTTGGGATGATCGGCCAACCAACCACAGGCCACCCTACCGGCTGTATTGGTAATTCCAATAACGGATAGCAAAAAGGCGGCCGAGTCTCGATCTTCACCCATTAATTTCGCACGATCTAAAAAGACATTTATTTGTTTTTTTAAAAAAGAGTGAAAAGTAAAAAGAAAACCATTTTGACGTTACCTGCCAGATACATGAAGGGTACAAAAAATCCCATCATGGTGAAAAAACCTGATAGGGTAATAATCATAAAAGTGGGGGACGCTAGTAAAGAGATCTGAAGCATGGACGACAACGTGCGTCTTGCTGCAGCTGGGATGCAAGCGCAGGATTCCGACGGAGGAGACGTTTCTTCACCATCGGATAAGATAGCTGGCAATCTCGTAACGGAAGCATGGTAACTTGCAGCATCCTATGGCGCAAGAACATGGAAAATTACTTGCACTGTCTAAAGCTATTATAGAAAGAGAAAGTTATACCTGGGATTTGTACTGGGGAAGACGTTGTAGACTGCCATTGAAGAAGATATCTTCACGATCAAAAGGTCCTGGTTCAGCACCGCGTGCCAAAGATGTTTTAGATTTGGCCAAGCTCCGCACACTCGCTGATCTCCTTTGTCTCCCATTAAGCAAACTTTCATCTTCGGGATCAGGAGTAGTATCTACTTCTGGAGCAGAACCGGTCGAAACTCGCTTCTGCTTCTCCATGAGCAACTTGGCCAAATTGGGCGCTTGATTCACGCCCACTTCGGAGCCATTGTTAGAGGCTAGGTTCGATATGGAGTCCGATGTTTCAAGTTTTTCATCTCGAGCTCGCTTAATTCGTAGCATAAGAGGCGTGCCTGTGGATGTTGGGAGCTTATCATTGTTTCTTTGACGGCGTTTGTTGACTGGCTCCAAAGGTCGGAACATTGCAGCGAATACAGAGCAGTTGAGAATAAGACCTAGGAATAAAACACAGACTTGCATAGATCAGTCAGATGAGATACGGTTTTACCTGCTTGTACAAGCAGTGTGCCTCTCCATCCGTACAATTCGATTAGCCATGAAGTAAACGGGGCAAAGACAAAAGTTCCTATGCCAGAACCACACACGGCTATACCCGTAGCCAAGGCTCGCTTTTTCTCGAAATAGAAGCCTACTGTGATAACAGCGGGTACGTAAACCATCCCAAATCCCAGTCCTAAGAAGGAAAATGGAGGTAATATGAGCATACCAATCTATCAAATGCGTAATTTCGATTTATACCTCCCAAGAAACCGTACGTCACGCAGAGGAAAGAGATGCTGGTAGCGAAAGATGAGACGACGAATGCTATGCAGCCCAATAAGGACCCCACTAAGGCCACGAATCGAAATCCGAATTTGTTAGCCAACGCGCTAACAAAGGGACCTTAATGACAAAAAATTAGTCGCTGCGAATATAAAAAAATGCAGCGCGTAAACGCCGGAATAGGGAATATGAGTATGCGTTGCAAGATGTTTACGTCAAGTGAAATGTGTGAAACCAGTTGTTTTAGAAATGATTATTGAGAGAACTCTACGGAATCCAATCTTGGAAAAATATAAACTTCGGTTTTTTTTATCAGTTGTGATATTTACTTCCACTCTCTGTTATGTTTTACTATGTCATCTTGTTTGCTCGCAATTTCTCGGAGCCATGTGTAACCTTAGGAATTCATTGTTTACAGTTTATAATCATCGCGAGCTAGCTCCTAGCTATCTTATCGTATAAGAAACAAGGAAACCTGAGGAGGTTTAGATTCGTGGAACCTTAGAATAAACCCTGTCCTTCGTAATGAGTCTTGATTAAATCTTGGAAGCAAAACGTGTGCATAATTTTGCACCATCAAAAGCCATTTCACTTTCAATTAGCTATATTTTAAAAACGCTGTGGTTCTTTTCGAGATTTATTGCATTATGGCATACTTCGTATAGATTCATTTTAACCATCCATTATATTTTCGACAAACAAGTCCAAGGTCGTTGCCGAAGGCGACAATTTTCCTCTTGGGACACCTTCCTCCCCCTGAGCAATAGGCCTTAGAGGGTGCAGTTCCCCTATTGGATGTGCAAATATCCAAGTTTGCGCGTACTACTCGTATTGGAAAATGAGTCAAAGTGAAGTGACCATTGCTGGGCCCAAAAAGGTGCACGGTAGGCGTGAGAAATACGCAAATCCGGAGTGCAGGACTCATTCGTGTAATAGGCTAACTCGATATAATAGTGTAGGCCCTCTGTAGCCTAAAATATGAATAACGCCAACCCCCACGAAACAAAGGAAAAACGTGCTTTTGCATACTTACCAACAATCATATAGAATCCTGACATAAGTGAACCAACCCAAGCAGTCGCCGACGTGCTTTCACCAAACGCGCTAACTAAGTCCATCATGATGACGCCAAAGGAGAAAATAATCCCGTCTACGACGAGATTACACATGAAGGAAGCAGCGGTGACAACCCAGCCAAAGCCACCATCGGGAGGAATAACGTAACCGGCAGCTTCAGGAGCTTCATCTTGTTCATCATTATCGTAAGGTTCGTTTATGGCTGCCAATTGGTACTTTTCTGACCGGGAATCACCAACTTTGGCCGTCGACATGATTAAAAATACTTTGTCTCACCTGTTAGGCATAATTCAGACAAATGTGATTAATGAAATGGTGCTAATACCCCTTAGTCTCGATCATGACAGCTTATCCGTCCATCCGATCTCAATTATGAGATAAGATAACAAGATAGGACTCAATGTATAAGAAACCTGACACTCAAGCTAAAATTTCTGACGACGAAGAACTTGACCAACAAAATTTTTTTTATTTTGTTCTTTTTTTGGCGACTTTTAATTGTGAACCTCTAAAATGATCCCGAAATCGGAAGTCAAGATGCGGCGAATGTAGAGAATACTATACACGCGAGTAGAAGTAAAAAAGTAAAAGCTCGACATTCTTAACAGCTTCCGCCAAGCACAGCCTTGCATATTCTAAGAATATCCCACATGTCTTTTCCACACTGGAAACGGAATTCGGTACGCACCTGAGAATTAGGAGCCAGAGAAGGAAGAAAAGTCAATAAAATGAACACAGCTTGACGCACTGGTGGGTAATTCTCAGTTACAAAATTAACTAGGTTATGTTACAGAACGTCTAGTTCTTTGAATCCTTTAGTTCGCTTCGTGTCGTAGATTGACATGGTGGGAAAATGTTTAAAACTCCACTAGGAATCACATTAATTTTTTATAAGAGAACTTTACTGGTAAAACCTATCACATCATGGATAAACATCTGTCTGCTGTAATACCTCGCTGTTGTTAGATTATCCCACTCCCGACGAGCCCAGAGCGCAGGCTTGGGCGAGTTCAGCTTGACTGGCACATTTTCACGTGGCTTGGCTGCACACTTTCCTTGCAGCTGGCGCAATGGCCTTGCGGATCGGTCTCTCTTTGGCTTCCTTTCTCCCGAACCAAAACCCCCTAAATTTGCTCTCCCTCCCATGCCTAAAACTGTGCTCTCGCTATTGATTAGGATAACGCAACGGTCAGTAAATGAGTCCAATAGGGAACAAAAGGTCGTACAGGCTACCGAGAAGCGAAGTTAAAGTCACACTACTGATCGCATGTTGAACTAGATATTAGAAATTCTTTAATATCTAGGTTGTGGGAAAAGGGAAACTCTACATAGGGTTGATTGCAAGTTTAAACGAATAACCGACTTTGAGAAGGGGCGTTTACAATTTCGAGTTTTTCAACGGCCCTTAAAACCTAATACCTGCTTTAGAAAAAAAGTGAACTAAATTCCCAGAAGAGTTTTTCTTCCTTGAGCACAAAAAAAGTCTAGGTGATATTGGGGCTTTTCATTACAGCAATTGGGGAACTACAGGCACGCAACAAGCGTGAAAACCGCAGCAGGGAAAGTATAAGGACACGTTTCTATCTTTTGATGGGTGTGGCTGTTCGGGAGACGGTTTTTTAATGCAAAATTGGCAAGAGACGTTTAACACTGGCTGCCGTCACGAACTGCTGAGTCTAGTAAAAGTTGCTTTGAACACAGAAAGGGTATAACTTGTTTTTTTCCGAAGCGTAGATGCCACCACGTAGATGCGGGATGCTGCAGCTCGTTAAGATGTATGCCGTCACCCAATGTATTTCGCATTTACAAATACAAAGAAAGGAGACAAGGAATGTTTACACAAGCAGCTAACGATCACTATAACTGGCTACAATTTCTTGCTTAGACTAAGTTAAGCGAGAAAGCTTGAAAGAAATGTCGATAGGATACTTTTGATTTCTGTTTTGCGAAGGTTAGAATAAAACCACGGTACGAATGCTAGAAGCGAAACACGAATTACGAATTTCAGTCATAAGTATATAACAAAGGTTTACCTTTTCCCAGCTTTCATCAAGGCTATGGCATCGTTGATCTTTTCGAGAGGCAATTCATGCGTAATGAGGTCATCCAAGGGGATTTCGTTGTTGAGGTAGAGCTCTACTAACTTGGGTACATCATCTTTGGGTTTCCATCCTGTTCATTGGTGCAAAAGAGGTAAGGAGTGACTTGCCAATAATTTTATGACAAGTTGGCACTTTACCTCCAAAGTAGGTTCCTTTCAAAGTGCGACCGAAAAGTAGTTGCCAAGGATTGATAGTGACTTCTTGGCCAGACCCAGAGGCTCCCACAAGAACACAAACCCCCCACCCTTTATGGGTTGCATCAAAAGCTGCACGCTAGATACCAAATATCTTGTGACTAATCAAGCGTTGTGGCTTGGAGTTTTTAATTTATACCACAGTTTCCGGTCTACCAATGACTTCAAAAGCATAGTCGACGCCACCACCAGTCATTTCAGCTATGACTTGTTCAATAGGCTTGGAAAGGTCTTTAGGATTAATACACTCAGTTGCGCCCAGTTTCATAGCTACAATTTAGGATTATAGTCAGATCTAAGATGCATGCAACTGTACCCAATGCAAATTTTTCGGGATTAATATCGATTCCTATGATTCGAGAAGCCTTGGCAGCTTTTGCAGCCATGATAACCTTCGAATCAGAAATTCAGAGAAATGTGCTAGAGAAAAAAAAGGGAAAAGAAACCTTACCGGTAATCCGACACCTCCCAGTCCCCAAACCGCGACTGTTGAGCCGGGTTTAACTTTCGCAGTATTCATTACAGCTCCATAACCTGTTGATACACCGCATCCGAATAAACACACCTTGGTCAAAGGGGCGGCAGGATTAATCTGGAACGCATTAAAGCCCAAATATTTATATATCGCGGTCTCGACCAGCGTTAACGTACTTTAGCTAGAGCCATTTCAGGAATGACCGTGTATTCTGAAAATGTAGCGCCAATGAATTGAAAGATTTTCTGGCCTTTGCAAGTAAAGCGGGATGTCAAATCCGCCAAACCACCCACTCCCTAAAATATCATTAAACTATTAAATGTATTTATAGTCTGTAGCCTAACCATAGCTTGATCTAAAGCCTCGCAGAGATTGGTCTCAGGGGATGCGCAAAACTTGCATTTGCGACATTGAGGAATAAATAGCGGAATTACGTGATCACCTAAAGACGAGTTATTCATATCTGTAGACTGGTTTGATTCTAATCAGTCTTCAAGCTCCTACCTGGGGCAAATTCCGTAACGCCTTCGCCGATGCTCTCAACAATCCCTGTGCCTTCATGGCCAATAATGATTGGCACAGCAGGCAAGTCAAATTCACCGTTAATAAGAGAGGCATCCGTATGACAGACACCGGTTGCGACCATCTTAACACGAACCTGTATTTGGCAAACGAGATATCGTGCATAAATCTTTGATGCAACGTGGCTCCTTGCTCGACTTCTTACTTCACCTGCTTTCGGTGGTGCAACTTGCACTGTTTCAATCGACATCGGCTGCTTAGGCTTCCAAATCACGGCTGCCCGGCATTCAATTATCTAAAATACAAGTATTAATCTTTTTAAAAATTAGTTTTCATAACAACCTTTCCTTCCATTTTAACTATACACACGAAGACGCACGGAACTTAGTACTGTCTATCAGTGCAAACGACTGTTTCCTGGACAGGATAGTTGCACACGATGAAGTATAGGTGCAACGCAAGCGCCCTAATAGGGAAGATATTCCCAAAGATAAGCTCTAATGCATTCCAATTCCCTTGAACTCATCAAAGCTTTGTATACTAGAGCTAGTGTAGTGTATAGTAATACAGAATAACTATACAATGCGAAGCTGCAAGCCAGAAGGTCAGCTCTCTGTTGTTATAATCCGATTAGTATCCACACGGGATCACTTCGGCAAACAAATGAAAAACTTAACCTCTTTTTAGCACAATACAAGCAAAAAGATAAACTTGTACGTCATTATATTTTATCAGGACTATCCAAGTAGCTCCATCTGACTTATAAGGTCGACCTCTGACTCAACAATCGTCAATGCTTTGAGCAATATTAGCTCGCTATATAAGCAACGTTAGGAAGCTCGTCAGGAAAATATTTGTCGCCATAATATTGTCCTTGGAAACTAGCTAAAAAATAACAAACAATGAATAGTCGAATTTCAACGCTAATGTGTTTGTTAGCGAAAATCCCCCCATTTCGCAATTCATGCTTACTAGCGAATATGACTCCAATGGCAGGAAGCTTTAAGGAAGAAAAATTAGAAATGACACATAGTGACTAGTAAAACGCATATACTTAGAAAAAAAAGGTAGTTTCGTGCCCCGGGTTCTAAAAAACCGTTGCCAACCACGAAGCATTTATAAAGTGGGCCTCCCGCCAAGGTTTTTTTTCCTAGTAAAAATACACCCCTGTGTGACCTAGAAATGCACATAGTAAAATACTCCTGGCATTAGAACGGGTTTCGAAAGAGTCTTGAATCCAAAAGAAAACACGGCAACTATTTTTCCATACAATGGCATCAAGAGTGGACAGACCACAATCCTTTGCGTGCTGCTTCATATTTCCTTAAGAGAAAGTGATAACTGTCATTCACACTATCAAATAAGTCCGATTTTCCCGTGGATTATTTTTATTATCTTCTTTGAATTTTCTTTACTCGTGCTTTGGGAGGTAATGAGCATCACTAACACAGAACAACGCTTTGCCTATAAAATGAGACAAAATGGTTCGACGTGTTCCAAAAGTTCGACTAAGATAGTATCAATCCTTTCTTCCACCCTAAGAGTTAGCACTCAAAACAAAAATTAAAATGTTTAAAAAAATCTTTTCTCGCCTTCAATTTAAAAAATCAGTTTACCTCAATTCAACACTTCCAGGAAGCGAGTTTGTTATGATTACTATGCACCGGAAGTATCAGAATCTCTTAATTCTAGTTCACATCCGTCATTGAGCTTCAATATTATAAAGTTACCTTGGACGCTCTCCAAACCAGTTAATCCGATACCGTTTCATACTACTACTCACGAAATTAATTTGCACTGCACTGTTTCTTTTAAAAACTCATAGAATTTCAACCACACCCGCTTTGCTCAAGTATTAACTTGGTAAAAATACGATGGCTATCAACGACTGCTATTAAACTCGCTTCCGGGTAACAAGTGTTGAAAGGTATATAATCTGGGTTACGACTTGAGTCACCGGGGTATGTTTCTAATTACTTGTCCGCAATTGTTTGTTTTTAAAATACAATTGTTCAGTTTCTCTCTTCTTTTCTTTTTGCTCAAATTCAATGACGACTTAACATAAAACTAGGATAAAAATGACCGCCTCCGGTTGTTTCGAACCTTTGCGATTGCACTGATTAGGGTGAGGATAATGGGCTTGGAGAAGTGGCAGTAACTTTAGGCACGCCAGCCTTACCGGGTTCACCTGCAAAAAATAACAAAATAAGGTTATTCGCTACGTGACCGAAAACATGCGCTTTTACAGCAGTGAGCGTTATTCCTCACTCAAGGTGACAGATACGCGACAGCCAGATTGCGAAGAACAGGTCGCCACAAGCTCTGAACCATCCAACAAGCAAAGTTAGGTGTTAGAGAAAGTACCAAAAGCAGGTTACCCGAAATATCAAGGGGCAGGTTACCCGAAATATCAAGGGGCAGGTTACCCGAAATAAATTTTAAAAAATTCCCAAACTTACTCTTCTTCGTTTCTTGTACTTTGGTTATAGCAAGTTTAGCTTCTTTCTTCTTAACAATCCGGCTCACGGCCGGTACCATAAAACCAATGGCCGATGCAATCACTAAGAAGCCCCCGGCCAAATAGAAGGGGACATCGTAACTTTGCGTTGAATCATACACAGATCCTATTATTTAAAAATATTAAAAGTGAACCTCAGAAAGTGAATATGTAATTAGGGTAGCTTACCTGCCAAGGGAGGGCCTACGATAGCAGCAACTCCTCTGAAAATGCAGAGCAAACCAAACGCATTGGTCAGTTGATGGATACCCAGCAAATCCACCAATACGATTGAAGTAAGCGCGATAAATGCAGCTTCAAGTCGAAAGAAAAAGCAATAGAGCTATTAGTATAGAAGAGACGGTGATTCAGAGATTCAGGGAAACTTACAAGAGAAGAGGCCAAACACCGAAACAATGACACACATTCCGATATAGTCAGAGCCGAAAGGCACGCAAGCCACGCTAATTCCACTGACCAGGATGCACACGTTGGTCACGAAGAGGGAATTAACAGCCGGGAAATCTGAAAGCCAACCCGAGAAGACACGACCGAACGTATTCGTGATACCAATGATAGAAAGCAAGAAAGCAGCCTGTTGCTCTTCAACTCCCTACAGAAAAACTCATGTTAGATTATTTCGTTGCCACTTGAGAAGCGTTCGTTTTGCACCTTCGACTTGAGCCGGGTTCGTCTTGACCAAAAGTTTAAGCCGACTTAAAAGTCTACCCATGACTTTGTGCTTATAAGCGTTCGAGATAGGTTGACTTCGGGCTTATAAGCGTTTTGTTTAAGTCGACTTAAACTTTGGAAGTCGACTTTTAGTTTGGTCTCAAGTCAGGCAAGTCTATAGCGAATACTCTTGGGTCCTGACTTAAACTTAACCCCGCCCCTTATTTATTATCTCCTTTGGCGATATCGAACATTCGTATATTGTTTTTGTTTATTTTCTAAAAGCACGGCCACATCGGTGGAGCAATTGTAAATTTTTGCTTATAAGCGTTCGTTTTGGACTCAAGACTTTCGAAGTCGACTTCCGTAAACTTTGAAAGTTTAGGCTAAAACGAACACGTATAAGCAAAAGTTTACAACTGCTCCACCCATTGGGCGATGCTTGTAGATAAAAAAAAAACAATAAAAAAAACGAATTGTTCGGTATCGACAAAAGAGATAAATAAACAAGGGGCGGGGTTAAGTTTAAGTCTGGACACAGTATTCGCTATAGACTTGCCTGACTTGAGACCAAAACTAAAAGTCAACTTCCAAAGTTTACGTCTACTAGCTAAAGGAAACGCTTATAAGCGCGAAGTCTTGGGTAGACTTTTAAGTCGGCTTAAACTTTGGTCAAAACGAACGCGGCTATAGTTCCCACAAAGTTGACTGGTGCGATGTCACTTACGCGAATTTTGGCGGCGTCGATAATGTAGACGAAAGGAACGTAGAAGCCAAGCATTCCGAAGACGTTGGAAATTCCAATGAAGAGGAAAACGGGGTCTTTAATCAACGAAAAGTCCATCATCTCCGACATAGTATGGCGGAAAGATTCCGGTAAACATGCGCAACATCCTACCAACATGAAAGAAGCCATTTAAAAAATCTGTTAAAATCTCAAAATCTTTACTCCAGGAAATTTAAAGTTACCTGCGCTTTTTTTGTTGTTTTCAGCGTCTCCCTTTGAAACATGTTTGGGCAAAGAGATCATACTTTGCCTAAAGGATGCCATGGATCCCTGAGCTTGACATTCCGGAAGGTTTTGAATACTGCCCGAGTAGAAGATATCTTTGCGTGCTAAGGGACGTACCACGTCCCTTTTCTCAGGTGCGGGCAGCATTTCTACCTCGCCATCGTGGCTGTATCCCGAGCGGCGCTTGTGGGTATCCCCATTTGCGTGGGAGCCATGGGAACCTTTACGTTCGCGCGGCTTGCGCTCTAACGTGCCATTGGAAGATAAGTTGGGGTGCGACGAATGCATGCCCTCGGATAATTCCAGAGCTTGACGGGGAGCTGGCACGGGTTTCTTAGTACCCTCGGCGCTCAACAAATGCTCGGTTTCTTCAGCATCAGCTTCAGGAGTGTAGCCTTTCACTTTCTTGTCGTCCATGGTGGGAGACCCTAAAGTGCTGCCTTCCGGTGGGCTACCACTAGAATCGCTCAATGCTCCTTCGGCCGTTTTCACTTCGCTGATTGTTGGAAGCGTACTTGCAGTTGCCGTAGCCAACTAAAAACGAGCATTGAGAAAAAATTGATTTAAATCCTGGGTCTAGATCCATTGATTCATTTCACTAAGTAATTAGTTAGCGACACAGTATACAGGTTTACAATACGTAAGTAAACCTTTATACTGTGGTTAGCGGTGTAAAGTAAGTCACTTTATACCTGATCAAGGTTGAGGCTTGAATGCACCCCGGGGTCAGCGTTTATGAGTAATTTGGGTCGTCGTTCATAACTTCCATCGGGTAATTGGACCATAAAGTAGGATGAACCCATCAAAGAGCCTTTCTCCATTTGCAAAGCCTTGTCTTCTGCCATGCGCTGCAATAAGGGCTTGCATTTGGATTTCTTGGGCGCTTCCAAGGGCCTCATCAAGGCGCCAAATACCTAGAATTACATTCCACCAAGATTTTAGGAATTATTTTTAACCCAAGAATGCTGGAAATAAGATGTATGGCTTACGGCACAGTTTAGGATGAGTCCAGCCAGAATAAGATTAGCTCCTTTCCAGCCATAATTCTCTAGTAAGACCGTAGCCAAAGGCGCGAATACGAAAGTACCGAAACCGGACCCACAAACGGCTATGCCTGTTGCAAAGGCTCGCTTTTTCTCAAAGTAATAGCCCACAGAGACAATAGCGGGCAAGTAGATGAGACCAAAGCCGATACCTTTAAAAACGATTTGAGAACTTTCACTAGAGCTACGAACAACCTTTAAAGTTTAAGAATAGTAGACTTTACCTCCCAAGACGCCATAAGTAACCATCAACATTGGAACGTTGGCCGAAAACGTACTTAGAATGAACGCTATGCATCCTATTACACTGCCGAGAATACAAGTCGCCCTACACCCAAACTTATTCGTCAGTGCACTAACCAAGGGACCTGTTAATTTGAAAAAAAAATCATTAATTTCAATAAGAAGTTTAAGAAAAATAGTAAGAATAATTACCGCAAGTAAGGTAAACGCCAGCTAATAAGGAGCCAACCCACGAGACTGTTCCTTTACTTTCGTTAAAGTAGTTGACAAAGTCGCCTAAGAAAACGCCGAAGGTGTAGGCAATCCCGTCCACGATCAAGTTACAGGTGAAGGACGATAAGACAATAACCCAACCCCAGCCGCCGTCCGGCGGAATGGGAACATCGTGGACTTCGCAAAGTGATTCGTCATTGCTTTGGTTATGTTGGACGTTCGAATCCCCCGTTTCGCCTGGCGATAATGGCACCTTCTCAGCACCTGTTTCACTGCTGTCCGTCTAGCGAGTTAATCATAAATAAATTAGACGGGACACAACCTCGCTCCTCGGAAAATTAATAATTTATTTCAGGGTTGTTTATGAAAGCGGAAAACGTGAATAGCATTTGACGCCTCCATCAAAAGGGGTTTGTAGTAAACATCTTGTCCTTGTGCTTTTCAAACCTAACGACGCATGGCAATGAGCTATATACGTTCGCTTGTCCGACTTCCATGTGAAGCAGAGACACGCAAATAATAAAAGTGGGTCGACAAACCCTGTCTTTCATTTCCCTGTGCCCACACGGCAAACAGACAAACATGCAGCCTATAACAGAGAAATCCAACTAGGTCTACCATGATCCAAAGTAGAAAACATTCGACGTCAGTTTTGTCCCTCGCTCGAAACTGTATTTGGTTTAATTCGGATTGTCGTAACGGTCGTTCTGTGGCCAAAGTCTATTACAGGAACTAAGAAACAAGGTGTCTCCGGCAAGAAGATCGGTAATCTTTTAGTCCTTGTCAAGTCCACAACTGATAATTTATCTTAAGCGATACCCTGCCTCGGTAATCTCGAATGTATATAGGCAGCCCACTTACGAATACCAAAAATCGAGCCAATTCGCACGTACTTCGACACGCTTTGTAATAAAGTAAAAATACGGAAGCATGTTGAAAGTTCAGAATATTAAACGATCGGTATGAACTTAAGAGAACTGCGATAAATATGACAAGGAATTAAAAGAGCATGATCGACGTTCTTGGTCAAGCAAATTACATTATTCAAGTCGCGATCTAGACCCCCCTCCTCCCCCTTTCCCCTTGAAATAAAAGGAGACTTACAAATGAGTGACCTTATGCGTGTTTACTTTTCAAGTAAAATAATAATCACGTTCTAACAAACAAGCTATTATATTAACATAACCATCAATCGCACAGCCTCCTCCCAAGGGAGCTCCTTACGGGATTTCCCGATAGGTTCGCGATGATTATACATTTATACGCTTATTTTAGAAAAATCTGGAAAACATTAAATGAAGGGAAAATAATTTACCCGTGTCCTTTTACAAACGCGTGTATCTGACTTCGAAGACGGCATAATGATGCAATGTGGCGCTAGACTGAAGTGATTACAGTACGGGTGTTATCTCATTAGAAAAAAACTCGCTCACTTAAAACTTCCTCACAAACGTTCCAGTTACTCGGAAATTAGCGTAGTGCGATCGGTCACACCCGACCGAAATAGGAAAACAAAGAAATCACGTTTTTACCCGGCCAGGACGGCAATGGCGTAGCGTTCGCCTAACAACGTGGCTGCTAACTGCGCCCTCCCTTGCCGCCTGATGCCGAAAAGCGAGCTCTTCGGACTCATGCTAACTTATTATGCAGCGTGTGGCTTGGCTTGGGTTCAAAAGAGGGGAGCGGTGCGGAAGTATAACGGTAGATCTGTTCGGCTGTTACACAAGCTTATGAAAGGAGAGCCAGAAACCGCGGATTCACTTTCCCCCTTCGTTTCGAATGCTACGCAGCATTCGCTTCATAAATCTCGTCATAAATTGAAACACAGTACTGGATTATTTATTTATAATGAGCTCCAGGATGATTATATCGTTTCATAAAATTTTATTTTTAAGGGGATATAAGTACCGGACCACACCTGTAACAAGCCGCTACATACCGGTGCCGTAATAAGAAACATGCACTATAGCCTACCTACGCAATACGCCTAACACGAACTAACACCTCACACGAAATACGAATTAGAGCAGTTATAGCCTGTAGCAACGTCGGCTCAAATCTAATAGAGAGGGAAACCTAAAAGAACGCCGATTCGGTAATCGATAAGCTAGGAAAACACGTCAAGAAAATTGTTTACTCGTATACTAAGGATGCGGTGAAAACACGAGAAATAACTTATCGCAGAATGCAATGGCACTCACCATAATTTTACACTGAAGTGTTTACTTTTTCTTCTTTCGTTCAGCCACACAAACGCAACAGTATATTTTAATCAATAATCCAATGTGTTCCCATTCCGCTGTTGGTCGAATAACCCATGATCAATAACGAAGCTTGTGTATATGTTGGTTGATGCGACTGTTAGTGTTTTCTGCTCTGCAATTTCACGCAACGAAAAGGCCACTGAAACTGAAAGCAGAACACATGCAACATCAGCAAGTATAGCGGGTTAGTTTGGGAGCCCTTCCAAATCTAAAATTGCCGTTTAGCCCCGCAACGCTGTTTCGGTACACTGTCGTAGTAGACATCAGGCGTCGCCCCCTTTCCTTGTCAGCTGACGATCCATAGAGCCAGAGACGTCGCTTGACGCTTGTCGGAGAAACCGTGCGGCGTCGTGACGTCAGGAAAACAGGAGGCAAATCAGGAAACGGAGGAAAGCAGTGCTGTGATTGGTTGAGAAGCACAGCGGCGCTATTCTTAGGTCGGGTACAATAAAGAACGCGAAAAAAATACGCTGGACATTCCTCTTGTACAAACATAAATTCATAAATTTTATTAGCCCTTATGAATACACGAATTTCACATTTCCAAGCTTTAGAGGACATGTTCAATCAACACCAGCTTTACATTCTCACGGTACTCATATCAACACTACTCCATGAGGGGAAAGGAAACTCCTCTAGTTCCATCCTCATCTTCGTCGTGAAACACTTCGGAGATTTTCTCGTCGTCAGAATCGGCTTCCTTCGGTTTCCGGCTTCGGTACTGGGTAAACTGAGAGAAGTTTGGTTCATTGTCCATTTGTATCTGGAGTTTTCCGGCTAGTCTTTCAGCGGCTTGACGTAATTCGATTTCACGAGCTTTTTCGACTTGATGTCTTTGCAAATTCAGCGACTCTTGCAAGGAAACAGATTTAGCTTCACCAAATTTCGAAGGAGGGGGCGTAGCGGCTGTTATTACTTTTGGCAACTGACTACGAGTACGCAGTAAAGGGAGGGTATCGGACGAGTTATTCGAGCCCGTCAGCTCTTTAATAAATTCCGGAGTAACATGATAATGTTTCAAAGACCTTGAAACCAGAATAAAACACTTAGCAACAAATAGACTGACCGATAAAAATGCTTTGGTTACTTGTAAGGCTTAAAACTTTCCTTGTCCAAAGCTTTTTCTGTTTTCTCCGCCAAATCTTTGTGAAAGATTCTTTGTTGAAGAACACTATTTGTATCTTTTATAACAGTTTCAACCAAGGTATGTGCTTCGGGGTGTTCCTTTTCTAATCGCATGATTTCATCCACTGTTACAAGCTTGACTTCAGGTTTTCTATTAAAAAATAGAAAAAAATATTAGTCAATTATGTAAGTTGTGAAGTAAACCTTCTTACTTTTGGCGAATGCGTTTCTCTTTTGCTGTTCCGGAAGCCAAGATCTTTAAAACTTTCAGCCCCTTTTCTCGCTCATCTTCAGGATTGTCATCACTTGAATCTTCGCTTTCGCTGTAAATTTGCCCATTGGGATTTTCCGCGGCAATGCTAGGGGAAAGGGGAGCTTGATTTCTCCACTCGATGCTCTCTACATCCATTTTACTGGGGCGCAGTGTCAAACTCGACAGAAGGTCTGTTAATTCGTTTTCTGCTTCTTTTGTCTTTAACGCAGCTCGTAGCTTCTGAAGTACTTCTTCTATTCTTTTCCCCTTGTCGGGTAACTTTTCTAGAAAGGATCTATTCCAGCAACACAACAACGAATGAAATGAAACTGAAATGATTCGCAAAAATATGGGTCAAAAAAGCATAAGCAGATTCGACTTACTTGTTACGAAGTAATTTGGATTGCCTATCAATAATGTCCTTTATTTCTGGTACTGATTTCTTACTTAAATCGCTCAAACATAATTCATTTCTCGAATTTACATTTGTTTTTTTCTGAGCCATGTTTTGTTTGCGTTCTGTTTCAAAACAACAAATACTGAACTCATGCCTGCCTCTATCACACGAAGACCCTTATCGTAGGCTTGTATAAGTTAACTTCGAAAGCTCAGGCTATCTAAACCTCCACAAGCTCAGGATAGAGGATATCTAAAATGTTGAATTATTATAGCCAAAAATGTATCTTTAACTTTAAGTAAAGCTTAGACTGTAGAATTTAGTCAAACCGGTCATTTAACAGTTTTCATTGCTTAAGTAGCTGCCAAAATGCATTGCTGTCGGCTGGGAGTTTGGCATACTCCTGTAATCCTGCTTCTGGGAGGCCTGGTTCTGAGGATGACTTGAGGTTGGGACCACTGTTGGCTCGTCACCCATGTTGATCGGGCGTCCGCACTAAGCCTGGCATCAATATGGGCTCATTAGAGGATTCTGATGAGTCCAGGTTGCATAATGAGGGGCGTATCGGGTCAGGGGGGAAACTCAGCAGCCAAAAGTCCCCGTGTTGGGCAGTAGTGGGATCGCGCCTGTGAGTGGGCGCGAGTCAGCAGCCCAGTCGAGACAGTTAGACCAGAAACTTTTTCATTTTTTTTTCACGCAAAAACAGATGAGTGCTAGTACTTCTCTATACTACACAAATTTTAACAAATTATAGAGGTTTCCCCAATTTATGCGGACTAATTTTGTTTGTAATTGTACATTCATTGCTACGACGATGGCAGCGCCACTGGTGAGAACCCTAGTGAACGATTTTGTTTCTCAAAAATTCCGGCTTGTATTAAGACGGGGATGCTTTTTTCGCCAAGAGACTATACATGTGTTCAGTAATATGCAGCACAATGATCAATTTCCATTAAATCGTCCATGACATCTTCGATTCGCGTGCCGATTTTCTTCGCCACTTCTAAACGCTCTGAATGCGACAAATTGAGGAACTGCCAAACAAGCTCTCCGTCTACAATTCCTCGAACCGGATTGCTTAGCAAGCGAGCATTTGTTCGGTAAGTCCGATAGGCCTTAGGGTTCAGCCCAGCAGTATGTGGAATGCTTGTGGTAAGCACGTTTTGTAACATCTGAAGCCTTCGATACGTCTTTTCGGGGATGGGCATCACGTAACCCAAAGCTCCATCCAATGTCGCTATTGAAAAGCATAATATAATTACGGGTTTTATTTTATTTTATTATATACACGACTGACTTACCAAACATGGTCAAATGCCTTTTTTCGTAAGCTGGAGGTAACCGCATTCCCGTCCAAGGTTCGGTCAACTTGCACCGAACTCGAAACATGGTAGTAATGCCCTGACCTACGTGAAAGTCTCCTTTGCGTATCAGTCGTTGTCCTAAATTAAATACAATTTCATAGTAAAGAGTGAAAATGGACTAATGATAGCAAACTTTAACATTACCTCCCAAACTTTCTCTGTTTTCCGGCATATACATATAGAGTAGCATATTCTGGTCTGCATCGGTGACCAAAAAGCCTAGCTGTGAGTTATCAACAAAGTATTCTGCTGCCATAACTTCCATAAACCTCGGGTCCTAAAAGGTAAACATTTCGTAAATATTTATAACCATGTCTTCAAAACTGTGTTGTTATTTACTTTGGAAACGATGGATAATGTTCGATAACTTTCCTGGTACCACAGAACCGAGACACTTTTGTAGGCATCAGCTGCTAGAATAAAGTTGTTGATTGTAACCAACGAATGAACGTAGATATCGGTGTCAATAAACGCAATACCGACAAGATCATTATTCTTCAACTGCCATAAATAGACCTAACATTCAAGTGTAATTAAGCAGGTATTTACTACAACGAACTGCGAAAGCTTACTTTCTGACCCAATGCAGATACTAGAAATCCTTGTACATGAGTCAAGGCCGTGGCTGGTCCTCGCTGATCTTTGTCGTAGATAACCTTCATCTTGGTATTAGTTAAAGGTTGGCCTGGTTCAGGTACAACTTCAATGACGTCCATGAGAAAAATCTATTTTTGTTTTTAAATAATAATAATTATAATTAAAATTAAATTAAAATAAAATATTAAAATTTACCCTGCCACGACTGGTTATGTCCTCTCCGAAATTATAATTCGTGCTCACAGCCAAGTAATCTCTCAAACCGGACACGTTGCCTTCATATGCCAAACTCACGTTTTTCAAACATGTGACGTGTTCCCATTCGTCAAACTCAATTCTGGCGTTAGGAACAGGCTAAAACGTTAACACATTAATCTTTATCGTTCAAACTTAAAAGAAAACAAAGATGTACTTACTTCCCAGTTAATAGGCGAATAAATCTGTAAGCTGAACTGTTCTACACACGGATAGGGAAACCGGTCATCTCGTTCTTCGACACTCAATTCCTAATCATTTTTTTAAAACTTCGACTTCGAAATTTAACTCTTGGATACATACTTTATCATCTCCATTGAAGATGTACACTCGATTTGAAGGCTCACTTGAGGACGTGACAATGGCGTACGTCCTGGTCTCACACTGATACGCAATGAAATGCGCTGTGCAACGCAAAGGCACTTTGCGCACAGGCCAAGGTGCGTCGTACAATAAATGCGTCGGCAAGTTGCAAATCCTTAACTCTTCTTTGCCGTTCACATACAGGAAACCTTTGGAGCAATTTACGTTGTGGAACGGAGCGAAACACACCACAGCTCCATCTATGCTCATGGGATGGCACCGAAGTTCGCCACGTGCTGTCATCATCAGCCAATGAGGATAGGGACCGCTCACGAACACCTAGCATAGATTATTTAGCATAAAATCTATAAATTAAATGTTTACACAGAAATGTTACCCCAGAGTATCCCGCAATATTCGCAAAGTACCTCAACCGAGGTAATGTTTTCCACTCTGCTTCGTCATCTTGCACAAATTTACCCCTAAAACATAAACATCCGTTTAAGGTGGTTATAGGATTGTAAAAAAGACATGACTTACCCAACTTTCCTGGCCTTAAACATTGGATTGTGGGGAATCTTCCGGAACCGTATCTTAAGCTGTTCGTCACCAGTATTTTCGTTGAAGGAAAAGGCTTGATAGATGAGAAGTTCTTCATTGCTGAGACGAACAAATAAGTGGGGTTTGCGTTGCAAGTGACCCAATCCTGCCACTAGAAATTCTTTGATTGTTGGCGGAACCGTAGACTCATGAAAATTCTCAACACTTAAGATACAGCTTTTTAGTTTAAACGCCAATTTTTTTTAGCAAAGATTAATTACTTGACTGCTGATACTTGGGTAGCATCCACTAGTAAACGATTGGCTAACTGTAATCCTTGAACTGAAAAGACCAAACGACCTTCTGGAACGCTATGGATTTCCATATCGCCGCTTTCCAATATAATGAACAACCAATACGTTGGCTTTACCTCGCTTAATTTAGAAAACCTGAAAATAGTAGTAAACATAAATTAATAATTCCTTACTTATTGTTGAAGGTTTACTTTGACGATGGCTTAGAGCTGCTCTGGTCATCAGCGGTAGAACTGAATTCAAAGACGGGCATCTCTTTGTCTCCATACAGGATGTCATCGTCATCATCCACATCCCTTCGGTGTTTTGTGTTTTAAAATAGACGTTAATTATATTTCAATGTTATTTCATGTTCTTACGGTTTAAACTCGGGCTTAATTTCAACTTTGGGAGGTGCAAAACTGAAAGTCTCTGTTTCGTTACCCCGTGTTGTGAAAATGCCACTAACATCTCGGTACAAACACACAGCTTCAATTCCAGGTTCCTACTGACAATTTTGGCTAATGAAGATCAGGTTTGAAACTACCTTTAGAATGCTACCGTGTTTATTGTCTTCAGTAAGGTCAGCTTCGCTTCGTTACGGAATTCCTTCAAACAGTATAGTAAAACAGCACCCTCTTCGGTCAAGACAGCCAAATAAGGATCTTGTAAGGAAGCTGATACACAAGAGCCTTGCTTTTCCAAGGATATGTGCTGACGTTCTTCGTGTCCTTCCAATAATCGAACAGCTACAGAGTTCACCTATGTTCCGTAACACGTATGAGTAAAACGAGTATAAGAGTGAGTTTTTTAAATGATTATTTTTCATTCTCAACGTAGGCTCGTGCCTATTGACGAAACCGACAATAAGCGCGAACCTACGTCAGGAATGAAAAAAAAAGTTCTAGCTGAACTTTTTCATACTTGAACGATGTATTTGTTGCCTCCGAGATTCCCAGCAAAAATGGTGGGCACAGCGGTTATAAAACCTGAGTTTTCCAGCTCGTTGATTTCTTGACCAGTTTGCAAAATCTAGGTAAGAACTTAAATTTTCGAATCAAAGAAAAAGTATTTCTATTCCGTATTTACCATTGTGCTTTCCTCCCTAGCAAGGAGGAGATAGGTATGCGTTTCCAATCCCTCTACCTCGCTTTTAAGCTTGGCAGAATGCACAGTAAAAATGCGCTTCACCCCAGGTATTTCAAAAGTGGTAGCAATCTAACAATGTGCTCTTAACAATACAAGTTCCATCTAATTCAACAAGTTTTTTTACCTGAGGGCGCACTGAACGCTGCAAAACGCATATAGCGCCATTTTTTCCATAACCTGAGGTAGTAACAAGCTCAAGATCGGGTTCATTAGGGTCTATAAACTCCTCAGACAGGTGAACAGGTTCTCCCACCGTAATGTTACCACAAGGACCAATGTTCAGCAAACTGTCACAGACCTGTTGATCAACGGAAAGTTAAAGACTGCAGAACAAATGTTTGAAAATGAACGAATACCTCGAACTGATAGGTTATAACTTTGGAAGCTGTCGCGTCATCCATGCCATAGACCTCCGTCTCAAGATCCAAGTCAGCATTATTACCATTGAGCAGCCAATCTACGATTGATAAATTCAATTTACAGGACCAAATTTAAACCAAGATCTTGCCTTGTGAGTCTAATTTTAGCTTCTTTGCAGGTACTTCGGCCGGAAGATTCTTTACGTCACCGTCTGTTTTATCCTTTGCGAAGTAACTCAAAAGTAAAGAATTGCCTAACCGCGAACCCAAAAAGACGAACCCTTTGTCGCACAAACATACCTACAACGGACCAGCCTTAACTCATTTTCCAATATTTAAATTACTAAAGTATGGAAAATTGACTGACACAGGTAGTTAAGACACTGGCTGCAGCTTTGTCAAAATGGAAAGAGCGAACGCAACGCATGGAATCGGCAATTAAGGTGAGTACGTAAATATCCCCTCCTCTCAAGGAGAACAAGATTTGGTCTGCAGACAAAAACGCAGCTTGGCAGCAATCCAAAGTCATTTTCACCCCTTCTTGTTTATCTATTTTCACCCAAAAGTTACTAAAATGCTTTAATCTAGAAAGAAAGCTTACGCAATGGAAAGTTGGTGGTAGTATCAGCTATACTGTTTACAGACACTCCATAAGGAGGCATACTCTGGTTCAGGTAAATAACCGAATTGGCGGCCACAACCAAACACCCACCAATAGGCTTGGGAATGGCCAAAACCTGCGAGCAATCGAAAGGGAGACCAGTCAAGGACCAAATAACTGGGTGCACTCGCTCTTGGAGGTTCAATGACAAGCCAGCGATAGCACAAGTATCGCTTCGAACAGCCAAACGCCTACAGGAATAAGACAATTCGAAAAAGACACTTTAACAAGGTGACAGTTACCCTGAGAAGGTTTTGACAGGCTCGCATAAGACTAAGAGTGTCGGTTCGTAGTATCCGTGAAGGAACTGAATATCGATCACGTTGTCCAATTTTTCTTCCATTTCATTCAGGTGGATAACGTAAGACGCTAAGATGGGTGAATTAAAGCCCTGGTTCATCTTGGTGAACTTTCGGTCGGTATCGGTTATCAGACTATCTTTTCGAAAGGGTAGAACCACCAGTTTTCGTCCGTAGACGATCATAGCAGCGCATCGCGATTCGGGATCAACTCTGACTATAGGAGGAGGCGTTTTGCTAGTCCAGCCACCCTTTATAACGAAATAATCATTACATCTGAATCGAATATCTATTATTTTTATTAATTTATAACCATAAGCGTTACCCTGATGTCTTCATCTTCGAAGTGGTGAAGAGAAAGGGTTTTGATGGTGTCTGCTGCCATGTCATACTCCACCACGCTAACTTTCGCATCTTTGAAGCTTAGCAAAAGCAAATCTTTAGGAAACGTGGGTAAAGTAACACTGGCCATAGACATGACGTTGCCAAACAAGGGGTAAGAGGCAACAAACTCCAGTTTTGCCTTGGAAGCGGACATTTTGACGTCATCTTCAATCAGGCGATATATGCGAAGAAAATTCGAGCCAGCAACTACCAAGTTTTTTTCTTCCGGGCTAAGAAAGTTGCAATGAACGGTATGTTCCACCCCGGTCGGTGGATGTGATTGTTTGTAAACCGAATGCATGGTCAGCGAAGCGATCGAGCGAAGTTAGCTTGCATACGATCTATTAGGCGGGCCAGGACCTACTAACATAATTATGAAAACAAACCAGAAAATATAGTAAGAAGAATGTACCAAATAATACGCGATAGTTCTGCAATTGGTTTTGATCAAACTATTTTGTCTTGTCTTGTAAAGTACGCCGCGGAAGCACTGAATTGTGCTTATTGCCGCGTGGCAAACTATTTTAAAGATATTTGTATCTTTTCCTACGGTCCTAGTTAGTTTTCTTATTGGATGGCTAGATGACAGCGTTTACGTGTGATTCTACAACGCGAAACGCGAAAATTGTGTGTGGATCGTGGTGTGGATAAAACCTCATGGAAATTAGTTCCAATTGGAATTTATGTTTCCGAATTCCGCACTTTGCATTTCGCATCTTACCTACAACCAGACCAGTAAATTACACCTCTGCCATCTAGAAACTGTTTTATGAATTATGTGAAACATGAGAGTTTCATGTATTTACCGTCCGTAACCATCAAAACAAACTCGTCGGCTAATTTTCCTTCCCATTATGCAAATTAGTACCTAATCCGACGTCGTTTTCCAGCTTGTTAGGTAAATCTGAATTTCTTCTGATAATAAACTAGTTTAGAATACTCTCATTATTTTACGTCGCTGACATAGTTGGAAATCTGTACTTGCAGTTCGTTGTGTGGGGTTCCACCCCCTTTTTTCCGGTTTGATTGTGGTTTTCCTGTTTTCTTCGCGCGGTTAATTTTATAGAATACCTAATACCATAATGACTACGGGATTGAAAGATAATACAGATATTGCAAGCTATCTGGTGAATAAGCTGTCATGGCGAGGAAAGTAAGTTCAGGGAAGAAAAATGGGTTAAGTGTTCCTTGTTTTAATATGTTGTGGTTTGGTCAGGTATGCCAGAATATTCTCCATTGCAGATTCCGGACTAGCGACCTACAATCCTACCAGTATTGTCGTCACCAACCAGTGGCTTTATTGCGACGTGTTGAATATCACCAAAGTAGAACGGAACAATGGCGAATTTACCATTCTTGTCAGAAAGGGCAAGAAACCCGAAACCATGAAGTTTTGTTCAGAACATCGCGATAGTCTCTTGACAGATGCTCTGAGAGCCAAACTCAGCGCAGATGGCCGAAAAGGCGTCTTGGTAATCTATTCAAAGTGAAGTTTCTTTTCCTTTTTTTATAATTTCTCCTTATTTTAAAATAGCGTTACAACGGCTATAAGCATCATTGGTCGGGAACCAGGCTGCCTGTTATCTTAGAGGTGACTCCTTACTCGTTGGATCAAGTGGAACCTACCACAGGCCAAGTCCTGGCTTCTTACAATTACAAAGATATGGAAGGTTTGGCCGAGATCCAAGAGCACCAAGCGTTCGCAGTTATCACAGGCTCTTTCAGTCGTAAAGTAAATTGCTTCGTGGCTCTTTTTATCATGTTCCATCTTCAATTTATGTTTCTTTTAGCACATTTTCTTGTGCGATCGCTGGAAAGAGCTGCTGGAGAAAATCGTTTACCAAGCTGGTAATTTCATGGGCGTAGAAGTCAAATATTGGCCCAAAATAGCCTCGTTGGAAGACACCATTGAGTACCGGTTAGGCAAATACAGGTATAAATCGTCTGTTTTTTGTCGTAATATGTCATTCAATGTTAATTCAGTGGAGATGAGCATGTGACGTCCTTGGCGGAGTTCGCCGTCCATAAATCTGGCGTACGCCAGCCAGATCCTGTAAAACGAATGCTGTGCCTATCCGAAACTTGTTTATTGGAACGAGATTTGGACACCTATACAGCAGTGACGTTAAAACCTCTCTCCGACGTCCATGTAGTCATCCGCAGTACTCAAGATGACCAAAGTTTCGCCCTGCAGATGACAGATGGTTCTATTTTAAAATACAAAGCTGCCGATAGGTAAATTTCCGGTGAAGGTTAAAAAAAAAACTTAACTTGGAAATGTATATTTTCAGGGATTGTCTTTTGGCGACATTACTGGACGCAGTAAGAGCCTCAGGCAACCGAGATGTTCACGTCAGATCGTCTTTCTTGGACCGTGGCTTGCGGATGAGTCCTTGGTCCAGTTTAACTGAACCTGAAGTACATTTCAAATTTATTTGTACCCAAAGATGCGCTTAATGTTTTTTTATTTATTATTATTTATTTATTATATTATTATAATTTATTATTATTTATTTATTATATTATTATAATTTATTATTATTATTGTTACTATTATTATTTGTTATGTTATATTTATATTATTATGTATTATTGTATTTTTTTTTATTATTTTTTTTTAGGTAGAATCAATGCACCTAAAATTCTTGCATCAACCGCCTCCGGGAATGCGATACAGTGAATCTATCAAAAGATTCAACGCCAATGTCAACTTTAGTGGTCTTTTACACGCTGCCAGTCAAGATGTAACACTTTGGCCTGATGTAAACTTTTTGGATTAATTATATTGTACCTAGGGATTTTTCGCTGATAGCAAGGATAAACTGATCCAGAATTGCTTGATGTCATTAGTACAACGCGAGGATGAAGAGGAAGACGAGGCTGAAGAGCAGTTCCATGCGTTAAGACGATTAGTAGCTTCCAAGATCGGATTTGGCTCTTTTACCAATTTACCCGGATTCCGAGAAAAATTTGGCTTGAAAGTCGTTCGTGTTTTGAAGGAGGGAACTACTGCTGCTAGTAGTGCAGCACTAGATTGCTTGTGTGCGCTGATGGAGCCTATGCACGAAGACTATGATCTACGCCAAGAACAGCTCAACAAAGCATCGCTCTTATCCACGCCTAGATTCCTTGATGGGGTTTTAGACATGTGGGCTGATCATGTGGTAAAACTAATTTTTTTTCCCCTTCTTTTTCTTCTCCGAGACTATAAATTTTAATAATTGGGTTTGGTTTTATGCCTAGGTTCGCGGAACAGGGGCATTGGTAGTCCATTCCGTGTTGGATTTCCTCACGTTTGCCTTGTGTGCCCCCTATAGTGAAACTACGGATGGTAGTCACTTCGACGCACTCCTAGAACGCGTTTCGAACAGGGGCAAGGAATTGTTTCACCTGCTACAGCATCCTTCGTTGTCTATTGTCAAAGGAACAGGTTTGATCATGAAGGCTTTGATCCAAGAAGGCGACGCCAAGGTCTGCCAACGCATGCAAGCCCTCGCACTTGAACAGGCGGCCTTACCTCAGCACTTACACGATGCATTGTACTGCGGGGGCACTGGAAATGTGCCAAGTGATCGCCCAATAGCTTTACAAGGGAGGACCTTGGTTCGCAGGCAGCTTTCGCGAAGATTGCTAGCCTTATGGGTCACGAATAACGAAGAAGCCCAGCAACTCATGTCAAGGATGCTGGTAAATTAAATTGCTGATTTTCAATCCTAGTTTGGCAATTGAAATAATTTCTGTTTCGGTTTTAGCCTGTAGGGTTATTGGCGTTTTTGTCTTCCGAAGAAAAAGTGCCAGCTGAAGTAGACGGCATGTATAACCGGGATAACTTGAAATTAGCAGTGGACCACGCCCAGAAAAACCGGAAAAACGCACAATGGGTAGCCGTAGAGAAGCAACTGAAAGTTGTGGAGAAATATGTGGCTCAACACGTGGAAGTAAGGACTTAAATAGGACTCCAGCCGTCAATAGGCGAGGCCTACGATGGCATTATAATTAAAAAATAAAGAAAAAGGACTTGCATGAAGGAGGTGAGTAATTTAAGATATTTTTTTATTAGAAAGCGTTAGAGCATTGGAGAGCCAAAAGTGGATCGCAAAGAAGCCAACGCGAAGAAAAGATGAGGGAAAGGCCGATTGTTCTGCGTAGGCGCAGAGAGCAGTTGAAAACAAACGCGAATTGGGATTTGCTATTTTATAAGTTCCAACAAGACCATAATTTGCCTGATCTCATTTGGAATGCAAAAGTAACTCATTAAAGAAAAAAAAAGAAAGAAAATATTAAAAATACGTATTAATTTATTTGTTTTTGGGATAGACGAGGGAAGAATTACGAGAAGTGTTGGAAACTGAATTAAGGGCGTTTCATCAGGATTGCGATTTGGCTGGAGGCGAAATTATTGCCTGGAATTATGCGGAATTTGAAGTGAATTACCCATCTTTGGTAGAAGAAATCAAAGTGGGTGATTATTTTCTGCGGTTGCTGCTGGAACAAGGTCATGTGACTGACAAGCAGGATCTGGCGAAAATTACCATCCAAAAACCGTAATTTTGATAAAGTTTTACAAGAAAAATGTCATAATTATTAGATTTTGTGACGTAGGTTGGAGTTTTTTAACGAGTTGTACCACCGTTTTCTATTAGCTAATAAGCCTTCGCTCAAGATTTTGTGCTTACAAGCCATGACACTGGTTTACGGCTTCCATTTCAAGGAAATTGGACTTTTTGCTGACACCAAAGCAATCGTTGCTATGCTAAACCGAGTAAGTTTCGTTTTATCACCGCATGTTATCCTTTGAACATCAAAAAGGTTCTAATTGAATTGATTGTGTAGACGTTTGATTTGGCTGAACGCGATTGGTTAGTTAGGTTCATTAGCAAACTCGTGCTGCACCCCGACAACGCCAAAGAATTAGTCCAAGCCCAAGGAATTCCCATTTTGGTTGATTTGCTAACTTTAGCTCATCTTCACGTCAGAAGGTAAGTTTTCTTCAGTAAACTGGAAAATTGTTTTTTAAAAAAAGTGTTCATTTCAAGGCTTATCTAATGAGTTTCCCCTTGTTTTCAGAGCCGTACTGCCAACGCAAAGCAACGTCATTGAAGCCAGTGCCGAAATGCTCGAGTCCACTGAAAAGGAGTGGTATTATCAATCTGACCCTCAGCAGCAGAAAGGACCTATAACTTACGCTCAAGTAAAATAAATTCCTAATCTGAAGTTTTTTTTTTTCTAATTCGACTTCACAAACATATTTCTAATTTTTCCTCTGAATATAGTTGAAAGAGCTAAAAGCAGAAAAAGTCATTACGGCAGAGACCAAAATGTGGGCAGCTGGCATGGAAGGCTGGAAATTGTTGCAGAATGTGCCCCAGTTGCGGTGGAATCTACTTAGTACCGGCCACGCCCTCTTGACTGAGACCGACTTGGCTGTTTTGATTCTCAACATCCTTATTCAAGTCGTACACTACTATCCAACGAGGTAAAAAGGCTTTCGTTTCCTTTATTTTCTTTTCGGAAAACCTTTCAATCTTTCTTTTTTTTGTAAATTAGGCATAAATCTGGTGCTGTGATCCGTCCTTTACCAAAAGCGATCCGTTTAGTTTCCGACGCAACCATACTGCCCCATATCGTCCAGCTCCTGCTGACCTTTGACCCCACGTTGGTTGAAAAAGTGTCAATCTTACTGGAGCATTGCGTGGCAGACAATCCCATTTTGCCCCGTTTGTACGCCACAGGACTGTTCTTCTTCCTGCTCATGTACACGGGCTCCAATGTCTTACCTATCGCTCGTCTTTTGGCTCTAACTCACAGCAAACAAGCTCTGCCCATTGCTCAGGTGAGGAACTGATCTAAAAAGAAAACTATTCCTCTTGTAAACCTAAACGAAAACAACTAAATTTCTCGTAAAGTTTATGAAAATGTGTCATTGTGTATGTGTATTCATTGTGTCATTTATAAACTTAGGAAATGGGACCGGTTCGATCAGTATTGACGCACTTATTACCCCAAGCTATGATCTGCTTTTTGGAGCACCACGGTCCCGAAAAGTTTGCTGAGATCTATTTGGGGGAGTTTGATACACCAGAAGTGATCTGGGGTTCGGAAATGAGGTAAAAAGTATTTTTTTTCTGACAAATTTCTGTAATACATGAATCTTTTGTTAGGAGGTTAATGATGGAGAAAATAGCTGGTCATTTGGCAGATTTTACTCCTCGTTTGCTTAGCAATAGTAGCGCATTATATCAGTACTGTCCCATGCCAGCCTTGGCGTATCCTCAGTTAGAAAAAGAACTCTTCTGTCATGCCTATTACCTACGTCACTTGTGTGACACTGTCCATTTCCCCAATTGGCCTATACGAGAACCGGTAATTGGCTTCGTTTCACGTGAAATTCTTATTCTGTCCACATAACCGTCTTATTCTATCCATATAACGTATTTTAACCGTTTGTTTTTAACAGGTGAGTTTCCTAAAGACGTTACTGGACGCCTGGAAAGCAGAAGTGGAGAAAAAACCATGCTCTCTAACTACAGAAGAAGCGTATCGCATCCTCGGTGTTGGAACGAGCACTGTTGATGGATCTTCAGCCATAAATGTAGATGATGCAACCATTCGCAAGGCTTACTTTAGACTAGCGCAGAAATATCATCCAGATAAGAATCCTGAAGGACGGGTAAATCCAATTTGCACTATCAATAAATATGTATTTTATATTAAATTAATAATTATATTTTTATTTATTGTTATCAATATATATGTATACTATTTATACGTGTATACTTTTATCAATAAGTATGTATTTTTTATTCCAGGCCATGTTCGAAGAAGTCAATCGAGCTTACCAGTTCCTGTGCACCAGATCTGTCAGATCTTCAGAAGGTCCTGATCCGCAGAATATATATTTGCTCTTGCAAGCACAAAGCATTCTTTTCCACCGACATGGCGATGGTACATTCATAAATTTATAACATGAGCTCGTATTTTGTGACGGTAAATGTGATTCTAGAACTGGCGGCGTATAAATACCCTGGTTATCCCATGCTAACTAGAACGTTACGCTTGGAAATCGATGATGCTAGCCTCTTTTCCAAGCCTGTCAGTCTACTGGTGGCTGCTACCCAATTGGCGTACCACACAGTGCATACATCGGCCTTAAATGCGGAGGAACTGCGCCGGGAAGGCGGGTTAGAGGTAGATTCTGAATACTGAATACTAAAAACGAACATCCAGAACATTGTTTTG
Source organism: Lepidurus apus apus (assembly GCA_022832285.1). Lineage (NCBI taxonomy): Eukaryota > Metazoa > Arthropoda > Branchiopoda > Notostraca > Triopsidae > Lepidurus > Lepidurus apus. The sequence goes on along the minus strand of JAGJRO010000001.1, from coordinate 129,780 downwards.
GGGAATATAAATAGATTCTGGCAGAAGCCTTGTCGAGGTGCGTTTCTGTGGTGGGAAAAACATCCAAACCAGATGATTCGTCTGTGTTGGTTTGCCAGTACGTTGTTCAATGTATGGGCGTGGCTGCACGGTTTCCCGACTGTCGTGTGCGCCTTATTGCGATCCCATCTTTAACCCAAGACCTCTGTCGGCTCCTCTATTACAAAGTACGCAAGCTTTTGTAGAAAACTTCTTACTAACGAATTGTATTTAGCATTTAAACGTGTTGTGCATGTGCACAGCCTCGTCCGTGGCTGCCTTATGCCAAGACGCCTTATTACAAGAGCAACTGTTGCGTGCAGGTGCGCTATGGCACTTGCTGATCCTCTTGTTCCACTACGACTACACTTTAGAAGAAAGTGGCGTACTCAACAGTGCAGAAACCAACCAACAGGTAATTATAATCAACACTGGTTAGCATAAAAGGGTTATTAACTTGGCAATTATTACCCGTAATTCGGTAATTAATGTTTATTGATTAAGCCATTATTTCATTCATTTTAATTAGTACTTGCGTAGACCAGTTAGTCTTACCACTTTCTAGTAATTAAGTCGTCCATATTGTTAGTCTTGTCTTGTCTTGTAAAGTACGCCACGGAAGCACTAACTTGTGCTTATTGCCGCATGTTATTGTTAGTTATTAGTGTTATTGTAAAATTGTAATTGGTATTGCGTGCAGGCGGTGGCGAACCAAGTATCGATCTCCGCTTTGAAAGCCTGTGCACGATTAGCGGGATTTTTGAAAGGGGAGGACGCATCCTCGGCTAATCCAGCAGCCCAGTCAGCACTACATGCCTTGTTGACACCTTACATCACTTCAAGGTTGAGTCTTTTGACCCCTCAAGAAGTAAGTAACATTTTAATAATTAAATTATACTGTAAAGGAGATAAATCTTATAACAATTTTCTTTTTAAAGATCTTGAAACTATTGACAAGTAATAGCGAAACCCCAGTGTTTTTGTGGGATAATGGGACACGAGCCCAGTTACTTGAATACGTTCAACAGCAGCGCAATAGTCACGTCCGTTCGGGCGAAAGCGATGCAGATTGGGGTGCTAGTTTCCGTTTCCAAGCCTACAGCCAAGAACTAATTGTGGGCGGCATTTTCTTACGGCTTTATAACGCTCAACCCAGCTTCCATATCGAGGTAATTTGTGTATTAATTGAATTAATTGAATTGAAGTTATATGGGATCGAGCTAATGAATGTTAAATTGGTGAATGAATGTTTCTTGTTAGAATGGGATGAAATTCTCGGTAGATGTACTGGAATTTGTGCACCAGCAAGTGGAGAACCTAAACAGACTCAGCCAAGCAGTCCAAACAATGGACATTGCCGCACAGTTGGAGCAACAGAGCCAGAAATTGGGTTACGCATTGCAGGCCTTTTATCACCTTTTAGTCGCCCAACCAAGTACTACAGAAAATACCTCCTGGATTGATGAAACGAGTCTTATTTCATCTCCCATCACTTTTAGGTTGCTCCTTACAGTGTTTAGGAAGGTTCCCATGGCTGTTCCCGTTAGTAAGCCAAAACTGGGTCCCCGCGTCTTTGTCGTTACAAGTAGTGGATCGGCTCGTCCAATACGCGGAGTGTCGCATTGATATTGGCACTGCCCACGTCCTAGGGCACTTACTGCTGGCTATCCACTTTAATCCTTGTTCCCCATCCTCGGCCGCCAGTCTTCCATTAGCTCTTAACGTTTTGCACGCCTTGATGGGGCAAACGGCTTTGGTTAGAGAAGCATTGGATAAAGGCGCTGTGCTTTTTACCCTAGACGTTTTTGTCCGCTCGAACGAAGCGGCGTGTCGAATCCGCTCTGCTGAAGTCCTCGCGCGAATGACTAGCGACAAACTCCACGGTCCCAAAGTCCGTCTCCAGTTACTGCGCTTCCTACCGGCTCTTTTCGTAGATGCCATGCGTGATGTACCCGAAACTGCGTTAAGTTTAATGGACGGCCATGCGGAGAACCCTGAACTCATTTGGAACGAGGAGAAAAAGCTCAAATTGTCCCATGGATTGAAATTCCTCGCCGAAAAGTAACGCTTCACTGCCCTGTTTTATGGTTATAAGCTAATAGCTTAGTAGAGTTTAGAAGTCAATTTTTATGGCCCAAAAGAGGCTTAGTAAAAAGTAATAGCTTAAGAAAAAAAACAAGGATTTTTTATTAAAAAATGTCATCTTCATCTTCACTAGCAAAATTTTCTGCATAATTTTCATCCATATTTCCAGTGTGTTCAAGAGAATAATTATTCTTATGTTGAGAGACTAAATTCACAAAACTATTCGTCTTATTTTGAGTGCTGATAGTAGAGTGGTAGCTTAGTAAAGATAACAAAAAGTTTTTGTTTCAAAAAAGTTTACTAAGCTATAGTAGCCTAGTAAAGAGTACTCTTATAACCATAAAACAGGGTAAGTAGATTTTACGATTTAGGAACAAACTAAATTTGCGAATAATAGGCAGGAAAGAGTACTAAGAGCGAATCCTCAAGCACAGTTTGCGTGGGATGACACTGATGGCGTCGATTTACCCTCGGGGCATGATGGAGAAGTGACAGTTTGCGGAGTTTATTTGCGGTTGTTGGTAGCAAATCCGGGTTGGGTTTTACGCAAACCGCGAGAGTTTCTTATTGCCTTAATGGACGCAACATTAGAGGCTTTAAATAAGGATCCAGTAAGGAGTTCCGATTTGAACAAGCGTCTGATTCAGACTGTATTTGATGTATTTTTTTTAGAACGGAGAAAATTGCCAGATGCATGTCCAAGCATTGGTTTCATTGCTACAAGCGCAGCCAAATTTGTTGGATTTATTGCCAGCCATGGGTCATTTGCCGGCTTTACTCCGGAATTTGCAGACGACTAATCAAACTGAAGAGAAAACGGCGTCTGTGTTAGCCATCCTGCATCAAATTGCACGCTCTAATGCAAGTTTTTTAATCCTAGTTCTGTTCTAATTTTAAACTGGATTATTATGACAGGTGTGTGTGGAGAATTTATCTCGACTGGAGATCATGAAGTGCTTGAATCAAGCAATAAAGATTCCGCAGGTGCAAGGACAAGTATGCGGTCTGTTGGATGCCCTAATCCAGCCTCAGGCCACGCCCTCCGTCCTAGAAGATCTGACGCAGCAAGTAAAAGCTTTAGCCTTTTGATTTTAGCTGTGGTACTTAGGGTATTTTCTACTTCTAAAAGGCTTTAGAAAGCAACCTAGTCCCAGCTCTACTCCATCTGTTAACGGATGTGCACAATCCGCACGTGACGTCACAAAGCAGAGCGCATTTGGTGGCCGCCTTGAAAGCCATGGTCAAGGCCAACCAGAGTGGGAGTCAAGTCATGGTCTTACTGGAGGCGTGTCCTCATTGGAGTCAGTACCAGCACCAAAACCACGCCCTTTTCTTATCCCAGAACAATGGACCAGCCATTATGGGTAATAAAATTTGCATTTACTTATGCTTTTGCAATTATATGGTGTTGTTTTTTCATTTTTAGGAGGGAGCACGTTGGGAGTGGCAGGATATTTGACAGAAGGTAAAATACCTGGCGTCCAGTCCACGCCCCCTCCACCTTCTCCACATCCACTGTTATGAAAACTGAATTCCAAGGAGAAAAAGTATAGCCATTCCGTTGACTAAATTTCGTGGACTGGTAATTTCCTTGAGAATGAGCATTGTGAATGTTTGCGAACTGTGATTCCTCAATATGTTAATTTGTTTACGTTCTGGAAAATCGATTTGAAAAAAGAAGAGGCAATGTTGTCATATATCGCTTTATTGTTCTCCTGGTTCTTTCTTGTTTTGTTCGCTAATATGAGACCGTTTTTTTTGCTTCATTACAAAACCAAGCCTCTGACAAGTAACGCTCTATTTGCATAGTTATGTAATTGTTATGGCGCGAAATGTATAAACGCGAATTGAGAAAAAAGTTGCACATGGCTTCTCATGGGAAATACGAAAATTACAACGTTCAAGGACGGGAATCTGCCAATGTTCCGGACTCTTTCACGAAAATCGATGGACAGCCATCCCAACCCAGGAAAACTTTAATTACCCGCCCCTTTTACCCGCCTCAGTCTCTCTCGTAACGGTTCAAGCCATTGTTTCTGCGCTGCATCGCAACCATCAGCTCTTTTAGTGTTTGATTTTTTTGGAGTAGGAACTTTTGAGAGTGTGAGCGATTTGACCAGGATTCCCGTATGGGACAGTCCCGACTAGGATTTTAGGAAAAAGGAGGTTTTTCGCAAAAGTGAAGCGGGAAATACGAAAACAAAGCTGCGAGAACACGAAGATTGATTGGGTAAGTTAACTACCAAGTTTGATATGCAAATGATGGCGGCGGCGGAAAGAGACGCAAGTGAGGAGAGGGGAAAGGGAGATCGGATGAATGGTAGGAGAATGGAGGAAGTAGCAGAGGATCGCGTCACGTGACTCGCCGGTGTGGTGCGAACCAGGGAGAGAGAGAAAGAGAGAATAGGGGCACAGCTAAAATAGCGTCACGTGACGCCCAGGCCTAACGCCCATTGGTTGATTGAAGATGAGTTGAATGGTAGTGAGAATAAGGGAGAATGAGAGAGAGAGAGAATCGGTCGCCATCTTGTTCTGCAACTGCAACGCCTTTCGCACATCGGACATTACGCATGGACGTTTTTACGTGAATTACTTCGTTAGATCCCCCTTAATTTGTGGACTCTTAGTGTCTTTACTTAGTATTTCAAGTTCAAGCCGTTAAGTGAGCACGAATTAATCCCGGTGAAGGCCAGTTTATTGTGGGGAACTTAATTTTCATTGTTGTGTTGGGCTGTTTTGCGGGGGATTGTGCGGTGCCTGTATAGTCCAGAGTGGCGGGAACGACGATACAGTAAAAAGGTGAGACGCCATCGTCCATTTTTCTTGACTGCCGCTAGCGGACAGTGTAAGAAATTCTTCTGGGTATTTCAAAAACTTTGGTGTCCTCCAAGAAACACTTGATTTTATTGCAGGGCAAGAGAATGTACAAGTGATTCTGGCCGCCTTATGGCTTAAAAACCTTGACCTCAATCTTGTAACTTTACTTGAGTTATCTTTGGGAGCTGAACATAAGTTTTTTTCTTTATTCATTTTCTATATGGGTTTTTAAGTACATTCCATCGTTCAAATTTCTTCGAGGTGGGAGAGAGCCATCTGGAAAGCGGGACAGAATTCAAAGATTTTGAGTTTGATTTAGAACATAGACGTCAGGATGTGTGAAAGCAGTTAAAATTGACGCGAGGGTGAAGCAGGGGTATAGAGACCACTCCCAATTCACCTGAAGTCCCGAGCAAGTTAAACCAAACCGGGTCCGTTTTTATATAGACATTATACATTGCATTGAAACCGGAAATATTTGAGGGTAATGGCGATAGGGGGAAGCAGTTGCCGCGCAGCGCGGACCAAGCCACCATTTTTGACAGGTCATTGATTGCGGGCAATTGATAATTAATTGCGCCCTAAATGGAGAATTGGAAAGGATACCCATAGCTCACACTCTTCCTTTCGTTTGTTTGGCTTAGTTCAGGACGATGGCAGCGGCAGACGAACAATTGCCTAGTGTCAACAAACCAGAGGAAAGTGACGCTGTGTCACAGCCGGATAAAAGCGATGCCGGTGGAAAAGAAGCTCCCATTGATGAAGCCAAAACAGAGGAGGTTGACAAAACGCCAGCAATCGAAGAACCAGTTGATTCGCCTAAAGCCGCCGAAGCTGATTCTCTTCTAGGTAAAAAATCAGCAGTTATGTTTTGTTTAAGTTCTTAAACCTATGGCTGAGTTTTATTGGATAGGAAAGTATAGATAGGAATAAAATAAGTCTGTTTTTTAGGAAATGGACGAACTAGCCAGAACGGAGAGAATCCGGCAAGTCCTACGCTTAGTACTGCAGGTAGCCCCAAACCTGTTAGCATTCCTGAAGCCCAGTTAGATGAAAACAAGGACCTGGACGAAGTAAATGGCGATAACACGACGGACAAACCAGACTTGGATGCCAAGTCTTCTTCACTTGGATCTGAATCTACACGACCTATCGAAGCGGAAGCATTAGTATCCCAAAAGAAATGCCGGGAAGAACCTGCTATTGAACCAGTTGTGAGCCCGACTGCCCCAATCCAGTCCGAAGAACCACTTAATGAAGATCCAATTAAGGAAACCGAAGAAGCAGCTTGCACAGTTGTATCCTCTGCTAATTCTAGCCCCCATAAACCAAAGTCCGAGCCTGTTGAGCTAGACCCTGAAAAATCCGTAGAATCCGTCTCAGAAGTCAAGCCAGAGCTGGTGGCTGTGGTGAAACTGACTGTGGCTGCCAAAGACAAAGAATCTGCTACTGCTTCCAAATCGCGTCGTAAGGACACACTGGCCCCTGAATCTCTTCAAGAAACTTTGGAGGACGCTAATACCGACAATCAAGGACGCAGACGGTCGCTGCGAATTCGATCTTCATCCAGCAAGAAGTACACGGAAACCGAACTGGGCGACGAAGAACCAGAGTGCATCCCTCTGGATCCTCCCACTCCTTCACCTGCCAAAGACCTAAAAGACCCCTTATTGGTGGGCCGTAAAGCGTCCATCATCGCGACGAAACCTAGCAAGCCATCTTTTCGTATCAGCGACTTACCCTTACCCAAAAGCATTTCCATGACACCTGTGACCCTTAAGAAAGAACCGCAGCAGCAACCGATGCTCCTACCCCAGCCGCCAGCCAGTTCGGCCCACGCAGGCTTCGTTATTATTGACACTACCTCCTTGTTAGCAGGAAAAGGTCCCGTACCTGTAGCTGTGTCCAGCATAACTTCGTCGGCTCCTTCCCCAGTTGTCTTAAATCCACCTCCGACTCCCGTCCGCTTGGTGGGTGGTAACAAAGCTCCAAGTTCTAGGATTAAAACTCACCAAATCTCTTCGTCTGCCTCAACCTCGTGTTCCACGCCGTCAAGCACCAACTCGTCCAACTCAACCGCAGATCTGTTCGCCAAACACGGTCTCACGGACGATTCGTACATCGTCGAAGCGCCGTCTTTCATCGTCCCGTATATTATCGAGAAATCCGGGGAGAAGAGCTTGAAGAAATTTCTGGACACAGAGAAGGAAAACAAGGAAGAAGAAAGTAAAAAGAAGAAGTTGCAACAGCTTCCTAAGAAGGTGGAAAAGAGCCCGAAAAAGGACGGGGACGTCATTATGGTATCCGAGGGTGAAGAGGAGGAAGAAGAGGACGAAGAAGAAGAAGACGAAGACCGGGAAGAAGATAGCAGCGAATCGGAGGCTAACCCAACTGCCAAAACTACTAGTAAACCCATTAGCAGATTTACGGGAGACGCTGAAAGTTATTTTGAGACGCCGCTGGGGAAGTTTTTCGCGGATATCGGGCTGGGATTGGTGCAAGAATTTATGCAAGATGATATGCTACGTATCCAGAAGCGACGATTAGCCAAAGGGGGCCGAGCGGCCGCGGCGGCCATGGCGGCAGATACGGGAATGAGTGTGGCGGCATTGGAGAAAAATTTGCAAGTGAGCCGCACCAAAAACCAAGCGTATCACCTGGATAAAGTCCACAAGTGTAATTTATGTTCGTTTAAAACCGAGTCGGTACTGGTGTTGTCCCATCACCGGGAAGCGCCGCATATCCAGGGCAATCGCTACCTGTGCAATTTCTGCAGCATGGAAACACGCGAAGCGGCGCAGGCGCTGGTGCATATGCTCCAACACCACGGCATCCGGGGGCGGGTTGAACCTCATATCTTTTTCCATCAGTGCATCTTCTGTCCGTTTGAAGACCATCTCAAGACCAAAGTAACACGCCACGTTTTCACGTGCCAGAAACGGTTCCGACCTGAAAGGAATATGGAGCCGCCGGCGGATTGGGAACCGCCAGCGAAGATTCCGCGCATGCCTAATCGCCCACAGAAGGGACTCCACGGAATAGGCGGGGCCATGAATGCTTTAGGTCCTTCATCGCCTTTTGGGGCATCCGGTAATTTTTTTGTTCGTTTTTTCTCGTCAAGTCCAGTTTGGATTTTTTTCCATTGGTATTTCAATCGAGATATGTTATTCTTATTATTGTTTCATTAATGCCGGTGTTGTTTATTCTTCTTCTTATTATTGTTATCGTTATTATTGATTTTAAAATTAATCGTAGACAATTTCATTTTGTCCTAATTTTTCTAGTGGTTTTGAGGGAATAGGCATTTGAATTTTTGTCCTGAAACAGCCACCAAACTCGCATTTGTTAACTTAAGCCGCGTTCGGTTTGTACGTTCAACTTAAACTTAGACTAGCCGAACTTCCTTGACTTACGCTTATACGCGTTCATTTTAGTCTAAACTTTGAAACTTTACGGAAGTCGACTTGGAAAGTCACGAGTCCAAAACGAACGGCTATAAGCATAAGTTTACAATTGCTCCACCCATGGGAAGGTGCTTGTCGAAAATAAACCATATACGAATTGTTCGTTTTTTCGAGTATGGGTTTCAATAGCAAATTATTGTTTTGTTCTGTAGGGCAGTAAGTTTCTTCCATTTTTGAATCAGTTTTTAGTATTATCCGGACAATTGAAGATGTTGACGGGATAATTGTCTCCCATTGATTGTTTGCAACTTACGCTCGTGCTTCTTGTCCCAAAATTCAATACTACGATGAAAAAATCGTTGATTGCTAATGCAAATGATTTTAAGGATCAATTAAAATATATTAGAAGTAGCAAAGCACACAGTCTCTCGGCATGCGCGTAATAAACAAAGGAAATGAATAAACAAGGAGGAAGGGTTAAGTTCAAGTCTGGGCACATGTGTATTCGTTAAAAAACCGGCTGACTTGAGACCAAAACTAAAAGTCGACTTTTAAAGTCTTAAGTCGACTAGCTAAGTAGAACGCTTAGAAGCCCGTAGTTTACCCATCCCGAACGCTTAGAAGCGCAAGTCGTGGGTAGACTTTTAGGTCGACTTAAACTTTCGTCAAAACAAACTCGGCTTTAGGTTAGGATTGATTATCGTATAACGCGGTCGTTCTATGTCAGTTATGTTATCACAAAAAGGGAAAAAAATGAATTTTTTTATCCACTTTGAAATTTATATTTTATTAAAGTCGTATCTGGGCCTTTTAGGGGTATTTATTTATTGTCGTTTTTCCGCCATGAATTGTTCTGACTTGGATGCTTGAAGTATTGGTGTTTTTTGTCAAAGACGGTGTCGTGACTCGAAGCAATTTTCGAACGTTTTTCCTTCATAGCTAAACTTTTTCTCAGACAATTTACATGGTTTAATGTTTCTCACGTTAAGTAGAACAATAAAAGGGAAACTGGACTTCTTAAACGACCGGAGCATTAGACCTTCTTGTGACCATTTTTATTTGTTTATTATTTTTCTTGTGGCTATTATACTTATTTGGAAATTACTGTCTCTTATGGTAGCGTTTTTAGTGCCTTTAAAGTGATTGTATCTAGACTTATGAGGTTTGTAATTTAGTTCCTTTTTCAGGAAAATTAACTCATTTACCGAGTATGATTCATCCATTGTTGGGGAAGTCGCATCTAAGTAGCTTGGGACTACCTCCGTTGATTCCTGCCAACGGAATGTCTTCGGCCAACAATAAGAACAACCGAAACAACAACTACAACAATGCCGCAGCAGCAGCTGCGTTAGCAGGGATCAAGTTGCCCAGTGAGAAAAGCAGCAAAGGTGGAGCTTACCGTAATTCCGCCCTCTACCTACCAACCAATTACGCAGTGCAAGGAAATATTTATCAGGTAAATAAAAGATCTCATTTCGTCGGTTATCTTTTCTTTGCAAGTTTCTCTTGAGCTGTCTATTGATGTGTGTTAATTACTCTTGTCATTGTTTCGATAGTTAATGAATAGCACTGGAGGAGTGATGCCCATGTTACCCAGCCTCCCTCTGCTCTCCAAGAAAGCGGCTAATAATGCCGTGTCCATCACCCCAACGACAGCTACGCACGTACCCAGTTTGGCTCATTCCAGCTCACTAAGTATTAGCGGCAGCTCGGGAGGCATCATGACCGCCACCGCCATGTCCTCTTCGTCTTCATCTTCCAAAAGTAGCTCGCGCTTGCCCCAGCAGCCATCCATCTCCATCACGCCATTGCCTCGGCCGAGCGCTGCCAATGCAGGCTCTTCGTCCAGTGCTACATCAGCTAGTGCCAAAGCGAGCAGTAATGCAGCTTCAGCCATGTCGGTCCGCGCTGTGAGTGGCTCGGACGCAAACGTGGCAGCCGCCATGGGCATCAAAGCTGGCCAGCCAGCCCAACCTGGGCAGAAAACCAATTTGGTGATCTGCGAAATCTGCGATGGTTGCATCAAAGACTTGGAGCAGCTCCGGAATCACATGCACTGGATCCATAAAGTGAAAATCCACCCGAAAATGATCCATAACCGACCCCCATTGAATTGCCAAAAGTGCCAGTTCCGTTTCTTCACGGATCAAGGGCTGGAAAGGCATTTATTGGGGTCCCATGGCTTGGTCACCTCCTCCATGCAAGAATCAGCCAACAAGGGACAAGACGGAGGTCGATGTCCCATTTGCGGCAAAGTTTACCAATGGAAACTACTGAGCCACGTGGCCAAGGACCATGGCCTTACTCTCAAACCTGCGCATCTCTCTTACAAGTGCACCGTAAGTTCTCACAACATAATTTCTTCTAAAAAAAACATTTCTTGGGGAAAATACTAATTTGTTCTTATGTAGGTGTGCACTGCGACGTTTAACATGTACAAGCTTTTTGAAAATCACGTGTATACGGCGCATTCGGTGGTGGCCAAGAAGGTTTTGGACAAAAAGGGCGGGGCTGAAAGCAGCAGAGCTGAAAGCAACCATACCAACTCGGGCAAATCGTTGAAAATTAACGATGAAATTACCATAATTCCCCAGCCAGCTCGAGGATCGGCCAGCGCGAGCACGTCAGCATCTTCTTCCACTGTGTCTGTCTCCGTTTCTGTTTCGGCTATTAACAAGGGAGACGAGGCAGATAAATCGTGCCAGGTAAGCAAGAAGTTTTGTGTTGGCTCTCGTATACTTTAGCATTATTGATGGGAAAGAGTCCCAGATAGCACTGATGTTTGTCATTGTTTGTGCGCAACACGTTTTCCGGATTTAGTGACAAACGTATGTAATGTACCCCGCTGTCAAAAATGACACGCCTGTGTCATATTGAACAAGGATTTTTTTTAACTAATGGAGTGAAAGAAAGTACAAGATTTAACCTAATCTAACTAACCTAATCGTTAACCTAAGCTAAGCTAACCTAATATAATGCATTTCCAATCCAACTACCAATTTTGAACTCGAGTGACACCCGTTTGTCAATCTTTTTCTGGAGAACGTTTTACAATAATATGACACACGCAGTGTTATTTCCATCTCCGGGTTCTGAAACGGGAGAACCTGTTGGTTTTGCGAAAGCCTTGAGTAAGAAAGTACAAAAGAAATATATAGCTACATGTAATTGCCCGCAAAGTTTCTAGGCTTGTTTTGCTTCTGAAAAGTACATTTGTCACCACAGTTTGCTGCAGCAGCACAAATGTCCCAATCAAGTCGTGAAACTTTCCGAACAAGATTTGTCAGATTTGAAAGCAATCTAAAACAAAAGTTAAATGAACCATAGGTATGAATGTCTGTTATGTAATGACGAATGATCTGCAACGATCGTTCCAGGCAACGAGCCCAGCTCACGCCTTAATTTCACAATAAAAAAAAAGTTTTCTTTTGTTAGTAGCTAGTGCACAACCGAAAGACATTTTTGGTAACGTATTTCTCATAGTTGCAAAATTCATTTACATATTGCTAATTTATTACTCATTGGAAAATATTATGCATTGGTTGTGCACTACCTGTTAGCAAGTTCAAGATTATGTCAAAGAATTTTGTCATTAAAGTTGTTCCGAAATTCCCCATGCTAACCGCCTATACCGAGCTAAATTATACGGGAGCCTTAAGACTAAGATACAATTTCTTAATTGTTCAGTCTTACTATAAGTAAGGTTGGACGCTCGGTAGTAAATTGCTAATTAATATATCATTGTTTTTATTATTGTATTTAAATATAACCTTTTTTTAGGGTTGTGGTCAAAACTTGGAGCGACATAGGCGCGACCGAGATTATTGTAGCACCTGTGCCCGGAAGATGCGTGATCCTTTGCGTGAACCCAGTCAAGAGAAGGACGAGGATCACGGCAGTTCACGTCGTCGAAGACGCGAGAGAAAAGGAGAGGCTGTGGATGTTATTGACTTGTCTGGCGATGAGGATGGGGGAGCTGCGAACGTACCCGTTTCCATGCCGTTAGGCAAATCTGAAATTACCATTACGAAAGTCAAAGCTACTTCTTCCTCATTAACGGGAGGGAAGCATTCCGGTGTGCAACTTATTCGGTTGCCTGAGGGCACCAAAAGTAATGCAGCGGCTACTTTGCACGCTGGTGACGTGGAAATGACGGTAAGCGTGAGTAAAGTGAGTCAACGGAAGCGTCCAGCCAACGAAGAAGTGACCAGTGGTGCAGGCAAACGTCCGCGTCATGATTGAAGTTTCTGGGGAAAAACTTCAGTCAGTTTATTCGTCAATTTTAGTGATGGATTTGACGCCCGTAAGAGATAAGAACAAGGCCGTATAGGGCGTGATCTACAAAATAAGAGAAGTGGTGAAAATGCATGTGTGTCCAAGGAGTGAATGAAATTAATCTCGGTTGAATGTTATCTATGCGCGATTTACATTGTTTTAAGAGTATTTCGGTTGAAGCGAGTGATGGGAATGCAAGTGCATAAGAAAGTGAGACGAACGAGAATTTAGCTGGCTTCTTTAGCGAACTCACCAGCAGTGAATGTATTAAACATGTTATTTGGTAAAAAAAAACACGTATTTTTTAATCAAGTATGCTACAGGTTGAGGGCTGTCAAGTTTGAATTTGGCGCGGTTTGTTTAAGAATCGAGAAGGGAGAAGGACGATAACGAGTTTGTATCGATAGACGCGGGTCCGAGTCAGCTCTCCGAATTCAAATCTGCCCAACTGACAAACAGGGCAAAACTGCCGTTGTGGAGCGGTTTTTATCACTGGCGTTATCAAATATTTTAAGTAGTGATTCCAGTGAGAAATAGTTGTGTTTGAAGGGCACAAGTGAGAATGGATCCGTTCACACAGGTAACTTCAAATAATTGTTTAAAATCAGAATATTTTCATCTAGCTAGTATTTTCACCCGTTGGTTTTCCTTTGTATTGGGACTTCCTCGTTCCTGTGCTGATGACAGTATTTTACGCTGTGTAGATTTAGAGTTTACCTTGCGAAAATGTTGTCAACTGTTAGTTAAGAAATCTTGGTGCTCTTGTCTTTCCCGTAGAAATTGCTGGAACGGACAAACAAGCGTCGAGAAGTTTTGAATGCCAAACTTGGTGTAGATAAGCCATTTGCATCTGCTGCATCCATTAGTTCAGCGACGGTTAGCAAAAGCCCATTGAAAACATCAGTTTCTCAACCAGGGGTTTCAGAAAAGCGAAAAAGTAAGAACTTCTGCAGTTTTCTTCCAGCAGTTACTTAGCAAAAGCAGGAACTACTATCTAATAAAAGATTAATAACTTAATGTCTATAGGTCTTGGAAAGGCTTCGTCTTCTTCCTTGTCAAACAAGTCCTCAACCTCGCTCAAAGGCGAAAAAGAAAACGCTGAGGAGTCAGTCGTCTCCAAGAATCAAGCTGAACAAATTCAAACACCTCCTAAAAAATCCCGAGCCTTCGAAGCCTCACCAAAAACTACCGGTAAGTTGTTTACCAAAATCTACCTCAAACAGTTTTTTAAATCGTTTTAAAATTTACCCTACTTTTAACAAGAATTAGATGTGCCTTCTGTGGCCGCTGTACCTCGCAGACAACGCTTTGCTGCTTTAGCCAACCGAATTCAACAGTGGGACGATGAACCTGCACCCACTCCAGTTGAGGCCGTTTCGTCTCCACCACCGAAACCATCCCGATTTCCAAGCCCTGTCAAGGCTCCCTCAAGTCCCACCAAAAACAGCGCTTCTCCTACCAAATCCCAATACGCTCCACAACCCAATGCTTTTTTACCCAAATTCCCAACTTCTTCTCCTATACCCTCGCCCCAGAAGCTAAAACCTACCTCATCTCCAACCAAGACTAACCTCAGTCCCACTAAAAAATCGTGGGCCCAAGTAAAAGATGCGGTGGACGTTCAAAACGAAGCAGCATTGGCCCAAGTGGACTTCTCATATCAGCGGAAAGGAGCGGCCGAGGAAGACAAACCGGAACAGGTAGACACAAAAACTCCCAAGGGTCCTGTACGCACGCCCACCAAATCCTTGGCATGGGACCGCTCTGTTTTAGCCTCATTGGTGAGTCTGTCAACCTGGACTTGTTCGAACGAAGTTCCAACGCTCTTCGTCATTCCAAACTTCAATTTTTTCCTTCATTTGTTATTCCAAATCCCATCCTTTGTGGACAGTCAACTAAAGTCATGTGCTATTCGGTATTCGGTGCGGCGTGCATGTTTCCCTCGCTTGTGTATCGGGTTTCTTCACGTGCAGCTTTTCTTTCCGAAAAAAAAAGTTATTAGAATATTTAACAAAATGACCTAATTTTCTACCTAATTTCTCTTTAGGAGGCACAAGGATACACGCCCTCCTCCTCACGCTCCCGTCTGATTTACGAATTCGAGAAGGAACGACGTCAAAAAGAAGAACAAGAGCCCAAGAAGCCTTTATTGAGCCCCGTGCAGTTAGCCCTGAGCGACGATTCGTCAGAAGAAGAGGAAGAAGAAGAGTGCGCGGGACAGGCTGAAGATACGGAGGAAGAAGGCGCGAATTCGTGGGCGTATGCCCCACCTTCCCCTCCTAAAACATCCGTAGCTGTTCTAAACACGAAAGCCGCCCAGCCGATGAAGAAATTGCCTTCGAAACCAATTTTGAACGCAGGTGCAGGTTCAGTGGCGCAGCGCGCAGCCTTGTTTGAAAAGGCCACGCCTCAGATTCCGTCCAAAGATCCTGCGGAGTTGACCATGTCTGAGCGTAAAGCACTCTTTGAGAAGAATAAAAGCGCGAAACCCTTGACAGTTAAAGCCGCTTTTGGAATGGCGGTTCCCACCAAAGCATTAGCTTCCACGTCACCCAAGAAAGAGACAGTCAAGCCGGCGGAAGTCATACGTACCCATAAATCCCCTTCACAGCCCGTTTCTATGGCTTCTTTGGCGGGACCAAGTGTGGTGGAAGCCCAACGACGCATATGGGAGGGGCAAATGACGTCCCAAGCCTCGGCAGCGGCTACAGTCCAAAACGAGAGGAAAAAGGAGTTGGAATCGCTGAAGAATCGATGGGGAAAGGGGCAAATGCCTGCTAGAGCCGAGTCTGAAGAAGAGGAGGAGGAAAAAGTGCCAACTCCGCCAGTAGCGAGGGTATTCTAATTTTCTATTTTAAGATTTGGATATCTTTAAAAAACAACAACAGATTTTTAATGAATTTCCGGGGTTTATGTGTTTGTTTATTTAGAAAATTGGGAATGCTAGAAATGGGAAACAACAGAATCCCGTGTCTGGACCGCCTCCTGCTCCGCCCATGCCTCAACAGACAAAGAAAGTTACTGCTGCTGTTTCACCGTCGAAAACAGCCAAGGAATACCCCGGTTTGGCCGATGTTAAGCCCATTCGTGTATCGCCGACGAAACCAGGCCGAGTTTATCCATGTTTGTCGGATATTGAAGTGAATACTACCGAAACTGAGCCGGATGACAGCGAAATGGACGAGGAGAACGAAGAAGAGACTTCTGCTGCGTAAGTCTTCTATATTAATTTAATAAATAAATTAAATTAAAAAAAAATTGTTATTTTAATTTAAATTTAATTAAATAATAATATTTTTATTTTTATTTGCAGTGAGCAAAGCATGACAGACATGGATAGTAGTTTCACAGTAGATATTTTGGGGCAAGCTGGGCTCTCGAGTTACATCAAAACGCCCAACAACAAGCGTCCCGCAGCCCAGGCCACGCCTCAGTACAATTCTCGCTCTCCCAGTAAGACCAAACTACCCCAACCTGTTTTGGAAGACGACTCGGAAGAAGAAGAGAACATTAGCGATTTGTTGAACGAAGCGTTGGACGATGCTGGGCCCACGCCTCCTAAGCAGACACGCCCCTCTTTACCCCAGTACGTTGTGGATGAAGACCAAGAAGAAATGCCGCTCTTCCATTCGGTTTCTTTCTACCGTAAGCAGAAACCGGCAGATTTGCCTGTCACTCCCGTGCGCCAAATTGTCCGCAAACCGGAAATGACGGAAACTAATCAAGCAGGTCCACATAGATCTGAGCGGGACTATGAGGTCAATTCGACGTCTTCCTTTGTACCAGTTCATCATCAGATTCGTGCTTTACAAGATGAAGTAAGATTCTTTCGTGTTTCTGTCATATACGTAAATTAGGATTTTTAATTATATTTTGTGACCTTAGATAAATTCCCAACAAGTGGTGATTTCCCAGGCCAGTCAAGCGTTGAATTTATGTCGAGCTACGCAAGAGTTTTCAGGCTCCACTGAACAAGTTGAAGGCGAACGTCTACTTCTCGTTGCGAGTAATTATTGCAGATTTTTGGAACAAAATTGACTGCAAATCAATATTTCTTTAAAAAATAATAAATTAAAAAAAATCTTTTCTATTTTAGCACAAAAGCGCCAAGCCGCAGTAAATGAGATCCAAAGACTTAAAACGGAAGCAGCCATGGGTATCAATAGCGCGGATCAGGCATTTAGCGCTAGTAGAGGCACCTTATCCCTCTCGGGTTTAGCATTACCCCTGAAACCTGAGTTTCTGAAGATGGTGTCACGTGGAGGAGACGGATTTATCCACTACTTCCTCATATTGGTGCGCTGCGGTGCACATGTGGTGCCTACGCAAATGCTGGACACCATTGAAAGCATCCAGGACGGTTGTCTTCAGTTTCCCAATTTGATTCAATTGCGAGATTTGCGTACCGACTTCCATGTGGCCGTCGAAGTGTACGCGTTACAAACCAAACAAGAAAGTTTGCCCCATGAAGCCAAATACCACATTCGCAAAGTAATTTCAGACCTTTTTTTAAACTTTCTTGTTTTTTTTTTGTTTGTTTTTTTATATTTACTTTCAACTCCGTATTCTTATTACTGTAGGAAAGCAGCCGTATGCGCTTGACGCCCAAGAAGCTGCTATCCAAGCAAGATTCCTCGCGTTTGTCTATGGTTGTCAGGGAAAGCCCAGGAGGTCCTTCTGCTGTTCGTACCAGCAGTTTCGGCTTAGTAGGTTATACCACTCTTAGCACGGAATCACTCCGCAGGAAACATTGGGCTCTGGAACGCGTGCCTTTAGCATCACCGCTAACGGGCGCTTTACAACTCAAGATCCATTGCCACGCCGAGTCGCAATTAGAAGAACGCGGATTCTTAACCGTATTCGAAGATGTAAGCGGCTTTGGAGCCTGGCACAGACGTTGGGCGGTACTTCAGGGTGACGTTGTGGGCTTTTGGAAGTATCCCGATGACGAGAAGAAAAAAGTAATGAATAGAATCAGTGTTCTTTTGTTTATTTTTGGCTAATTCTGGAACTCTGTATGAATCTCGAATTAGGATCCCTTGTGTCGTATCAACTTGAGAACGTGCGTAACAGCCCAAGTAGGGTTGGTTTCTAGAGACATCTGCGCCCGTCCCAATACAGTTTTGTTGGTCACTGTTCGCCCGTCACAGAAATCCGACAAAGATTCCTTAGTGATGACGTGTTACTCGCATAGAACAGCCATAAGGTAATTTAATAATTTTCCCAGGGCAAATTTATACTATTTGGACTTATTATTAATTCCTCTTCCATTAGGCATTTACTATCAGCAGATTCCAAGGAAGAGCGTCATTTATGGTCCAACCAGTTGAACAAAGCGTTGGCTAATCTGCGAGCGTGGAATCCTGACGCTGAAGTACCGACAGCGGAGGGCGTCTAAAGTGTTTATTACAGAAAGAATTCGAAACAAGGACCAAGTAACTCTTATTTTTTTTTGTTTTTAACCAGGAAGGCAATATTTACGGGCGTTTGCATGCTATCTTAACCCAAATTCTTGCTATGTTAGTGTTCATTCTTTGTTAAAACCTTTGGTCTTTCTTAACCAAAAGTGTAACTCTTCTTTACCCTGTCTTCTTTCGTAGTGTTACGGCATAGAAGGTAGAAATTATTTGAAATATTGTATTTGTAAACTAGTTACAGTAGGCTTATTTTCCTTGCATTGGGGGAAAAAGTTAATGCACTTTAATTTTGTAAGGCGACTATACGTCGGACTATGGCGTTGGCTATATCCATGCTCTGGTCCCCGCAAATGACAATATCAAATCCGGCTTTATATTGCTCTAAACGCTCAGAAACTTTTTCGTTTAAAAACCCCAATTTTAGGATAGCACCAGGCTGTTCGATTCCTTCAGCCATGTTCACGTCACCCAGTGAATCACCCATGAGCAAAACATTTGGTCTGTGCGCTAAATCTTGAAAATACGAAGCGTGTCTGGCAGCTCGTTCATTTTTGTTGAACATGTGAACGATTTCGTCTTGAAAACCTACTAGACGATCTTCCTCATCAAAAATACCGTAGTTACTGATCACGTGTATGTTTGGACGGAGGAAATTTTGGGAACGTAAGGCTACTAGCAGAAGATCGCCCAAACCGGCTGAAAATACGCACACTGGCAAATTGTGTGCTTCTAACACATCAAGGAGCTCACCGGTTCCATCCCTAATTTCGTTAAATGTTAATTTATTCAAGGGGTCTGAAGATGCTAATGTACCTGAAAGCAAGCTGGGTTTCTGCTGCCATTCCTTCGATGTTGGCACGAGTTAGCTTGGAGTCGACTATGAGGTTATGGGCTATAGTATACCATTCAATCATGTGGGGGATTTTTTCGGGAATTGTCAAGTACGGGTCGGTTTCGATGGGATGATACTTTTCGTACAAACCAATGCTTTTCTGGCGAAATTCGGGCATGGTGAGCGAATACTCGGTGATCAAGCCGTAGCAACTGTGCCCTCGCGTGCCATTTACATGAGATTTGGTCAGTGTGAAATCGAAGTCTGTAATAACCTAAATGATTACATAAATGAATTGGGGCACAAGAAGCCGACAACTTTCAAATTACTTGGAATTTGTTATGGCCATCTTTGATCACTGTTAAAAGTTTATTTTCTACGGCATTGGGATCCTTAATATGCACGTGACTCTGCCGCAATTCAGGTATCTAAACGAGGCAATGAAGATGATAAAGAAAATTGAGAGCACCTATACGTAATTACACATTTGATTTTCGTTGTCTTTTTTCAATAAATATGTACATGACTACAGAAAAACTAATTTATATTTAATAAATACCGACTGCAGCAAAGCCATTTGAATTGTACGAAAAAGGCGAATTTTGTTAGGGGTTGCAGGTAAATATTTTTGTTCGAATATTACTTTGTGTTAGCAAAAAGTATAGCATATTTTGAAGCTCCGCCTCTAAGAACCCCATGCGTTTACTAGTCTGTTTATATTTCTATTCGTTCGATGTTCAATATAAATGCGTTGCTGTCGTTCGCTCATCGATCGTTGAGACCCTGTATGACGTTCAACTGTGTTAAAGTAGTACTACTAATTGATGCGTTTAGGGATCAGACTGGCTACAAGCTTCTCATAACTACCAAAAGGGGGCTGTGCAGTTGTGCCAATGCTCCAAAAACGACAGTAGAAAGAGGTCGGCGCGTTCCCCACACTTAAGTTACCAGTCTTGTAGAAATTCTTAAATTACGGACTGAAAATGTGTTTTGTACGTGTGAGCTTTCAATAAAAATAAATTTGAAACAAAAACATTGCCTTGTAATTTTTTATTCGTAAACAAAAAATAAGTCTGTATTACATTTTGAAATACGTACAAGTAATTACAATAAGTAATGCAAACTTCTAGAGAATACAAGGTTTGGCTATAGGTAAACCTACGTATTTTTATTAATCGCGTAAAAAATATGGATACTGCAGTGTGCACATGACCCCTTAGTTCATCATTGTATTTATAGTAGTTTCAACGCATCTAAACCACAAGCGTATGACCGAATGGATAAGACGCAAGACTGGGGAACGGAAGGACCCCGGATCGAAACCGGTCGATCCATTTTATTTCGTAAAAAAAAACTAAATATTAAATGGGTCACTTTCTCTGTACTTTATGCCTTACCAGCAAGGTTCCTATACCCATATTCGAAATTGTGAAGTTCGGCATCACGAGCTCGAATATCGGGGATAGGAAGCCGAGCAGGGGGAGTTGGGAGCAGGGAAAGGGGCGAGGCTCTCAATTTTTGACGATTTTTGAAGGGGACCCCCCTTGATACAGCATTATTCCTTATGGAGAAAAGCCCAGAAACGCTTTCCCAGATTGAAAAGGAGCCACGCCCCCTTTTTAGCCCAATCCACCAATAGGATGTCCTTTTTGTAAAGGCCACACCCCTTTTCGCGGATTTTTTTTTAAAATCCAAAACATTCCCAAAATTTTCGGTTTTATTGAAAAAATAATACAAATCAAACAATAGGGGTATTTTTGAAAACTAGATTTTTTGGGGAACGTTTTGGTACAACAAATAAGGAATTACAGGGTAAGCAAAACATATCATTTGCATAATTTTAGAATTATGAGCCCACCACCCGTACTTTTCGGGCCCTTTCAAGTTTTCCAGCTGGCGACGCAATTGGTCAAAACGTAGCTGTGGTTGTTTTTTTCTCTCCGTTTGCCGTTTCACATCCTCCGTCAGCGACTAAAAAATAACGAAGAATATAGTGTAACACTCAAACATTCAGTGGCAATTAAGAAAATAAGATAAAACAAGACACTCACCTCCATTCGTTTCCGTTCGCCCCCAGAGTTAACTGGCTGCTTGGCTAATCCTTGCGCGCGCGCTTGCTAGCCGCGGCAATGAGTGTCCGTAACGTTTTCTCCAATTCGATGGCTTTCTTCGCTCTAAGCGTAATTTCAATAAGCACCTTTTCTAACGGTCAAAATAAACAAACAAAATGAGTTTAACAGCATTATTTTGGCAATTAAATCCATAAAATGTTTGCTAGAAGCTTACCATGGATCTGCGGAACGAAGCAGTACAGACTAGTCCCTAAATTAAGGACTTCTTGACTGACTGGCCAGAGTGTATGAAGTTTCACATGACGCGGTAGAAATTTTTTATTGGACGGTTGGATGATTTTTAAAAAATTGTAACGTTCAACTTAGAATTGATTGTAAAGGAAGCGATATGGGTCCCCTCGAGCCAGATCGCAAGGTATTATCGGCTCGAAGGCAGGGATCTTCCCAGTTACCACCCGGGTCGCTGTGGCCCACTTTACCGACTATGCTCACATTGAAAACTCTTAACAATGTTTTCAAAGTAAATTGCCCACCAAAGATCACTATTGCTCTCTAACGCAAGCTGCCCCCACACTGCACACTCACCCACTTCAATACTTTGACCTAAATCTTAAACTTACACAAATTAAGTTAAATTAAAACTCGTGAGCTGCATGCTGCAGTCCTGAAGCATTATATAGGAGAAAGCCGAATGACGAAGCGGCCACTCTAAAGAGTGACTTGGGAAAAGTGGACAAAATTAAAATTAAGACTTAAAAGAAAACTTGACAATCCAAATTGCATGTAAATCTGCTTCTTGCTGTCGTTTGGAGTGATCTCCAAAATGGCTACGAAATCTTGTTATCGATCTTCGACTGACTTCAAAATAGGCTTCTATTTTCTTGCCAGAAAGATAAATAATAGGTATTAAAAAAGTATGAATGTATATTTTAAGTATTGCTACTCCGAAGTTCCCCAAGACCTTTAAATTGAAATCAGGTTCGTAAAGAGATCAGGTCCGTTGACCTCTTGGTGCAGGGTTGAGTGTTCCTCTTCACCTTCATTTCGCCTCCGAAAACTAGAAGAAAAGAAAAAAATAGCAGTACGCATGAAATCAATTCATTAACAAACCGTGTAAAACTTAAAAATAAGTGTAAAGGCCCACAAACACTTCCGCAGAGGAAAGCACCCCAAAACGAGTGTGAAAACAGAAAACGTATGAAAAGGATAAAACTTGTCCAGATTCGCGTTTGTAGACTTCCGATGACAAATAAAAAACAACAACACAAGTTGCATACGTTTAAGACGTTGGCCAAGTCGACCTCACTTCTTCCTTTTTTGTCTTCGGGACATCCTATGAATACCCAATTGTCCTCCCCTCCCCCTTCAGCCAGCTTCTACCCACTTTGGTCGGTCAACGTTATCAAATGTCCTACAACGAAACGTAAAGTAGGAAAAAAGTAAGCCGGAAATTTATACAAACGAGTCAAAATCTAAATGACTTGGGGAAAGAAAAAGGTTCTCTTTTACCTCGACCTCGCGAACACTCCGACTTCCAAAAGTTGACTTTGACGTAGGCAGACAATCTTGGAAGACACCCTGGAATTGAAGGAAGCTCACAAAGGGACCCACACGAAGCAACGATCTAGATAAAAAGAAAGGTAAATTTAATTGAAATAATTTGTTCAATGGATGATGAAGATCTAGGATGAAGTTCGATGAACGGAACGGTTGAGGGAAAGAGACACCGAACACTTTCTTGTCGTTGCACTTTTCGCTCTTGATAACACTGGGACATTGAAGAATAAGGGTACGAAGGATCCCAAGGATCAGCCGAAAGCTCCCACACACGAAACTTCCATCCCTGCCTGGGCAATACGTTCTTCAGTAGGGGCTCCAAAAATTCGTTGACCACCCGTTGACAACACAAAAGGTTCCTTGTTACCATTAAAGAACTAATGAATGGCAACAACAAAGACTTACCTCCGCCAAGGAAGTTAAAAGTTGCGGCAAAAAGCTTAACCTGCCAACAACGCTTATAATTCCTGGCATACCTGTTCCTTCTGGTTCTCCTGATTCCCACAGAAGGTTAAGTGGCTATAACTCCAAGTACGATGGATTTAGATTATTTTTAACTCCAAGTAGCAGATTATCAGACTAAAGTTGCAAACTTTTTCGACTGCAAAGGATGATGTAAGGCAGGGATGAGGTAGGCTGAAGTAGACTGCACACTTAACACCAACACTTTTATTTTTTTACTGGCTTAGGCCTGACCAGCCTTTAACCAAACCCCACACTTAACACTTTAAAATGCGAACTTGAATTATTTTGAGGTTTTCGAAGTTAATAATCCGATTGGTAATGTTTAACTCACTATGTTATAAAGCTTAACTATATGTACAGTCATGAGCAAAAAAAACTGCTCAGGCAAACCACAGGGGTCTAATTAAGCCTCGTTAGGCTGGTTTACCTTCATTAAAGGTATACCTTCATTGAAGGGAAATCAGCCTAGAGAGGCCGAGTTAGTCCCTCTGTGGTTTGCCTGAGCAGTTTTTTTTGCTCATGACTGTACAGTACTCGAACTATTGATCGCACGATGGACTTTCAAATTGACCAATGACAGTGCTTATATCGTCGTCAATGACAGCGTTTATCGTCGTTTGAACCAATCCTGTCGTTTCCAGACCACTAACTACGCTTACGCAGGCCTCTCAACACTATAACCCTTCTAAACTCCCCAGTCAATTAAAGGAACAGGTCATTTAATTAAATGGCATTTAGTTGACCTGCCTTTAATTGACTGGGGAGTTTCGAAGGGTTAGTGTTGAGAGCCCTTCGTGCGAAAGTCCATCGTGCGATCAAATAGTTTGAGTACTGTACTAGCTTAAATAACATCGCTGGAGAATAGCACATCTACACTGACTGCTCGCTGGGAAGCAACTGGCGTTTATATAGGGGGTGCTTCAGGGTACAAATCCGTTCAGCGGCAAAAGAAATAGTGAATTTGTTCTCTGAACTTGTCCGGACACGTTTTGGTGTTCATACCAAATATGATAATTTCACGGTTGTATAACAGAAACTTTTGAAGAAGCTTTACACGGGTGTTTTTCTGGCTTTAACCAACGGGGGCAAGACACGAAAATAACTAAGTTTTTAAGGAATTAAGAATAGTTACAAGACAAAATATAAAAATTTGTAATCGGTGCTTGGAATTTCTTTTTCTTAGAAAAGAGGAGTAGATATTTTATTATGATTATAAAGAACGCGAGATAAAGAAGGAAGATATAATGAAAACTGAATTAAAATAACTGCAATACGAAGGAGATTGAAGGTGATTAACTTGGAAACATTCGCACGGGAACTATTAGCAAAACAAAAAAGAAGCAAAAAGTTTTTAAATATTGTTTACTTTTAACTATCAAATGCAAGGTTAAGTAATATGTGGCTTTCATATGGTTGCTGAAAGTCATGATTTTAAGTTGGTGTAATTGACCCATCGACTTTATAACCCAGATTTTACCATGATTTGAAAAAGAGAATGTGAAGGAAAGTAGCAAGTAGAGACAGGCCCGTACCCAGAATTTTGGTTCGGGGGGGGGGGGTTTGGGGGGGTAGTATGTGGATATCGTTATGGAGAAAAAACATTTCGGGGGGGTTTAAACCCCCCGAACCCCCCCCCCTGGGTACGGGCCTGAGTAGAGACATCCTAAGTAAACGGTTCTCTTACCGCGAAGAAATAGTTTTTATTAATTAAAAAAAAGCAAGGAGACTGAACTCGCCAAACAAATCTCCACAGCCAAATGCCATAAAACTCTCGCCAATTCATGTTTCCAAGTCGCCAATTTGCAGGGAAATCGCCAAACCTGGAAACACTGGTTCCTTAATCGTCAGAAGACTTAGAACCTGACTGGAAAAGGATAATCTTGTACTGAAAAACTTTTCCCTACTAACCTCTTGTTGAGCTTCTTATAGGTGGCAGCACAGACTGGTTGAAAACAAGGAAAACTTGGTCCCTAAGTGCGTCATTTAGTTACGTGTTGACGTAGTTGGTTTCACTTGATGAGTTTCAAACAAAAACAGATCGTGAAGAAGTGGCCTTGCATTGAGTATTTAGTGAGAGAGGCACTTCTTAACTGCCTGCTATGTTTGCTTTAGTTTGATTTGCATTTGAATGTGTTTTTATGCAACGTCATTCCGTTTTATAATAGAGAAACCAACTTTACTTTGGCCGGCATTGAGAGCTTCTGTTCTAATTTCTCCTTCGTAGCATCCATCACAAAATCGCAGATCCGTCGTCGCTTCTGTGTTGTGTAAGTGCGGCTAATTGCCAGTTCACTTTACTATTAACAGCTTTATTTTATTATTTCCATGTACGCAACTTTATTTCCATGTTACAGGTTTTGTATAACTTGTAAATGGAGTACAAGAAATTTCGGTAAACCAGGCTGTTTGGTTTTTACAAAAGAGATTTGCTGTCGCTCACCGTCGTTAGCTTAAACGAGTAAACACGATGTGGCTCACTGCTCAAGAAGCTGGTTGCTTGTCAGACGTGGAAGTTGCTGCTCAAGAGCAGGTGGATCCTAGACAAGGTTTAACATGGGAAGAAGTTCAGCAAAGACGGCAAGTTTTCGGCTTCAACGAGTTCATAATTCACAATGAAGATCCTATTTGGAAGAAGTATCTTGAGCAAGTATGTCCGGACATTATCCTTTCTGACAAAAATTAAACATGGGTCTTTTCTTTTTTTTTAGTTCAAGAATCCGCTGATCTTGTTACTCCTTGCGTCATCTTTTGTCAGTATTTGTATGCGCCAATACGACGACGCTGTTAGTATTACAGTAGCCATAATTATTGTGGTAACGGTTGCTTTTATTCAAGAATATCGCTCAGAAAAATCGTTAGAAGCTCTACATAAACTTGTGCCTCCTTCTTGTTATTGGTAAGCTTTTCGATAACCTTTTCCATAGAAGTTTCTTCATCCATATTCTTTCTAGCATACGCCAAGGACGATTGGAATCTTTTCTAGCTAGGGAATTAGTCCCTGGCGACATTGTGTACATTAATGTAGGGGATCGCGTGCCTGCGGACATTCGCCTTTTCGAAGTAACATATTTTTTTCATATACATATTATTGCATATTATAACATATTATTTGTATAGTAATAACATATTATTGCATCCTTATTTTTGTTTAGTGCATTGAACTCGCAATTGATGAGAGCAGCTTCACCGGAGAAACCGAACCTGCCACTAAATCTACCGAAAGTGTCTCAGAATCGATCGTTGCTTCTTCACCTACTTTATCCAATATGGTCTATATGGGCACTTTGGTTCGTTGTGGGTCTGGAAAAGTAAACCTCCTTCATTTAATTTCGAAACCTTGGAAGTGATTATGACTCCTGTAATTTACAGGGTATTGTGGTTTGCACAGGTGAAAGGTCCCAATTTGGAGAAGTCTTTCGTATGATGGAAGCAGAAGAGGTATATATATTTTTTTAGCTATTTTTAGTCTATTTTTTTACTATTTTATTATTATTTATTTATTTTATTATTTATTTATTTTACTATTGTTTTCAACTTTTTATCTATTTTTTCTCAGTCACCCAAAACGCCTTTGCAAAAGAGCATGGATTTATTGGGCAAGCAGCTCAGCTTCTATTCCTTATGCATCATCGCTCTAATCATGGCCATTGGTTGGCTGCAAGGGAAACCGCTTTTGGATATGTTCAACATTGGCGTCAGTTTAGCAGTGGCAGCCATTCCGGAGGGTCTGCCTATCGTAGTAACTGTCACCTTAGCGTTAGGCGTCATGCGAATGGCGAAACGCAATGCAATTGTCAAGAAACTGCCTACAGTGGAGACGTTGGGCTGCGTAGACGTAGTCTGCTCGGATAAAACGGGAACTTTAACGCGAAATGAAATGAGTGTAACTGCTATCATCACTTCTGGAGGCGGTAAAGCTACTGTTACCGGCACAGGATACAATGGAGCGGGGGAAATTATTTTAGACCAAGACCAAGATTTCCCTGATCGCCTTCGCGAAGAAGTTTACAACGTCCTAGAGGTCTAATTTTCATATTTTTATTTTATTGGTTCGTAACTTATAACTGTTTGTCTTTTTCTACGTAGGTGGGCTGCGTTTGTAATAACGCAGTTATTAACGAAGACGGATTAAAAGGACAACCCACTGAAGGTGCCTTACTTACGGCTGCAAACAAATTTGGACTAACTACGCTACGTTCCCAGTACACTCGGCTCCATGAGTACCCTTTCACTTCCGAACAGAAGGTTATGGCAGTGCGTTGCGTACCAAAGAATGGTTCGAACAAAGTTAGTTCCGTACTCATTCCCTTTGCTGTTCTAAGCTATTGTTTGTCTTTTTTCCGTGTAAGGACGTTGGAAATGGAGAGATTTATTTCCTAAAAGGAGCTTTGGAACGCGTCTTACATTCCTGTACCAAAATTCACCAACGTGGCTTAACCCAGCCTCTTACTTCAGCTCAAGAGCAGTCTATTCTCGCCACTGGATTCTCGTTAGGTCGTCAAGGTCTAAGAGGTAATAATACATGCTTCTGTTTAAATTTAAGACGTTGTCAAGTTTTTGGGCTCGTTTTGACGTCGTTTGTCGTTTTAGTTCTGGGAATGGCCCGAGGACCTAGCTTACAAGAAATGGAGTACGTAGGTATGGTTGGCTTGCAGGATCCACCTCGACCACATGTACGAGACGCTATACATACTCTCCGAGAATCGGGCGTGCGTGTTGTGATGGTTACCGGCGATGCTCAAGAAACAGCCCTGGCCATTGGTAAGATTTTATTTCAACTTTGAATTTTATTCTGTAAACTTTTGGGTTACAGGACTCTTGGTGGGGATTCACGGGTCCAATGGGGGTTTAGCCATGTCAGGTACAGAGCTGGACGAGTGCAATGATGCTCAGTTGGACAGCTTTGTGGATACTGTCACGACCTTTTACCGCGTGTCGCCAAAGCACAAATTGCGTATTGTAAAAGCGCTCCAATCGCGAGGCCATGTGGTTGCCATGACAGGCGATGGGGTAAATGACAGTGTAGCCTTAAAGCGAGCTGACATAGGCATAGCTATGGGACGGAGTGGAACGGACGTATCAAAAGAAGCGGCAGATATGATCTTGGTAGATGATGAATTCAGTACTATACTGTAAGTTGGATGAAATCGCCTTGATTTGACCTTAATTTCCCCTTTATATTGATATCAGGGCGGCAATCGAAGAAGGAAAGGGGATCTTTCATAATATCCGGAATTTTGTACGGTTCCAGCTATCCACGAGTATTGCTGCGTTATCCTTGATTGCCATTGCCACCTTGGCCGGCATTCCTAACCCTCTCAACGCCATGCAGATTCTCTGGATTAATATACTTATGGACGGACCTCCCGCCCAAAGGTGAGTTTCCTTGAATTTACGAAAAATAAGAAAATATAATTGAAGAAATAAATAAAATGAAATTAAAATATATTATTAGTGAAATAATAAGAAAAAAAATTAGTGAAAAAGTAAAATTGGTACTTTTGTCTCATTATTTTATCTCATTAATTATTTTTGTTATTTCTTGCTAGTTTGGGGGTAGAGCCAGTGGACAAGGATGTAGTACGTCAGCCTCCTCGAAACGTCAAACAGTCTATGCTTACTAAATCATTACTAGGCAATGTCCTTCTCTCAGCCTGTATTATCATCATGGGTACGCTCTACGTTTTCGAAAAAGAGGTATTGTTAATACTTACAATACTGCCACTTGCAATATTTAAATTCGTTGAAATTTTGTTGACAGTTGCGGGACAATATAATAACACCGCGAGATACTACGATGACGTTCACATGTTTCGTGTTTTTCGACATGTTCAATGCGATGAGTTGCAGATCGCAGGTACTATACAATTCTAACGTTTTCAGTCTAAATTTTATTGAGCCTAAAACCTAAATGTTTTGCAGACCAAGTCCGTGTTTCAGCTAGGATTATTTAGCAACCGGGCCTTCTTGCTAGCAGTGGCTTTGTCTGTGGGAGGGCAGCTTCTGGTTATCTATTTCCCACCTTTGCAATACGTATTTCAAACAGAAGCTCTTCCATTCAAAGGTATTGAGAAACTATCCGTATGTCTCCCGGATTTTTAATGAATTTTTTTGCTTGGTTTAGACATTGTATTCTTGGTGCTGTTGACGTCGAGTGTCCTTATTGTATCGGAACTCAAGAAGTTGCTGGAAACCCATGGACGACAAATACGTTCACAGTGGTTATCGTCAGGACATCCCAAGACAGCTAGCATGGTGTAATCGTATGGAAAGGGCTCAAGTATTGGGTAGCTTATCAAATAGACACATCAGATTGGCCTTCTTTCCTATTTTTCTCGTCCTCTGAAAGTCACTTGTTACAAAAGACAAAGGTGTATCAAAGTGTACTTGCTTGCAGTGGGAACATGTTTGATCTGCAAATAGCACGTGCACAAATCAACGGCTAGTAGTGACTTTCAAAAATTATATCGTAAAATTTAAAAAGTGATGTAAGTGAATTTTGTTACGGTCTGAAAATTATTGGTTTGACTCTTTAAATAAATAACTATTGGAAATGACAGCTCTTTGTGCTAGCACTATTAATTCAGATTCCCAGGTCTGTGTTTCCGGCGAGCGGTACTTTAACCGCAAAAAATAATTAAAATTCCCTGGAAGAAGACGTACCCTCCCGTATACCTTAGCTCGGTATAGGCGGTTAGCATGGGAAAGTAATAAATTAGCAACATGAAATGAAGTTTACAACTGTGAGAATACCTTGCCTAAAAAAATATACCCTTTGATTGTGCACTAGCTGCTAAAAAAAGAAAATATTTGTTTTATATTTAAGATTGCTTTCAAATTTGCTTTCAAGAAAGCCGTTTTCGAAAAATCCTGGTTCCCGGAAGTTCCGACGACTTGATTTGGGATATTTTGCTGCTACAGCAAATTGTGGGGTACTTGTTATACTTTTTTGAATAAAAACAAGCGTAGAAACTTTGCCGGCAATTAGCAATATACTTCTTTGTTTACTTTTTTTTCGCAAGGCTTTGGAAAAAAAACACCACTGCCATCTGTGATTGTTTCGCACCAACAAGCTAAGATATGCGAGAGCCTTAAAAAAGAAAATGTTTTACGAAAACATATCTCAAAAGGGTTTTGCGTCAATGTTATTGCCGAATTCTTTCACGGCAATTACGTTTGTCAGTTTCTTGCATTCAAGAGAAAGTAGGTATGTTTTATGTAATGTTTTATACCTTATGCCCACAACCATGGAATTTATCAAAACACTAACAATTCGAGCCTTAAAAAATCGAATTCTCATGCATGGAAACTGAGTAACTACTCACGTAGACTTGACCTCTAATTTTCAGAAAATGCTACCATTTGAGATACATCTCACCTCCACTTCTCTAAAGCACTTCGATGTCTATATCCCCTTCTGTACGGACTTTGATATGGCCCAGTGGACGATTCAATTGGACGCGGCCCAAATAGTGATTATAAGGCGACCCCAAATACAACGTTTCATTCTAAAAATTCCATCATTAATAAAAAAAACGCAGTAACTCTCCCACAAAAACACAAAAAACAATAAAACTTACATCAAAGAAGCCTTCACTGATCAAAAAGACTCGCCCTTCAGGAGAATGCCATGAGCCAACGATTTTTCCTTCCCAATCAACCTCAACCAGCAGTCCGTATTTCGCTATGAAGCTCTGCATCGCTTCCAAGCTAAGTATCTGAAAAGTGACCACTACATAAAAACGAACTCTGTCGAAGAATTTTCGGATACTATTACCTGAGATTCAATCTTGCCCGCCAATTCCAAGTTAAAATAACGATGAAGCAATGAAAACGGCAAGCGAAACAGGAAGAGAACACGCAAAAGGAATTTGCGAACCAAAGGGTAAGGTCCCAACAACGACAGGGGATCGTGTTGGCCTGGCAAATGTACTGAAACTATGCCCACAAGCATATTGCCTTTGGGAGATAGCCTAATATTATCTGGGTTGCCTGGAAGACGTTCGATGAGAACGTCTGATGTTCCTTTTTTGTCTCCTGTGAGCCAATACCTAATCACACAAACACAAAATCGTGACCGAAAACCCCCACAATAAAGTCGTGAACCCTCCAACATTCCCAACATTCCAAATGATGTGAAGAGAAAACTCATCTGTTTTTATGATTATTAACTACTAACCTTAATAGACGAGCCCGGAAGGTTTCAGCCACTACTACAAAGTCCTCGTTGGGTGACAGTTGAACTCCGTTGGCAAAATGGATCTTGTCGATTAGCATTTGGCTCGTATTCGTTTTGGGGTCGTATTTAAACAGTCTTGTACAGTACCCATGGTTATGAATTGCAAAAAAAGGTAATACTAAAGTACCTGCCGCTGGGTTCTCCTAGCATCTCAGCCACTCCTTCATGCAAGTAATAGTTTGAACTAGAATCCGACCAGTAAATCGTCCCATCCTTGGCAATATCGAATTGATTAAACACTTTGGCAGGTTTGCCTCCATCCAACGGCATATCCTTCGGGACTAATACTTGGTACTTGCCTATAAACAAACAAACTTCCCAAAAACTGTTCTAACAACTTAATCCCTCTCCATACCAGTTTCTACGTCCACTTTATACAATCCCATATAACAATCAGCCACAAAGAGATTCCCCTGAGCGTCAAATTGAAGCCCTAACGGTCTCCCGCATTTTAATGCGTCCCACGGCCCACCTTAAATCAGATTTAAAATCATTCCAGAACATACAATATGGCAAAAAAAAATACCGCAGGCTTCGCCAAATTTAGCCACAGGTACCATCCGTTTGCCTTCATCCAATACTTTGACAATGGCTCCGCCTTGCAGTCCGGTATATATTTCGCCGCCGGCAGGAGTGTTCGGGTGTTTGGCGAAGGATTCGGGTCCCAAAATCCTTCCATCGAACAAGAACTCGACTCCTTCTAAATGGTTGTTGGGCTCTAAAGCTCCTTCAAACGCTGGCGTAGGTGGTAATCTAGTAATACATGCGAATTAAACCTCCAATCGAACTTTTATAACCGCCATGGCTAAACAAGGCTATTAAGTTATTACTCGAAAGCGTCAAAACTATCATTAGGCGGTAACCCAGGCATAAACGTAATCACTGCAGTGATGACCGCAACATCCAAAACAATGCGCGTTACGCTTTTCCACAGGACCATGTTTGTTGCGAGTTGAACCTAAAACGCTGCCAAAGAAGCCAAGAAAAAGACCATAAAAACTCATGAACAAAACATAAAGGAACAGTTATTCAATATTAAATATCACAAGTCATAAAACGCGTCGACTTGGGGCTCACGCATCAAACCCCATGCCGCTCAAGAACTCATCGCATTACACCCTCGTCAGCAACAATTCCGCTCGCCCACAATAGAGCATTGGATCCTCCGAAAACGACCCGCAGGTCAATTCTTTCGCTTCTGAAACTCCTGTGTCGCTGTTAAGGCACAAAAAGTAAATATATACAAACAGCTGCGATTGGACGACTTGACCTAACTGGCGCTCATTAGCACTGCGTACAGTAATCAAATCGCCTCGCTGGCTGATGGGTCCTGCGTGCTAGCCTAAAAGACCCATACAGCCCTAATCTAGCGTATTGGAGGGGTCAGTTTTAGTTTCCAACTTGACTCTCAACCCGCACAAACTTGTTATGGAGTCCATCATGAGCTTTGGCAGTAATAACGTGAGTGAGACCGCCATAAAATTGCCGTGGACCATGTCATCCGTGTGGTGTCCTAACCCTGAGCAACAATGGTGGACCTTCTGGCGATTGTATTACCCCGAATTAGTCTGGCCCACCTTTTACGGCTCCGGCACGATACCGCCTCATTGGAATACCTCTTCTTGTGCCTCTGTGGTGTCATCAATAGGCCTCAACAGCTCCACTAATGGATCCAATCTGAAGTTTGGAATCGATACTATTCTTTCCGGTAAGATTTCAAATTTTGTTTTTGTCCCAACCCTTGTTTGTTGGATATTATTTCTTAAGTAGCGTTTATTATTGCAGATCTGAGCGACAACAAAGCAAATATGCAAGACCGTTACTATGCGCATGGTAATTACGAATTTAATTACCATAAAACCAGCTTGCTTTTTACACAAATGAGAACGAATCAACGCTCTTTAAACTGCAAATTTCTTTGACATTTAAAATTAGGGCCAGATCATGAGTCTGCGACTGATTTGAGCGGCAAAAGCCATTCTTCGTCTTCCCTATCGTCTCCTACAACGAACATGACGACTTCACGACGCAAACGGTCGTGGTCCCGCGCCGTTTTTTCCAATCTACAACGTAAAGGCCTTGAAAAACGGTTTCAGTTGCAAAAGTACATTACCAAACCCGATCGACGCCAATTGGCGGCCACTTTAGGCCTCACAGATGCCCAAGTACGTTTAAATCCGCCCATTATACCCAACATAAGCAAGAAAACACTCCTTATATATTCTTCCGAGTAGTAGTGAATGTAAAGGAACTTTTGTAAATTACAGGTCAAAGTATGGTTCCAGAATCGCCGCATGAAATGGCGCCACAATCGAGATAAAAGCCATCAAGTTACCACTACATCCTCTCCAACGCCTTGCCCGGCCCATACATAATAGCTTTTGTCAGCAGTCAACAATGAAAGTGCCATCTTGTTTTGCGTATTTTACCCGAGTGCCAGTTGTTATTTCGATGCCTTTTTTGTGCCTTGTAAAATGAATCAACAATGAAAAATGCCTTAAGACAGGACTCTTTACGTCCATTACGAAATCTTTGGCTAAAATTAGCTATCATCTCTTCAGCTAACGCTTTTCTGTGGTCTCCAACTCTTTACATTTACAAAGTTAGTTTCTCGCTTGTGTACAGAATGGGAAAGACGCGTGCTGTGTTCTCGAAAGGGACGAGACTTTTCCCTCAACACTAACAAACAATAGCCAGATACACAAACTAGCCTCGGTTGTAAAATAGCACCCTTCTTCCCATGAAAATTTGCCACATAAACGCAACAAATCCCTTTTCCTTTCCATCCTTAAACTATTAACAGGCGGTCTATATACACACACGCTTTTGGGACTTTTCACTCGCACGCCACAATTTTAAAGGATTCGAAAGGTAATATACAAAACCGATCTGGTCCAGGATACGACAGCTGACCGTTGCGAGCAAAAATCCTCAAAGAACCTTCCAACCGGTCTAACTTGTTTCACAGTTTACAGAAGCAAGGCACGGCGTTTAATGGGTTTCGACCAATGAAGGCCGGGTTTTAACGAGGCTTCTGGCCAGTGTACGTCAAAGCTGGCGTGTGGCAACCACGTGGATTGTGGATGGACTTTGTAAACAAAAATCCCTTGGGTGCTGCACACACCACCAAACGACGTCCCTCTTAATAATAACACATCGAAGCCCAACCTCATCAACAAACCCCATACGTCTGCTCATTAACGGCGCTTTTATGAGTCTCGCTCTTTAGATAAACGAAAACCAAAAACGGATCGTGATCATCAAGACGGAAACAGACGGGAGCAATGGTCTTTGTCTTTTATCTTCTCACGTCATGATGACGCTCATAAAAACTACCGAAAGATGACCAACGTAAAGGACAATGAACTAAAAATAATTCTCAAAATCATGGTATGCTCCAGCACCCCGTACCTTCTTATCACTTATAACTTCTTATTCAGTCGCCGAGTCAGAAATACCGTACTTCCTTATGGTACCGAGTACACAATAAATGGAAAAATAAAGGAAGAAAAAAGTGGATTTTTAATACTTAATAAAAAGTAGTAGTCACGGTTAATGCTCGGACCGGTGAACTTCACACTACAAGTTCGTTTTTCAAGCGTGAAAAAAAGGAAAAATGGACAAGTTGGGACATGGAAGCCGTTCAGTTTGCTCCAAACGGTGTAGTTAAACAGTCAAGAAATTCAACCCACGCCAATTTGATTGCCAGATGGCTAGCTTGATTCACTCCCAGCTTCTGGTTACATGGATAGCTATAATTGCTGCCACTGCAGCCCGACCTTTAACCCCTGACACTTCGGAAGCCAGATTCTTAGGTAAAAAATTAAACGACCACTTTCTCGCAAAAGATTTCAACATTTCAACCCATTTCATTAACGTTTTAAACAGAAAACTGGCTGCAACAACGCGGTGTAAACAACTGGTTTAAAGCCAACTTACAATCGCTTAGAAAACAAGTCTGGGCACCAAAAAGTACCGAATCGGCGGCAACAATGCTTACAGAAATATTCCTGCCCCTAGCCTTAGACACGATGAAAGAAAATTGGCCCAAGTTTGCGTCACCAAACAAAATAAATTCCAAGCCATTTAATTTCACGAGCGAAAGTATCGCCAATCTGCTCAACAAAGACTGGCTGAGTCAAATCCTGAACAACAATGAACTCAGTCGCGAGGTAGTTATTTAACCATTCCAAAGTTTTGCACAGCAAATCAATTTAACCAATTTAATTATATTGCTAAAAATGATTTGTACTCTGTTATACGCAGATCGTGGCTACGATGAGAGAAGCAAAGGAGCCTGCGTTACCTTTCCACTTAATCGACACTCTAACCGAACTTTATGGCAGTCAAACGTCTTGCGTGCAGCTGCTTTTATGCGAGTGGGCCCCTACTGTATGGTCAATGCAAAAACGTTTAGATTTTCAGCTCGGGGAATCCCAAAGTGCCCAAGATCCCAAAGAAGAAGATAAAGAAGACACAACAGAAACGACCACTTTAGCTCCTGTCTTGCAACCCCGGAAACGGAGACAAACAGAGGCAGAAATGGAATCCGAATCCGAAGCCCAGCCCAATGACTTGTACCAAGTTTACACGCAGCAATGCCAAAAGTTATTCCCCGATTGTCATCTCCTTCTGTGAGAACCGCACAATTAGAAGGTCAACCCTCTTACAACTTCTGAGCACACAATAAACATAATAAATTATTTATTGAACCTAAAACCAAACTTGTTTCTGAGTTATGATTCACATGCTTGGTGACTTCTAAGGAAAGCGAGGAGAAAGTTTTCTTGAGGGTTTCAGAGTCTATAAAAACGTACAAGCATCGTCCAAGTCAGTACGGATAGGAGTAACCAGAAAAAAAGGATTTTACTTTCTTAAAATCCCATCACCATCCCGTTTCCAGGATCCGGAAACGAGCTTTCACTTTATATCTAAAGGTGTTGGCTTCTTGGTCGGGAAATTTGCGCCGACTCCTCTTCCAGGAGAAACCAATGTACTGGTAGCTGTACACACATGAAAAGACGGAAGCATCTGGTCATAAAAAACCGAAAACTCTAATCATAGAAACTCGAACCTCCCCACTAATAGGCCGACCGTTACAGTTGTAGACATGCTTACGTGGTTCGAACTAGGTCGATTCCTCACCCGAGTCGCCCAACTGTCAAACTAACGGCATTCTTTGGTTGTGGCTTACGGTTAATGATCAAAGACTCCGAACAAGTTGAACTTCATGGGATTTTTATCTTTTCGTGAGCTTTCCTCCACCCAAAGATGAAATTCTAAATGTATGAGAAAAACAATTACCCGTGTTTATACACAATCAGGATGTGTGTGAGAACTTTCTAACTTTTTAGTTCGTTTTTTACTTGGCTTTGCAGCACTGGACGGGTCAAAGCCCTACATTTTGACAAAAAGTACGCAAAATTGACCCAAAAAAATGCTAGGACTGCACTTAAACTGAACTAAAATTCGGACAGTAGAGAGTAATTCTAGGTGCGGTAGAGCAGGTGATTCTAAAGGCATAAAAGGAAAGGAAAAAAAAGGAAAAGAAGCAAGAAACGACATGCCTCATTGTCGAATGTGTCCTACATCTCATTTTCTCCGGAGCGAATAAGCAACAGCAGTGCGGCAGGAGAGAACCCAAGAATCAGGTGTTGCCGGTACTAGAGGACTCACCAAGTTACCTGGGGCATGCCAAGAAACGAACTATAAAAGCCAACCGGAGTCCTACCTGGTTCGTCATTCGAGATTCATCCGTCCCGCACTGTTCTTCGTGTAAACATTCGCTCGTGATTCCTATTTCTTGGTTTATCTAGTTCCAGTTCTCCTCAAACAGGTAGTGTACATTCACCATTAACTTTTTAATTACTTTAACTTAGTAACTCTGTATTTTATCGCTCCTGGTTTTTTCGATCAAACATCAAGAAAAGCTTGTAAGAGTCGAAACATTATCATTTTGTGAAATTACCCTAATTGGAAAGCTAGTCGTCAAATCAACGAATTTAGAAAGCTAGAATTTATCTGTCAGTGCCACAGTTCACACATAAGAAAAGTATACGGCGTTCTGAATGAGGTCAAGAGCCCATGTTCTCCGACAACGAAAAGCACCGTTAGTTGACTCAGGAATGACGTTTGCGACCTGCACCTTTTTCCCGTACTAAAACCTCGAAACCAAAAGCTCTAAACCCTTCTAATTAGCGCCTCAGGGAACCAGAATTCTTCAACCCTAATCTTCTTCGCCTCAAACAGAAGCCTCTAGACTCCAAATCGCGAATCTGACATGCAACAGATAAAGACTGTTTGACCCCAATCGACCTTAACTTCAATTCCTAACGTAATAACTATCCCTAATAGTTCTTCTTGAAAAACGCCGCTGTTTTACAGCCAATTACGTTTTCTAAACAAAATTTACTCGCCATTAACGACATTAAGTACAAAGCTAAGGTGTCGGCGGTATTGTACCGTATGACACTAAAATTCCCAGTAGGCGTGGCACCAAGGACTTTCGAACATTCCAGTATCTTTACGAACCGTGACCCATAGACTGCCGAAATACTTTTAATTAGGAGGATAATTATAATGATTTAACAATCTACAATCTTTGCACATGATCACAATCATAAAGTGTACCGTTAATTAGACCTCAGCTAACTGTATACTTCAAATATTAATAATTCATACTGCATTTTATGTATTTTAATTTCCTTTTCTTACGGTAAGCTTCACACGTAGTAATAACATAGTTTATTAAACATGTTTTAAATATATTTACTTCACATACGCTTTATTATACATGTTCTAAAATTCGAATTTTGGGGGTTAATTAGGATAATCATGCAAAGTCAAATGACTGGATGGGCCTTTTTGGCTTTGATCGTATGCAGCTCTATTTTGCCCATTTTGGCTTTTCCCTCTGGGGACGCCGCCCTTCAAGTTGAAGGTCGCAAATTCGCGGTCAAGCCCAACAACAACAAGAAGATTGCTTTAGAGGCCAACGAGATTACGGTAAGCACGTTTTGACCGACTTTGGAAAAGTTCGAAAATTTCTCAATGTCTGTGTTGTTCCTCAGCCTGCCAGCGATAACGGATTTTCCTGGATCAACATTATAACCAGTTTGATCCAAATGTTCTTTGGCGGCGCTGGTATCGACAAGGCTGATACCACCAACCAGGTAATTCATTCATTACCTAATTATTATTTTTTTAGTCGGACTTCCTTCCCTCAAGAATTACCAATTCTCTCCATTATCTGACTGTTCTTCCGTTTCCTGATTTTTTTTTATGCCAAGCAGACAGAAAACTTGTGGCTATGGCTTTTCTTTGATACCTTCTCTCCTGTTTTCCTAATTAGGGAGGTTTCAATTGGATGCAATTGGTGAACGTGGGCGTCCGACTCTTGCTTTCTGCTCTGGGCAGCGACTCAGGCGTCGACAAATCCGACAATGGTGGCGGAATTAACCCCGTACAGGTAAAACAAAAACAATAAACGCACAGAAAACAATTATAATAAAAACTAATGAGCGAACGTGAGAAAACGAAAATGAGAGAATAGAAGGCCTAGGGGGGTTAACCTACATTACGTAACTAATAACTGAAAGTTTGTGTCACTCCATCAGTTCTTATACTCTCTGTCCCACTTCCGTCTCAAAATTTTTCCTTAACTCTTTCAAACCAACTCATCAAACAGCTCAAAAACGATTTCGACCTAAATTGTTTGCTTTACTCTGTTTTTGTTTAGTTGATCCAAATCGTGACCAGCTTGTTGGACGCTCTGAAGGTCAGCTTCTCTCAACGCTCCTCCCAAGCTCGTTCTTTGGGCAGTCGCGATACTGTTGCTGATGCTGGTGTTGCCGCCGTGTCCATCGTCAAAGTAAGATTTTTTAAATTATTTTTTATATAAAACTCCAAACACCGGAAGCGGAGACAAAAACTAAGCGCTTTATCTAATGTAACAGGGTTACGCCAACACCTACAAGACCAAGGACGAGATCTGTATGCAGAAGATGATGTGCCAAGCCAACAGAGATTGCGTCGGTGAAGCTAACGAAGCTGGATACATCTTCTGTCAACTCGGAACGTAAGTTCATCTTCAGAAAATCCATTCTCAAATTTCGGAATTTATTTGTGACTTAGCTTAACTTACTTAAGATCATTTAACTAGTCAATCCTATAATTACTCCACTCATAATTCATCCCACGATTTGAACCAAGCTTGAAGAAGTACACGATTGAAATCATGTGCGAAATCTTTCTAATCTCAGCGATTAGAAAGATTTAAAGTATCGATTTCAGTCTAAATTTAACCATTTCATATCCGTCAGTAAATTCATAATCAATGATCGGAATTGAGCAAAAGGATCGCTGCAGTCTTGCCATCGATCATTGATACATTCTGATTCCAAATTTCTATTGTAGGAGATAATTTATAATGTCCTTTTTTAAATTAGATACGCTGCCGGATATGCTTTGGAGAAGACTAGCTACACGCCTTTGGATATTTTCGCCGAAGCTGGCCGAATTGGACGTACTGGCGGAGACTGCAACCAGGTCTTCCAACAGTGCAACGAGCTCTAAGTAAAACGATATTCGACCCATTGTAATAGTTAGAACCTAGCTACCAAGACTCAATTTGCGAAGAATTTAAGGGAACTCTTTGTGATTTTGCGACTTACGATCGGCTGGTCCGGTCGGTCTCTCTCGTAATTCGCAAACTTGATGTTCCCCTCCATACAAAAAAAACATTCCCATTGCTCCAACCAAAATGGACAACCGTTTTCAATAATTTATTGGTTGACTAATTTATTTGTGTCTTGTAGTTTTTTGTTTTTTTTTCTCGGCTTCCAATTTCCCTTCATTTGGTGCCTTAACCCTGACCAATATATGTCGCAAATACAACTGTTGTCATGTTAAACACGTTTAAACGTTTCCCGAACAAAAACAAGAAGTGAAATTAGATCCTAGCAACAAGAAAGATTCAGGTATAACGTGTTATGGTGTGCTGCTCCACTGCCCTCCAAGCATCCACCAATGCTACAAAGTGTGGTGGTGCTTATGGCAAACTGGTAAAAGTTCAATGGCATAGATGCGGAAGAGCATGCCTTGAGCTGTCTTGACCTCAATTTCTTCACGAAATATGCCCGTCACAGTCACGTATCGCTGTAGTAAGAATGTCTTTAATTCCAAACTGTGCGAAATTTCATAAAGCCTCGAGAGAATTGGCAACGCTGGTATTTCCAACGTTAAGATCAAGGTCAACAAAGAAAATACAGTACATGCAACGGATACAGTTTCTCCTGTTATAATAAAGGTGGAGAAGCTTCTAAAAGGACTTGAATTCTCGCTTGAGGTCGGTGACCCGCTAGTGGACACCTGAGAAAGTCCCGTTATAAAATCCAGGTCTCGAAACCACTTCTATAGGTGCACGCAAGG
Organism: Lepidurus apus apus; assembly: GCA_022832285.1. Taxonomy (NCBI): domain Eukaryota; kingdom Metazoa; phylum Arthropoda; class Branchiopoda; order Notostraca; family Triopsidae; genus Lepidurus; species Lepidurus apus. Next base: position 89,170 of record JAGJRO010000001.1, on the reverse strand, counting down.
TATACGCTTTAAAAGAGAGAGGATCCCGTTCTTAAAGTTCCCAAAAACTTCAAAACAAACTTCCAGACATGGCACAGAATCTATAATTCACTTGCTTTAGGATCTAATTCGGATGTCTTGACTGGCAGAATCATGGCTTGGCATTGTCCACGTCCCCCATAACCTTTACCGCTACCAGCTCTAAATCTATGCACTTAAATTTCTTGGAGTATGACACATGCTCGCTTTAAGGAGGGAAAACTACCGAAAGACAGCGCATGAATACAGCGCAACGAAATTTAGCTCAGCGTGTTTGAATTTCCCAAGTGCATGACGAACGATACTTGCGGACATCCGCCTTCTCCAAACTTTAAATTATTTGTTTCAACCTCACGCAAACATAACTTTCCTAGAGCTAGACACTTCACGACTTCACGGTCAAGTGTATGCGAACCGAACAACGGTTTGTGTCATAATAATGTCCTAAACACTAGTTGCATCTCATGTGTTGAATTCATCTCATCAATTGAATTATCCAAGTGCATGACGAACGATACTTGCGGACATCCACCTTCTCCGAACTTTAAATCATTTGTTTCAACCTCATGCGAACAGACGACTTTCCTAGAGCTAGTCGCTTGACGGTCAAGTGAATGCGAACCGAGCAACGGTTTGTATCATAATAATGTCCTAAACACTACTTGCATCTCATGTGTTGTGAAGTGAAAAATTCATGGGAAAATAGCTCCAAAAAAAGTAAAGAGCAATTCTTGAGTTGAAAGAACTGGAGAAGATGGTTTGGCCCCCCTTAAGGAACAAGAGTTAAGGAACAGGAGTGAGTCGTATATCGAGTTGATGAACCCTTATGAATTTGACCACACGCTAGGCTACTTTACACGCCCTACTTCAATTGCTTCCTCGAACAATTGAAGCGGAGTTAAGAAAAAATAAACCAAACCATTGCGTCCATAAATATGTCCAAAGGAATAAGGATTATCAATAGAAGATGGAACATATTCTAATTCAAATCTAGGACAAAGAAAGTTTTGTGGGAAGGCCTATTACGAGTGAAATACCGGGTCACGGGATTCCTCCCTTCAGTACTGGGCACTGCGTCCGCAACTGTTTTCCTGAACCCAATTTCAATTGTGGTTTTCCCCAGCCGGAAACACTTTTCCTCGGAATGCCTAATCTCTAGATCCGAAAGCTCGAAACTTCTCTAGAAACCTCTAGATTCCTCGAAATTTTAACTCCAAAAGACTAGAAAATTGGAACGTAAAATTCTTTCCAATATAAACAATATCTTCGAATTCCCTTGACCTTGACAAACCGTCACGGTATCCTCCAAGTGCCCTTAAAAAAAGAAATTCGAAGGTTGATTCTGGTTGGAAAAAACGCACTGAACCCGAGAAAATTACGCTGGCGGGCAAGAAAATGTGGGTGCATCTTCGCCAAAGAAACCGCAACGGGAACGAACAAGGAAGCAAGATCAGGAGAGCCTATGGGCAAGCCAACAACTTCTTCCTCCAAAGCTTAGCCATCCATTTCCATCCCGCAAGTATTTGTAGCTGCCCCACCTGTCCAGGTTTCTTCAGTCTGAACTGAGCAATCGAATCCAGCAGTTTAGAGTGCTCGTGAATTTCAAAGTTTGTTGCATACATATTTCAGCCCTCATCATGAAGTTCCAAGCTTCCGCTCTTGGCTTATTAGCCGTAGCCAGTGTCCCTGCCTTCGTTTTGGCGTCTGAGGCCGATACCAGTGTGGATTTTTCCGAACAAATGGAAGTGTTAGCCGAGTAAGTTTCCGAAAATTCAGGAAAATTCTTGAAAAAAAGATATAAATTGTTTAAAATAACAATTTTAATTCCAAAATTTTAATAGTCGTGAAACGGGAAAAGCCTTACGTGAAGGAAGAATGTCCCCTAGCGCCGTGACCTTCTTATCCATGATGCAATTCTTCAATGCTGTCAAGGTAAGAAATATACAGTTGGTTGTGAGACAAGGTGACGAGGTGAAGTTAACGGCTAACGGTGCAATCGCTTGCCCTTGAACTCGACTGGAATTTTATTTTCTGATTTTTTTTTTTTTGTAAATTACTAAAGGATGAATGGACCGAGGAAGCCCTGGAGGATGGCCGGGCTCTTCGTCGGGGCAGCAAAAATGGGGACGCTCCCAAACCGGACGGTTGGGTGACGGGCGTGTGGAAGTCGGTGAAACGAGTTCCTAGCGTTTTCTACGAAACTGGCAGCATGGTAGCTCCCGTGGCTATGCGTTACATGCTGGCCGAGGAAACACACCCTCACTGCGAACAGCGCATGCTATGCGAAATTAACCATGAACTCAAGTCCCGTTACGGACGTCCCGGTGAGATCGCCATGCAGTTGGTCAGGTAAGTCGACGACTCCCTTTTCCTCTAAATTTTCTTCCTTTACTTGACATTTATCCAATCCAATTCGACATCTTATTTGACTTTTCCCTTGATTTAAACACTTTACATTCTATAATGATTAATTTTGAATTGTTGCTTGGGTTTCAGCACTATGGCTGGGTACGCTATTAGCGGTCAGGACGCCAACCGTTACGACTCATTGGTGGACGCTGGACGCAATGGACGTCGAGGAAAGGATTGCTCTGAAATGTACCCGAAATGTGTTTCTCGCTCTGGTAGCAATCCTATGCCTGCAGTATTGCGTATGGTTACGAAGATGATGGCTGCTCAACAACAGCTCCAGCAATCGCATCAAGCACCAGCAGAGGTTTAGAGAGACAAATCAAATCGCAAATTGGGTTCTAATTTATCTGAGTTTGCTAAGTGAAAACGAGATAATTTAAGGAATGTGCTAACTTATTCATGGGGATGATATACCGAAGAAACGCTGTTATAGGGATTTTTAAGTCTTCGGTTATTTATGGAATATTGTTGATTTGATGCTTTTGCAATCCTTTTCATCCTCCCAGTTTTCCCCAGTATATTGCGTGTCTTATTCATCAAAATCCCAAATCTACTCATTAGGGCTCCATAGTTTGCATTAGTCGGACCTTACTAGCCACTTGTTATGTTTCCCACAAGGCAAAAGCTAAGCAAAATGGACTCGACTAGGGATACTCTCCTGTACATAGCCATTTTCGAAATTTGTTGCAAAAATATACCTTTAAAACCAATTTCTTTATCGATTTTAGTTCCAATTTTACTTGATCATGATCTTTCCTTAGGTTTGGTGTTTGGGATCAGGAAAAACTTCTTAAGAAAACATGTAACACTTACTTACGATTAGAGGGCGACGGAGCATCCAGTAGAAAGAAGAACAATCCAAACATGCAATGCAACAAAAGACAACAGGTGGCTTATTTACTTTTTGGTTCACAAGAAAAAGAATAGCTTCCAAATTGAGCTTCATACACCAAAGGACAATTAAAATGTCACTTATGCGTTGTAAGTATCATCAAAGTTCAATTAAAATATAAATGAACACAAAAACAAACCGGTTTGTTGACCACGCCGACATTAAAAACAAACTTTAATCACAACGGTTCGGAGCTCGTATCTAAAATGTGAACCCGAACAGCCAAACCTTCTTGGCGCCTATTTTGAATCCTTTTCAGGTGTACCGGTTTTCGTTTATACTTAAGGAAATCAGATGAAACTTGGCAAGTCATTGACAAATATCACTTTTTATGTGCCACTTGTGTCCACAACTGCTTCGCAATAGGGCTAAATTAACAACAACGGCGAAATGGCCTTTACGAGTTTATTATAACGGAACATGGAAGCAGTCAACTAGTCTCCTTTTTTATGCGTTTTTTCTTTTTGGAAGGTTCTGGTGTAAGAACTGTTTGACCTTTACCAAATTGAGGCAGTGATGCTTTCTTCTTCCTTGACTTCTTTTCCTTCGGGGCTAAACCCGCCAAAATAGCTTCGTAATCTAGTAAACACAAACTCAATTTTCCATCTAAACAAAATAACTTTCAATTCACTTACCGCTTCCTAATAAGGGATGCCTAACTTTCAAGTCCGAAGGAAGCTCCCGTAAAGGAGGTTCAGGACGTGGCCACTCGGTCAAAGGAGGTAAAGACGGTACATCCAGACTGGTTTGAAAATGCACGTTTCCCGCTAATGATATTTTTACTAAGAACAAAAGAGGTTTACGTTTTGGCGGTTCGGTAAGTGTATAAATTTACCAGCTTCTAGGCCTCCTGCTCTATTTTCAGCTAATACCAGGGTATTGCCCTTGGTCCCTTGATAAGTTACGGTTTCAAGCTCCTTGCCATCAATAACCACTTTTTTCCCAGCAACCAACGGTAGAGGCTTGTTTATGAGGCTTTTGGCTTTCACCTATGAAAGAAAAAACGAAATGTATTAAAATGGAAAGTTATGCTAGTAAATTAACAAACTACCATTGAAGGGAGCTTCACAAGAAAGATCTCGTTGTCAGGATCTCGTAAAGTTTCCGCCGAAATCATCCCTGAAGGAGTTAATAGGCTATATCCCGAAGGACAAAGATTGCTGTCGAGAGATGGCTTATTTTTAGTGGTCCCCAGAACGTTAGATTTTGAAGTTTCAGTCATGTCTTCTTCCTCTGATTCTTCTTCAGACTCTTCTTCGACTTCCTCATCTGACATTCTTTGCTTTGCGGTAGCTAATGCCTTATCTTCCTCCGATGTTTCCTCCTCTTCTGACCCATCAGACTCGTCTTCCTCATCCGAGCTTGGGGATGCAACTGGCAGTTTCTTCACCTGAGGCATTGACAAACCTACATTCAATAAAATAATACATTAAAAACTTAAATAAGGCAACCAACTTTACTTGATTTGTTAGGCGAACCTGGCTGACGTGCTGGGCTACCTGAGTTGGGGATTCTGGGCAGAAAATTAGGCACTGGTTGTTTTGCTAGCATTTTGGCTTTAGGTTTAGGTGTAATTTGCGCTGTTTTAGCTGGGTAAAAACTTCAATTAGTAAAGTTGTGTCCGAAGCGAAGAGAACAGCAATCATCATAAGCTTACCTGGCGAAGAAAACCCTACTGAGTCAGTGGACTTCCTGGCATTTTTTAGGGCTAGCTTGGTTTCCGAACCAAATATTGACATGTTATTTCAATTTCTTTGCAAAAGCAAGATGACAAGCAACGCACGTGGTTAATATTCTCTGAAAGTCTGAATCCGAATCACGGGCGAAAAACCGACAGCAAACAACATCTAGGGAAGCGACTGAGAACTACAGAAACGAGCGAAACTTTTGAATACTTTTGAAAATCCTTACCTAAGGTTAATTTTGTACCCTTTTCTTTAGCTCAAATAAACTAAACTAAAATCAAGATTTCCCTTGAATGAAATGTAATGAAACATACACCTTATACAAGGCCCAAGCTGCTACTGCCACTTGCTCCGCATATAAAGAACAAAACCAAACAAATTACAAGTAAATAAAGGTCGCTTTTGGTTTCGCGGATAAAAACCACAGAAAAATATTCCATAAAATCAAACCAAAGAGAAAATCTAGCTGCCGATTAAACTTCGTCCTTTCACTCCAAATAAACATTCTGAATATCTAAACCGCTCCACATTCTGGAATGTGTGTTCCTCTTTCCCCCCTCTTTTCTCTCTTTCGCATGTTGTCGTCAAAAGAACATATTTTTACATCACACATGGCATGCAGCATGAAAACTTGTCGGAATTTTGACGTAATTAAGAGCACAGAACACGTTTTTTCCGAAAAGCAGACGTGGAGGAGCTACACGAAATTTCCTTAGTCCTGACACAAAGAAAAAGTTTCTCCAACCCAACAAAAATGTTCCATGAAATCTGTTTAACAACTTTTTTTTATAAAAAATCGGAGAAAACGGAGTAAACGTGACCTACAATTTGCTGTCTTTGTGTGTCTCATCCGATTAAATCTGAGTGCTAAGAACCAAGAAAATAAAAGGGGAAAATAATCTTCAAAAATTTCCATTCCGAGTTGCACTTTTCACAAAATTGTCCACACAAAAGGGCCTCCAAGCTTTTCAAAAATGGTATGATGTTAGATAAACGAGCCCTTTAAACCCACGAATCACCGCCCGGTTGGCCTTCCATGTGCGCCCGGTTGGTTGGCTGAGGATTAGGTTGTTCATCATACGCCCACTGCTGTGCTCCTCCCTCTTCTGTTCCGTCCACGCCTCCATCGTATTGCCGACTTCTTTTCTTTTCTCGGTTCACTTGCGCGTATACAGGTTCCCCGGGCTTCTGCAAAGATATCAATACTTCAAACTCGGGAATCAATACCCTCAAGAAAAAACAAGAGAAGAAAAAAAATAGATCCCGTAGTCAAATCTTATCAAACTTACAGGTTGGGGAGGGAAAATCCTAACTCCGCCCACCGGAGGGGCATGACTGGATCCTTCTGGGTATTGCATGTCCGCTAGTGGAACTTCTTCACTCTAGAACATTAAATTACGGTACAATTAAGGTCAGTTGGAACAGGACACGAAGGGGTAAGGGGACACTTACACGATATTTTGGCTGAGCATGAGGTCGATGCAAAGACAGGGTCTTGTCTTCGTACCGGGTGCCTCCCTGTGAAGCCATGGGTCGATTTAAGGTAGAATTGGCCGCTGTGCCTGGCGACGACGGTTCTCGTCCACCTGGGCCACTTCCAAGTCCCGTTCCTCCTGTCGCACTTCCATTATTCGTGGACGACACCGACGTGGACGTGGTTGGACCTCCTTTAGGCACGAAATCGGACTCTTTCCAGCCCATTTTCTTGTACACGTCCCTCAATTCTTGGTGAGTCCACAATGCGCTCAAAACTTGGCTCGAAAACTTGACCACGCGGGAAGAGTACCGCCCCCTTTGTCTACTCAGTGCTACCAAACGATCCACGCCTCCTTCGTCCAACAACGACCTGGAAAACACACCAAACTTTACTTAGAAAACCAACCTAAACCACCCACGAGCTTTCTACCTAGCGAATTCTGCGTTTTTCTTGATCACTTCATGAAGAGTTGCCAAGACAGCTGCCACAGTGTCATCAGAAGCTCCGCTGGGACCGTCATGACCACTCGCCGTGGCAGGCAGCTTTTGGACCAAGTCTCGCATGGCGTATTTGCCAATGAGTTCCTTATTGCGTTGATCCAAGGCCAAATTCCGCAATGCGGTGGCCACTGCACAAACCACGCGGTCAACTTCCATGCGGAGCAGCTCGACCAAGACGGGTAATCCTTTTTCTTTCCGTACAGCTGCCCGTACATCAATAGCTGGCTGCCAGTAGCAAGCTGCCAAGTTCTGGAGGGCTCCCGCGGCAGCTTCTAACGTTTCAGGATTCGAACAATTGGACAACAACGCCAAATAGGGTTGCACAACCTATTTTAAACTCAAAGTTAGTCACAAAACTCTCCACTCTACCCCAAAACCACGAATAATATCAAAATACGCTTCAAGATCAGCTAAAATCATGTATATGAACGTACTTCTGGTTGCCAGAGGAGTTCCATGCCTTTCGGGGGCTCGGTTCGCACTTTCTCATGGGCTTGCTGACTATGTGAGGAGGGCGACGACGGCGGTCCTTTCTCTTGCCCATCTTTCTTCTTCCTTCCACCTCCAAAGCAGCCTGAAGGTTCTTGGGAGGGTGTGGCTTGGGAACGAGGTGTTCCGCCCACCACCCCACCGCTGGTTCCGCTGGCAGAAGGTACAGGATGCTTATCATAATTGGGGTCTTCCACTTCTTGGCACCGATAAGACAAATTTCGTAGGACACAAACGCAATTTTCAACACTCTTGTTGTCCATTTGCTGATGGGCGGGGTCCAGAGAGCCCCGTACTACGTACAACAAGGCTTCGACCACGCCTTCCATTTCCCTCATGGTTTTGCGCGCATTTTCCCCAGCCGAACTGATATTCCTATAAAACCCGAGCGTTTTTCGTTACTATTTGTTTCTCTTAAATAAAGATGCAAAAAATAATAAATAAATACCGTAAAACGCCTGTGCCATTGCGAAACAAAGGTGACCAATGGGTGGGGCCAGGACTGGTCCTATCCCAACCGCTGTGTGGAATGACGACTAACTGCACTAAGGCTAATACCGCTTCGTCCAAGATGGGGCGTTTTAATTCCTGGAAAATGAAATATGAAACGTGATGATATTAATCTTGTGGCGATGACAAGGGATAAATGTTACTTCACACGAAGAAAGGTTCCACAAGACGCTGGTAACTAATTCCCTGACATCCTGGTCAGGCGAGCGTTGCAAGAGTCGAATCAAAGCTGGAATGCCGCCTGCTTTATGCAAAGCTCGTTTGTTTTCGTCATTTTGGCGCCCATAAGACAAATTCCTGGACACAAGGCAAGAAGAAAAGCGTCAGAAATGATGAAAGTGCAGCAACTAAGCTTTCCTCAATTCTTGTTTCTTTCCTCTCTCACCTTAAAGCCCCGCAGGCATTGCGATGTACATCCAAAACGTCATGACTTAAAAGGGCTACCAAAGGTGGAATCCCGCCCAATAACCGCGTCTGCTGCTTCACTGCGTCTGCGCTGTAGCAGAGATGCTGCAAATACGCTGCTGCGTTGGCTCTTACTACGCTATTAGGGTTCTGCAAAAACGCTATGACTTCATGCAAATCCGGATCACGCCAACGAACTCCTAAAAACCAGCCGAAATCGTTTACAAATGTCTGTCCAATATCGGCAAAATATGAAGGGACTAGAGAAATGTGAAACAAAAAAAAACTACCAGAACTATCGGTTGGGTGATCCAAACCGGCAGAGGGTGGACTCATTGTGCCATACAAGTCTCGATCACGTGCAGGAGGGGGCGGGGCCATGCCTTCATCATCGTAAACTACTCGAGGGGACGGTGCCGAGCCTGTATCTTCATAATCTCGGTGTAGCAAGTGCGGGTGATTGTGCGTATGCGCAGACAATCCGTTCACTGCCATGTTTTCATAGGCGCCTCGGGCATACAGGGGCGTGCTGGGACCAGGGCTTTCTCTATAGCCACTTGTGCTAGGGGCTCGTTCATACGCTAATACACAACACAAAAAACAAGCAAAAAATCAACTAAAAAGTGCCAAAAACCATGCAAAAAATCAACTCTCAACCAATCAACCAGTAACTCACAAACACAAATTCATAAACAAAAGACGCATACACACATCGATAAAGAGCAAACAAAAAAAACAAGGAAATGACGATGAAATAATTACCGTATCTGTCCGATTGTTGGCCCATGGTGACATCCAACTCGGGGTAGCCTGTAGGATAAGGAACGCTTTGTCGTCCATAATCTGCAAAGAAATTCCAGAATTTAACAACCAATTTTTCTTCAGGTGATCAGCAGAACTTTTAATATAATACAGTTAACACAATACATAAAAAAATTACAGTACATGCCGCTTATTGTGACCACGTTTGTCAAGTGAATATTGATTTTATTAAGCGGAGATTCTCATAACCGAAAATCGGAATTATGTACCTACAGATTAGATCCAGTAGACCCACAAATGTTTATTTCGTAACTACTTTTTAACAATTTCGATAGATATGATTGAGGAATTCCTAATTTAACGACCGCTTCTCTTCGTGGCAAATCTTTTAAATATAACTTGTCATAAGTGTCAATGAGCCGCAACTTCTCTTTTATATTTCAATCCATTCTTTTCTTGTTCGTCGCCATTTTAAGTAACAAAACGTCTAAACACAACTAACACTACGCCTTTGAAGCCTACTCCAACGCTTAGGTAGGGTTCTCAACACGCTATCCCTTCTAATTTTCCCAGTCAATTAAAAGAACTGGTAATTCAATTGAATAACTTGCTCATTTAATAGACTGGCGAGTTTAGAAGGGATTTCCCCCTACGCATAGTAGAAGGCTGGAAATGACAGGATTGCTCAAAACGAAGTAAAAGCAATGTCATTGGTAAACACGCAAAGTCTACGTAGCTTTCACTACTGTAGTTTCGTTACTGTACACGTGAAGATTCTTTCGAAATTGGTTCTAATATCCGAAAGTGTGATTCGAATAACTGATTAAAATGCTATGAATTTTATCATTTTGAATCGGTCCTTGAAACTTCATTCCACAAAGCGGCTGACTGTAATAACCAGTGATCACAATAAGCGACACCTACGGCAGAAATTGCTTATGATGGGGATTAATAACGTGGGGTAAAAAACGCACCCCACTGGAGTCGAATGAAAATGTGTGACTTAGGCATGAATACAGAAAATGTTAAATAAACAGTCCACGATTTTAAGCACTTTTTATACAGCAAAAACAAATTAAAACCATAGACTGAAATTTGGCTGGTTTTCTCTCGTCTGAGAGGATATGGTGACTATAGATTTGGAGCTTGGAGTTGTATAGCTGCCTGCTGTTTGGTGGCAATTCTTTTTTTACAGCCTGGGCCTCATGCCAATAGCCATGGCCGCCTTAACCTGCCGTGGAAAACGCCCACAGTGGGTTGACAAAAATAGAACCGTTCTTATTTAGCGTTCGTTTTTAAACGTCTTGTGTTTTTGCGCCCCTTGGCAACAAAATAACTCCAAAATGCACAAGCAGTGACTCATTCTGTTATAGTCCCTTGCCTTAATATAAGTGTCGGAAAACTTGAGAGAAACGTCGCTGAACAAAACTTGTGGGCGAACAAAAAATGAAAAAAAAAATGAGCAAGAGCTAAATTACCTCGCGGTAAAGTTTGATGGGGAGGAGGAGACTGTGAACGCTCTGAAGGGGAAGGCGGTGTGGGAGGTCGGTCTGCGTACATCAAAGGTGGACCTGCCACGCCCCCAGGGCCTGGTACCGCTTCCATGTAATGTGCTGGATGATGCGGGTGAGCTAGATCGGGATAATATAGGCCTGCGACTTGGGAATGTGGGCCGGGGCCTGGTCCTGTGCCTGGTTCTGGTCCTCCTGGTCCTACTACACCGTATTGGTCGTAATCCGCGTAGGTACGATAGTCTGGATAACGTCTGGAGCCTTAAAAAACGAGGGAAAAAAGGAAACTTCAACTTTAAGGTTTGCCTCGTGGGTAAAAGCAGATAAATTGGTTAATTACCTGCTTCCGAAGCGGGACTGTGAGTTCGATAGAGGGGCTCTTGGACTCCGATATGTTCGTAATTAGTGGGCGCGTAGCGTGGGCCACCGCCTGGGCCCGTTGTCATTCCGTAAGGGTTATATTCAAGGGGCTGACCGTCCGGTCCGAGGTGTTGCACTTCCCGGATGACCTTTGTGACTTGAGTCACTTGTTGCGTGGTCATTTGTTGTTTGGAGCGGCCTAATAAAGTGGCGTTGGCTGGAATGGGACTTGGGGCAACCACCGGCTCTGAGACGTGGACGCCATTCGAGCTGTAATGGGCGTGCCCGTAACTGTCGGACGCCAGACTATAAAAACAACCGCATCACACGAAAGAAATAGGTATCAGTAACATTTTACAACTTTCCCCATAAACGACAACGAACTAGACTTAAATCTTCTCATCTTTCCTATTAAAAAAGAACAAAAAAATTACAAGGAAGTTCGAGTGTTTGCCTCGCGTCAAAATCGAATGTTTTCAAAAGCGTTCGCAAAATGTTTTCTTCACGTCAAAATCGAACGTTTTCAAAAACATTCACAAACTGACATACTAGCTCCAGCAGTTAAATTGTAGGTAACTTTAGTTAAATACAACTAGTGATTAAGAACTATTACATGTATTAATAAATTGTAATCACAAATCATTTAATCATTTATAATTACTATTGCTGTTCATGATAAGTACTTGGATATTTTCGGCAACGGAAAGTGCTGTCAAGTTTGTTAAACGAATTGTAATCAATGTATGGTCTGAAAACGAAGTTATGCTTGGAACCGCCGTTACAGTAAATGAGATTTCCGAACGCTAACTGCCGAATTTTATCAGGAATTTACTGAATAGGAACAAATTGCTGGGCGAACGCTGATAAGGAGGTCTATAAAATTTAATGGTGGATCTTTAACCTCCCTCGATAAGAAACCTAAACGGTAAAACCTACAAAGGATGTCCTGTCAAAATTCATCTAACTTCCGTAACACCGCCAAAAAATACAGAATATTTTTGCAACACCCATTTATTTCCTTTCCCCTCCTCTGCCCCACCCGCTAGACGTACTAAAAAAATGATGAATTTTCCTTCAGAATCCTCTTCTTTTTATCCCAATCTTGCACCAGCTTGTCCTAGACCCTTGGGATTTTACAGAATAACAAAAAAGGAGAAGCAAAAAAAATTACGATCCTCATCTTCCCAGCTAATCGATACGCTATAAGACTTACGGCTCACAAAGTACCGCCAAACTTGGAAAAATTCCGTTGACGTCAAATCCTCTCTTCTTTCCCAAATTGCCTTCCATCACCCTAAAACATTACAACAAGCTACTTTGACTTACTTATACGGCAGATCCCGCCCGTTTTCCCCGTAAGTTCTCCTAGGGAGTCAAAATAAATAAGTAAACGTACATTAGATTATCTCCAGTGCTATCCAAAGTCAAGCACAACGTCTAAACCAATTTGGAAGTTACCATGGATACCTTCAACTGATCAACACTTAGAAAAACGAAAACAATCTTTGTGTTCTCTTAAAGAAAATTTTTTCGTAAAGACAACCCAAGTTTTTCTCCTTCTTTTTACCGTTTTAAAGGATAGCATAAAGGAATCCATCAAGAGTTAGGCGAATCACTCATGCATGTCACACGGACAGGTTGAGCTATGATGCACAGAAGTGACGTGTTAATCACCTTAATTATGTGCCATAAGCTTCGACAGAGAAACAAAAATCGAAAGTTAGTGATTCTCAGACTCGGAAAACATGCAACAATTTTCTTTTCATGTGCGGTTGGTTTTGATGTTAGTTTTTCTTTTCTCTTTTTACCTGGTTAATGTGTGAGTAACGGTATGTGTGTGCTCTTGGGTACTTTGGTCCACGTGCCGGGATACAAGACTAAAAAAATAAGCCAAAACCGCGCCAAAGGTAAATCAAGCGAGTTCAAAAGGCCAACCAAAGAAACAATGCTTATATGGTGCAAATCCTATTTTTTCCTCTCTCTGTTTCGTTCATTTTCTCTCCCAATGTCCTCTGCGATGGTCAGAAAAGTGGATTTGGATCCAAAGTGTAAAATTCATTAATCAAAAAGAAATCCGATAAAAAGTTTTTTAATGAATCCAAGCCTTTGGAGGGCGTGAATAAATATGTGTAGAAAAAGAGCAAATCTCCGTTATATAGCCGGAAAATGCGCATAGCAGGACATGCGTTAATTACAGTTTCCGGACCGTATGGGGGCTATTGTTATGCGAGGGAAGGGGAGGATTTTTTGTGGGTCTTCTACGCATAAAAAGGAGAATATATTTGTGCAAACGGACGTCAGAAAGCTAAAGTCAATTCAATGCAATGCTGGCATGCAAATGAGGTTCCACAAAACCATTTTGCATTTCCCATAGCAAACCAACCGAATCCATGCACACCAACTTGTCATCTTGCAAGTCGCAACTTAACAACCAAACAAGGCGAAACACTACGTCAAACTCTACAAGATTCCATTCCCAGGAAAGGGAAAAAGAAAAAGTTAAAAGAATTCCAAGAAAGTTACATGTAAGGATCTCCAGTTCCGGCCATGACTCCTCCTGGTTACTCAACGTCTGAAGCGTTTTGGCTGGCAATCCCTTCTTCTTTTGTTGCGCTTTTGGGATAATTTTTATGGTTGGGAAGACAAACTGTCACGGAAACCAAATTAAATCGTCACGCGCGGGAGCAACATGGCACCTGGACCTAAGCAAAAGGTAACAAAACACGACGGTATTAAGACCTTATCCATAGAACACAGGTAAATCGACACGGAAATAACAACTTGATCTTATCGTACCCTAATCTTTTTCTAGAACCTTGCTTTGTTTATCCTTTCTCGTAGCTTTCCACCACGTTGACTGCCCTGGGCCGAACTGAACGTTTATTGGCTGCTAATGCCATCAGTGCGCTTTTGGACCAATCAGAGCGCGAGAAAAAGGCAGTTACGATTTACGCTTAAATATCGATTTAGAATTCAAATTTTTTGGAATCGTTTATATATGCTAATTCGATTCTTAATTCACTCAACTTGTACATCAACGGGTTCTTTTTTTTTTTAAATATAGGGAAAAATGGTGCAATACAACAATTTATCTCGTTACTTCAGGAATTCAAGACTCGACATGTCTACTTAGTTTTACGAACTCTTTTAAGTTTTGTCTTTCCTTTTAAGATTATACGATAATCTTGGCTGTACCAAAGAATCACCCAAGATTCTCCCCGGGAAGGTTCCCCTATTGATTTCCCTATCCCTGACGTACGCGAAGCAGCGTTTAAGAATTCAATAAGCCCCACCTCTTCGCCAGAGAATGTAAATAACCATCTTCTCTTGTCCCTCTTGCGTTTTCTCTTTCAATTCAAGAGTTCAAAGTCTCTCTCTGTTTTCCAATGCAAATGGGATGCAGCGAAAGGGTGTCGCCGAGACTTAACAATGCACCGTATTAAACGCACGTGCCAAGCATAAATAATGGGCTCAATTTCACTCCTAATAGCCCTCTGACATAACCCGATGGGGCGTGGTCTCATGCTCCGTCCAGGTGGGTACCACTTTTTGCGACCAAAAATGTCTCCTACAATCACAAAAAGAATATGACTTGCGTCTCCAGTCCACTTCAGCATCGAAATTCTTTGGTCGCCAACTATTGATTCCACTTTTTCGCTCTTCGTAACCTTTGACCTTGTCTAGCCCATGGCTATACAAACTTTCCACGCTGGAAATCATGGTTAAATAGACCAGCTTATCCTAAGTTAAACTCCTTCCAACAAATAATCTTGTTTTTCATATGCTACCCTTGATTGGCAGCATGGTTAAACGACCAAACAAGTTAGTCTAACTTTCGCCAAAAGAACGAAATAGAAAAACTTCTTGGAAGTTCGTGTTACTTGCTCTTGCTAATGAAGCTGGCCATTAAGCGTCTCTGTGATGGTTTACACGCTTCCTAAACGTCTACACCGGTGGCGAATATCCGTGAGCTAATCCACGCTTCACCTCGGAATTTTGTATTTTTCATTGATGCGCACGGAAAAGCCTAGAAAAACAACGTTATCCTCTGACTCAAAAAGGCCTCGTTTTTCTGTAGGTTTGCTCGCATCGATCAAGGACGAGCTAAAAACAAGAAAGTATGTCTACACAAATATAAGATCCGGCAGCTACCCAAGACCACTGGGAACAAAAACAGGAGTGAGCTAATCCCCTAGCCCAAAAGTAACATACGCATACACTTCTATGAAAAGGAACCGGAGACAACCCATGCTCAAGTAAAAGAGATTAGCTGCGACAGCTAATACATGGAACGCCTTTCGATTTCTTCTCAAGTTCTCCCTTGTTGTCTCCACATTCTTGTCTTCCTACTCATATTCATTTATACAAATCCAAAACAACTTTCCTCATGCAATTCAACTATCACGCTTCAAATTAATTTATATTTGATGAATAAGTTAAAGAAAGGCTCAATATATATGATGAATAAGTTAAAAGAAAAGCCTTGAGGGTTATGAAAAAGTAGGGGAGATAGAGTCGCAGGATCTGCGAATATATTCCTAGAAATTTGTTATCACCCTCTCTCTATCCTATACCTAAAATCCTTAATGAGCATGTAGGGGGTGAACTCAATAGGCTTGCGGATGAGTCAGAGCGCAATGTAGGGAAATGTCGATAAGGTTATGACCCAAAAACTTTGGAGGGGGTTCTCCCCTAAGTAAAATCTTTCACTTTTCCACCAAGGTTGTAGGAAGTTATGGGCAGTTGCGGAAAGAATCAATAAAAGTAATGTGTTGGTGACCATTCCGAGCGCTTTGGAGTGGCTGGGGAGTGAACTGGAAGATCTTCCAAAACTTGGTCACTCGAATAATTTGCAAGATGGACGCCACTTAAACTTGAAAAAAGGCCGAGATGTTGACAGTGGGTGGGACGTGGGCTTTAATCTGCCTGATTAGCGAGAAAAACTTGGGAAAGACTCTTGAACTGGTGATCGATTCCCACTTGAAAAAGCTACCTTGGAGGTTGGTTCAAAGGATACGTTGGCACGTTTGTGCTCCATTGGACAGGGAATAATATTTTGCTTAGGTTAGCAAACGCGAAGGAGAGAAACCTGGACGTGAAGTGTGGTAACCGGTCCACGCTCGTGCTATCGATCTAGAATGGAGTTGGGAGAGGAGAAAAGAGACGAGGGGCGCTTCCTTCCTCTTTCCAAAACACTCTTCCTGATCTTTTTCTACTTTTGAACTTGGCAGGCTATAAGCAGACAAACCTGTACCAAGGTGCCCCAATTAAGGGATGTTGGTAGTATAAAAAGCTTAGCATGGGGCTGAAATTCAGGATTTCGAGCCTCGCATCCCTGTAGGAGCTTAAAATGCTGTGGTTACTTATCTCTTTGATAATAATAAAGCAAACGTGGGGTACTGGAAACGGTTTTTGAAGACTAATTATAGCGCTTCCTATTAAAACTTTGTACTTTTGCGAGGAATAACGTTGTACCATGGCCCAACCACTGACACATTTGGGGCTCAAACTAAAAAGCGAGCATCGACAGCTTTTGGGAAGAATATTTAGAAACTGCGAAACGAAAATACAAAGATGAATAAATTAGAAATTACGAGTTTACCAGGAACGGATTTATCCCGACGAAAAAGGCGTGTGTTTGAGGAATGTTTAGGTTCAAGTAAGAATCCGGGCTTGGTACAGAGAAGGTTAGGACTGAGATGTTGGTCTTGACGTCTGGCTCATGTCAAGTTTCCAGACCATCTGGAGTGCAAGGCTCTTCGTGCTAAAATAAAGCCACTGGAAAAACTCACGTAACGGCGTCTAAAAACTTCCGAGATCCGAGTTCCTTTTTTAAATCTCCAAGTTAAATAGCAAAATAACAAATCTTGTTGCTTCTTCGGCTCAGCTTTACAAGCTGACCTAGAAGAACTTGGCCTAAGGCAAAATAACCTGCCTCTTTCCCACAACGCACAGTCGTAATCCTTCGTTTCGCACTTGATTCACTGCTTCATATCAAGGTTTGTAGAGGCAATATTACACCGATGTTCCAAAACGCAAACTACACTTCACTTTAATGTTGTTATGCCCGGCAAACGCCATTAATTTTGGAAGTGACAAGTCCTGAGCGCTTGACATGACGCTTCCCTTCCCGAAATGGTTTTCAGCGTTGCCAATATTTAGTTTTGGAAGTTTATAGTTGCATGTATTTATTACAGAAAATACAATTTTAATACTTAATACATTTGAAGATAATTAAAACTGGTTTATTTGTGCTTAAATACGTACCATATATTTTACCTTCTTGGCAACGGCGTAGAGTCCGTTAAATTACATTTTTATTTGATTGTAACAACAAAACCATGCGGCTGGGCTATATCAAATGTGATATTTTTAGCTATGACAATTTAGAATCATTATCAGTAACATCAACTAACTGTTGTACATTAATGATTGGTAAAATTTCTACACATAAAGGACTGTCATAATAGGCAGTGATAATTTATAATGCTAGTTAAGCAAATAATATGTGTATGATATTTTTTAGAACCTGCTGTGGTACTGATGTGCACGCCTTCATGAAGGATTGAAAGGGCTGTTTTGTTAGAATTGAACAGTAATGGTTCCGAAAACTTGAACCGATCGACTTTAAAAATACTTTATTTTTAATAAAATTAGCTCTAAGACGAGGCAAATAACTGCAATAGCAATCCCAATGGAGTAAACGACAAAAGCGCTGAGCAAATCGAGCAAAGACAAGCTTTTGGTTTTGGTAAGGGACTTCTGCATAGTGGTACATGCCGACTTCACTTGAATATCGCGAGCAAACTTGTCTGTAATACCAGCACTAGCCATTCGCCCCACCCTATAGATAAGGAATCAACTTATTAGCTCTATACTTAGTATTTTTATAATGAGAATAACCCAACCTGTCCGATAGGGCTGGCCAATACAAGCTGCCCTTTTGTACATGAAAGGAAGTCAGAAGCCCAAAGATCCTTTCTTTGCCCATAGACATGCGACAAAGTCCCGCTTTTTGGTAATCTTGTTTAATAACCGTCTGCACCGAGGGCTCACTCTAAGTTTTTAATAGCTTAGAGTCTTGCGAGTAAAGAAGAGGTCTAGATTACCGCAAAAAGAACACTTGTGCCAGCCAAAACTCGTTGTACGCCTTCACTCAAACCAGAAACGAGACTATCTGGATCTTCACGTAGACGATCGCCGAGTATTTTATAATTACCGGATTCGGCTGACTATGCATATGCTATTTATTAGCTTTATTTCTCCTGAGAAGTAGTATATTATTACCATAAGAAGCTCTTGATGGGCTAGTCCTCGTATAATAACTAGTTTGACCGGATTTTTTTGAGCCAGCTCTTCGATAGAATCCACAATAGGCCTGTATAAGGGTACACTCAAGAACGACACCATGGTAGAAGTGTAAGTGTATACGATGACAACTGTTCCCAGAAACCAGCTGCCCATCAAGATTCGAAGCGAGTAACGTCTCTCTTCCAACATCAGTCTCGCTTCACTTCCTAAAAACTGTACTGTCAGATCAATTATATTTGATAAAAATGTTACCTTGACCGCATAATACTCCAAATAAATCCGTTAACACAGTGCCTAACGCCACTGAACCTCTTGGTGTGTATCGCAAATAACTCGCTAGCCAAATTAACACTCCAATGATAGTCATTGAAGCGATAATTAGCACCCAGACCTATTTATGGAGTTCCTTTAATTTCGAATTTCAAGCTATAGCTTGATATTGGAAATTTAAAAAAAAGGTATTACATCGAATGTAAAAGAGCGAAACGCAGCCCAGAGCTGAGTTTGTTTCTGTGGTATGGGCATTAGCATTGAAGTCCAGGTGTCGGCCATTGGAAAGACAAAATCTACGCCTTGGTACCTTTCGTAGGAATAAGATGCGGCTGCAAGAGAGAAATCTGCTTGCTAAAATTTTTTATATCGATTAAAGCTAAACGGAAAATTCAGTAAACATTATTACTCTACGCGCTACAACTCCTAGTGCGCCATTATAGTAAGTCTTGTTGATCAAACTTCCGAATGTGTTTTCCGGAGCAGACATGCAAATGTAGCTTAATAATAAATAGATTAACTTGCGAAGTTCAAGGGAAAAGTGGGGTATACTTGAAATTTTCTTTTTCTGCCACCATATTTAAGGCTTCAGCAGTAGCCCCGGCACAGCCAGTGATCTCGCCTTGGGCATTTCTAACGACTATCATTCCGGGAGCGAACTGTAGATATATAAATTAATTATTTAAACGGCTTAAGCAGAAAGCCTACATTAATGCCAACAGCTTGAATGGTTCTGCCCCTTAATCGTTGTCTGCTGAATTCCACGGCGGTAGCGAATGTACTCCGTGGTATTTGTTCTTTGACACCCCGGCATTTCCTGTCATCCCAGAAAGTTGTCGCAGATGAGATAAGTGATTTTTTCCGTAGCGTTCGGTCTTTGACTTGAGTAAGCCAGTATTCAACTCCAGCCTCGAAACAATGGGGCATTGTCTTCTCAATGAATGATTTACGACTTGATAGTTGTACGTGGTTGGAAGCTTTTCGTGAATACCTTTGTCCAGATCACGGGGACTGTGTTGTTGAAACTGCAATCGTCTAGGTCTAGTCTTAGCAAAGGAAGTTTTTGAGAATTTCGCGGAATTTGGCTTTCAATTTTATTCGTTTCATCGCATTGGGCTACCATTATGTAGCCAGCCCAATCTCTAGTACTCGTTTTCCATGCTGTCGTGAATAATTTATTTTTTAAGCGACTTAATTTTGGTTTGCTTACCGGGCGTTGTATATTTGAAACTGAGTATATTTACAGGCAAACGGTACTCTATTTGCCGAATCGTGTGTGCTAAGATGTACTTCCATTCCGAACGCAGATTTTTTACAAAACGTCCGGAAATAAGGGCTTGAAAAATAATCTAGATTAAAGGGACAAACTTCGGAAATTTTCTATTTTACCTATTTGTAAATCAGATATGACAACATTCGCTAAGCTCAAGACTACGAAGACTTTCCACAGCATTGTAGTCTCGTCTTCAGATAAAACACTATGTGGACCCGAGCGACTTATATAGGTATGACATGAGCATTTATATAGTGGCTTCTAATTGTAACCAAAAGCTATATCATTAATTAGTTCTTGCCAGTAATCGAAACTAATTATTTATTTCCTCGTTGCTTTCTTGTCGTATTGGGATTGGTGATTTGTCTAGAATTAATTTGGTCATCAAAGATGTAGACAAAAATTACTGGGTAGCTTCGTGTAGTCTTTGTGGTGATTGTTATTTATTGTTGTTGAGAGACATGAATATGAAATCGACTAAAATAACTTTTGTATTTCGCCCTCAAATAAAAGTTGCTGCTACTTAGCGTTAGCCTACTCTAGCGTGAGTCAAAATAGTAACTCAAAATTGTGAACGAGAAAAATTTTGTGAAGTCTGTCTTGTCTTGTATTTCTACTTGTAATACATGTAGAAACGGACAATTACGCTTGAGACGAAAAAAAGCAACCTCGACGCTTTGGAGTATTCCCGAACTAAGAAATAATTTGAAACAAATTCATAAAGAGTATTAATTTTAGGTGTGAAGAATGTTTCAAAAACTGGAAATCATGCAATGGAGTTCTCGAAAAGCTTAAAGCAAATATATATTACATAGTCCAACTTTACAGGAAAATCATATTTGTAAAACGAAGTACAGTACATGAAGTTTCGCAATTCTGTGTTTGCATGTTCTTCCGAACCGTTGTTTCAAATTTTTGTGTTTCGCGTTTCCCGTTTTGTATTTCATCCCAACAGCCAACGTATTTGAATTTCAAAACAAACGGACATTCGGGACTCGTGCAGGATTAACTGATTCTTTCTATTGAAAAATTGATCAGGAATGACTAGGTATTATTTATATTCCGGAAGAATTTCTTTATTGAGTTGTCTTGGTTGAACTTCGCAATTAGGTTGATAAATCCTAACTTATTTAGCATTATTTCTTTTCGTACCATTTTGACGAATTAAATTAGTAATTTAGAACGATTTATTTTCTTTGTAGTGGTTTTTCATTAATGTAACCCGGATGATAGCCGCGATTATCCTTCTACTATCAGTAGAAAATGGCAGACGACAGTTTCCTAGTTTTATTGAAAAGCGTTCAGTCAGGTATCCACACCCTGCGTTTACTTGAAAAAGAAATTCCCCCCTCAGTCTCCGGTGTAAAAGTTCGGAAACCGCTTGGCGAAATCCAACCAAGCATAAAGCAAGACGTCACTGCTCCCCTCCATAAGCCAATAAAACAAAACTTTCTACGCCCTAAATATGTCATCGATCATTCCAATGAGCAATCCCCTGCCACTTTCATCTCCAATCAAGCCAAACGATTAAGTCACCTATCTAGCAAGCCTGTGTCCCTCAAAACGACTCAACGGGCTCATTACCCAGGCTTAAAAGGCTCTAATCTGGAAGTCATGGCTTACCAAGTCATTTCTTTAGCTGGCAATGCTTCGAGGATCAGTTTCTGCATTTTCTGCCCTTTGGTGTACCGAACAGAAATCAGCTTCAGAGTCCACCTCTTGTCTACCCATCGGGATTCTCTGAAACTCCTCCTCGACAAAAAATACACCGAATTCATCTACGAATCCTGTCCCATCTGTCCTGCTAAATTTTTCGCCCCAAATATCCTATCCCAACATCTGTTAATTTTCCACCAAGAACCTGTATTGGAGCAGCTTGTAGAGAACCGCTACCTTAGCTTAGGTCGCTGCCAATTTTGCAAAAGGACGATCGATTTTAGACGCTTGAATGACTGGCTTTCCCATATGCAAACACACCATTTACCAGAATTTAATACCGTACTACTCATGGTTGCCAAATCCCTGCGAACCAGATCTTCCTACGAAATGGATTCCAGCATTAAAACCTCCCAAGCTTCAGCTGTACTATCGCCTCGTTCCCAAACTCAGCTCAGCCGCCCCTTGGAGGAAACAACATCCCAGTTTTGCGAAGACCAAGACAGCATCTTGTACCGGAAACCCATTCCGCAGCATCTTATTTCCAACGATAATTACACGACGGTCACGACCAGACACGTGCCAGTCAAACGCGCGCTACGGTTTAGCATTCCTGAGGCTGTCCATTACGTCTACACACCCGAAGGGGCTTCCGAAGAAAACCTTTCCAATGAGCATCGTTTGGAGTTGGCTGTGGCACCCATACAGAAACTTAGCTTGGATTATAGCGTGGAGACGCCTCAGAAGCTCACGTTTCTATGCAGCAAAAGAAGAAAACCTCATCCACAGCTAGCCAAGGGGCCTACGTTGAAAACCTCGCCGTTAAAGAAACATAGTCGGCTGTATGACTTATTTCACACGTCGTTATCTCCCCACAGCCCAAGCCTTATGTACCGCTGTGCCCTTTGTCGCATTCGTTTCAGGAGAAATGACGATTTATTAATTCATGCCCGGGCATTGCATCCGGTGGGGAAAGTCAAGCCCGTTTATAGCTGCGGAGTTTGTTCTGCCCAATTTTACAGGAATCGTTTCCTCATACGACACTGCCAGCAACAACACTAATCGAATTAACAAATTAGCTATGATTATGGGACTTTTTATACCTTTCAAATGCCAAATGCAGACACGATATTATGACCGGTTGTTTAATTTTGTGCTACCCTTGATTTGTACTTGCCAGACTGATGCTTTGGCATTCTAACGAGCTTAAACCTTTTTAGACGGTTTTTTAAATCAATACAGCTAATAAGACCAATATTTTTTTTTAAAATAGTTAATTTCGAGAACTGAATTTTACTGTTCACTGCACTGAAAATACGTTAAGTCAGATTAAGTTTTTCTTAGATAAATGTTTCATCTATAATAGTGAAGTCAAGTTGCTCAGAAATGGATTATTTTTTAGGAAACACAATTTCTTTAATGATAATCCTTTCTTTTTCTACGGGATGTCGATTTAAATTGCATTCGACAATTCCCTTTTGCCAGAACTTGATTTTTTAGTGATACAGTCTGTACTTATTTCCTTCTATGTTTAGATCTTTTGGAATGTCTTTCTTTTACGTAAGGCGGGATCACAAAATGAATCGTTATCTGTCACTGTCATCTCAGAAACGTAGGCGCCATAAGGAATCTGAATTAACTCAATGAAAAGTTGCCTAAATTCTTCTTCTTGGAAAACGATAAAACTTGATTAGTAAACATTAGTTCCCTTGGGCATACTGCGAGAAAGTAAGTTAAAGTGCCGAGGTTAATGGAAGTCGACAGCTTAGGAATTGGCAAGGTCCAACCGCATATCATTCGACCAAGCCAATTCAATCTCGTCCTGCCAGAAAAAGTACGTGTGCCCGTGCACCATTGTACAATAACAAATACCAAGAGAAAATATAACAAGGAAGAGAATTCCTCGCTACTTGAACTCATGATTGATGCAGACATTACACAAAGAATCGTTGTGCAGGTTTTTTAATACAAATAGGCACCTGTCTCCCAAAGGATATGGCTGCTGGATTCCCCTAGTTGATCCCCATATACCTTTCTGAAATCCTAGCCAAGATCATTTGGCAGGGTAGTCCTGGCTCGAAAGCTTAAAAATAGGAACCCCTTGAAGGCTATGCAGCGAACTCGCACGAATTGTCTTTTTCTTCCCCTTCTTCGCTATGGATTTGACGTCACAGGGATGTCACATGGAGTCGTTCACAATTAAAGCATGCCAAGTCGTTTTGTGAGAAGGTTTCTTAGTCTATTTAAAACCAAAAACAGAGCCTCGTTTTTAAAATTGTATTGATTTAAATCTCGCATAATATCGCCTTTAGAATTCCCCAAAAAATCAAAAAAAGACAAGAGAACAGTTTGCGGGAAGGAAAGACTAAAACTTTCAAAGGGGGTATTTACAACGTTTTGCAACCAAACTCTTGAAGATAAAAGTAATTCGGGAGCAATTCTTGCCTTTACTAATTCGGGTTCTGGGGAAAGGAATTATTGTACTTTTTTCTATGCCAAGACTGACGAAAATTTACGGGCATAAGTTTTGGTGTGCGCCGCATACGTGTTAACGTTGTATCGGATCTTGTGAAGCAGCTCCAAGTCTTGATTGGTTTTGGTGCGAGCCAAAACCTGTCGCTTCTCCGTGTAGCTGTTCAAAGCGCGTTCAGCCCAGGTTTGGGGCTTAGGAATCTCGGGTTGGAAGCCTCGGCTGCGTTGGTTCAAGTAATCGACCATGTTTTTGTAGTAGTTGGAGCCGTAGTCGTAGTTATACTCATAAACATGAGACTTGGGACGGACCCATCGCGAATTGGCCCTGGGTTTGCGCTTCTCGACTAACAACGGCATCTCCGCAATCGGAGGCTCAATAACGCTGCTCAATTCCGAATTCTGCACGCCAAAGTCCAACTCGGGGATATCATCGGCCATTGTACTGGACCTATAAGATTACCTGGTTAGATAAACGGGGTATTTTTGGGGCATTGGGACTTACTGTTAGAGAACGTCACTCAAATGATATCAAAAGACCGAAAGTGTTGACTCGCTGCAAAAGGAGTGTTCCTGTTGGCGGTTGATGCAGGAGTGACGCAAAGTTCCCAAGTTGCACCAGGGAAAAATGCATGATGCCCAAGCCACTTGCCGGGTCTTTTATTATTCGAGGGCTGTGTTATTTTTAAGTCTTCCTTACCGCTATAGTACGGCGAGATTCTTCTCCGTTTTAATTACCGTGCTGAGATGAACGGTATAGGACCTTGAGGATATCCAGCAGATGTATTTTACGGGTGTATTTTCTTGCATCCATGGCCGAAACCTTTCTGGCTACAACAAAACGGACACTGGACATTGAACAGGTTTTTTTCTTATATCTAGAATTTTCTTTGGTAAGGGATTGCACTTCACGGGATGAGATTAAACGTAGAAAGAACCGGGATAATGTAAAGCTCTAGTGGACCAGTGACAAAGACCCGAAGAGAAGGCACATCAACAAGCGCAGGGATGTTTGTGTACGTGTTTTGCAACGTACGTACATTGAGTATATTCGAGTGCAGATTGTTTTTTCTGTTGGCTGAGTTGAAGGCTGTTCTTTAGTAGCGTACGGTTTCGGTGCTCATGGTGGTTTTCACACTGCGTTTCTTGACGCTCAATGAAGAAGACGCGTCCACCGATGCGGACAATTGCGAGTTCCGAGCAGACAAGTCGCTTACTCCTCTACGGGATGCGGATTGCGCCGAGGCGTTCATACTGTCCAATTCGTCGTTCAAATCCCGGAGACGATTGCGTCTATTGCGATCGGCTTTATCCAACTCTGTGCGAAAATCAGACGCAGTTTTCAAAGGATCATCGCGAATCAATGCGTTCAGATCAGCTTTGGCACTGCTAGCTCCCTAAGCAGAGATAAATATTAAGATTTTAAACCTGCTAGAAACTTGGAAATTACTTTGGAGAAGAATGGATCGTTCAAAAGATCTTCAACGTTGGCAGTACGGGGTCGTCGCTTGCGCAAACCGTCCAAAGCGTCATCAAAGAAAGCGTCAGGTGTCTTGAGGCCTGCGCTATCCAAAATTTGGTCCGTTAGGGACGGCATATTTAATTTACTAGGTCTGAAACGACCTGCTCCGTCGTTGTCTCCGTTCCTTCCACCAGCGGGAGAATCGCCTAGCAAATCATCCAAACTGCCACGGCGACGACGAGGGAGATCGAAGTCTACCGAAGGTCTCGAGGGTGCCTGGTGTCCATGGTCGCAAGATCTGGTAGCAATACAACCCGTCGAAAGTACGATTAATGGGAAAATAAAAATAATTTGAATTATTTTATTTTACGAGGTATGTCCCCTGGCCTTTCCGCAGCAAAGTGGATCTTCCGCAAGACGTTCGGCGAACGTTTTGGCGCCTGGAGGAGGTTCGGTAGTACGACCGGCATGCTTGTCGTCCAAGTGTCTCAACTGAGGCTTGTAGTAATGCTCGCCCAAGTTGTAATTGTAATCGTACACGCGAGTAGGTGGTCTCTTCCAGTGGGAGCCGATTTTGACACGAGGTTTGTCTGCCATGATGACAGTACCCTATGGACAACGAGTGGATGTTTATTATGATGGCTTTTTTTATCGAGTAGGCAGTTCGGTATTAGGGGCAATGAAAAGTTCCTAAATGGGTTAACGAGGTTTCTCGTGCGATGTTAGAAATCGTGGAGCTTTGTGGGACATGATCCGGAGCCAAGAACTATTTTTACACCTTCCATCAAGACTGAAAGGCGAGGCTGAAAGAAGAGAGCTAAAGCTCCTGGATAAACATGGACTTCCTCAACGGGAAAAAAAGATCGGTTTAATCAATATGGCATAATTATTTTTAAAAAATTGCTACTTCAATTAAATAGTACAGTGCTTGTTCTGCTGGGAATACACATTCTAGGAAAGTTGGAACGCTTTCTCGGTTAGAGAGAAGGTAAGATGAAAGTCATTTCGGTAAAATTTTAATCTCGTATTAGCAGATGCAAAGGAAAACTTGCAAATTAAATTAAACATTCATGTAGAATGACGGTTGTCAGGAATGTACTTACTTCGGTTTTTCTGAAACAGTCGAATTTGTACTAGTTCAAAAAGGACACTGTCCAAAACAGCACTGCGGAATGCACAGCTTTGCTCGGCCACCTTCCCAGGGACTGAAGAGAAGGCAAAGAAGTACAAGATCAGCCCTGGATCTTCCGGGACAAAAATAAAGTCCGCTGTCCTCGAAAAACTGCCCAAGCGTTCTGAAAACGTTAGCCTCGTTTTTAGGACATTGGGAAACCAGCAAATTGAAATAATTATTTAAATAGAAACATGAGTGTTCGCTGTATCGAATCTTCTTTTAAAGCAACATACAAGGCAAGCTAAAATACATTCATTCATAAATCAGAGTCGTCCTGGATACCCAATCCTTCATATGATTTTATGCGTTTATTTACGGTACCGCTTTTGTTTACATCAAAACGCCCAATAATAAATGTTTGCGGGAAGAGTTGCGAACTACGCAGACAACGGAGCCGAAAATCGAACGTTTTCGTATACTTCAAACGTAACCATTAGCAAACGACAAGTACTGCTCGTATTTTGTTGTCGTGAATTGCTGCTGCGTTGTTGCTTTATTATTGGTCTTTATTACTTATAATTTAAATCGCCAAAGTTGAAATGGAGTGGATTCACTGTAATAAATGCTACTGCCAACCAAAAATGTGCGAAAGGTCTTTCGCTCTCACGAATTGTGGACACATCTTTTGTGACGTGTGCAAACGGGCAGGTGATTCACATTCTATAAATTAACTGGTCATATTAATGCAATGCTATTTTTCAACTTCGAATGCCAGAGTCGGGAAAAGAATTTTGCCATTTATGTTCAGCTACGTGCCGTACAATTCCGCTGTCATCCAACGTAAACTATTACTGTTCTAGAAAAATTTAATCATTCGTTTTTCTAGCTTCCTAGCGATGTAAAGGTATATTTTCAAAACCCTACTGACATGCTGAAAAAAGCTTTGAAAGTTTTTGAATTTCAAAAGTCGCACAGACTTCGGCTAGCGAAATACCGAAGCAGTTTAACAGACCAATATCAGAAAAGTCGCCAGTAAGTTAGCCTCCTTTCTTCGTAGGATAGTTCTACTGTGTGTTTGTAACATAATTAATGTGTTTATATTTTAAGAGAAATAGATACATATATAGCTGAAATAAAGCACTGTCGAGAGCTTCAGAGTAATATGAATGAAGAAATTCAGAAACTCCGGACAGAACTGGAGGAAAAAACGAAACAACTTGCTCAAGCTGAAAGGGTCTTGCGGTCCCCCGCATTTCATTCCCCGTATTTTGCTCCCGATTCGGGACCCAGCCGTCCTAACTCGTCTAAGCGGCAAAGGAAAGATTCGCCATTCAATGTAACCCATAAAATGGACGATTTTTGTACCAAGTATGAATAGTACTCCTTTTCTTTTTACACACTAATACCCTCTTCCGCTATTGTCTCCAATGCCAGCACGCCTACATTTCAACAACTGCGAACTCCCGTCATTTGGAATAATTCGTCTACCCCTTTATCGCACAGACACACTTCTACTGTAAGATGTCCGACAACATTTGCCAGTTTATTCAAATCCGTAGGTATTACTTTCTGTGATCTGTTAAACCTAACGTCAATTTCGTCTTTTAGAATTCTGCGGAAAGGAAATGAAATCGAGTTGTAATTTCCATGCGACGAGAGAAGTTCCTAATCTAAAAAAACTTTCGCCTGCAAGTCATAGATGGCGTACGTGTGTTAAATTTTTTTTGTTTATTATTAACAGATTGCTGTAAAGGTAATCAATTTCTGTGTTTTGTGAATAAACTGTCCAATATTTCTTAACAAGACTATGAACGGCTCATTTCGTGTATCCGTTTGGGATCCACCCCTAATCATTAGTCAAATTTTTGCATTGCAAACGATCATGTATGTGTCACTGGGTCTCTGGGTACTCATCTTGCACATGATCACAGGACATCCTATATCCTTGGATGCATTATTTCGCTATCAAGTACATATTAGCGTTTCGCATATCTAATGTCTAATAACATTGTATGATTATCTTATGCATAGGAAATCCAAGTAAAAGAAGTCTCCGGTCGTTTGCTAATTGCAGCATTTGTGTTCAATTCTCTAGTCTGGTGAGCAACCTAAATTTACAACCTCAATTTTAGTCAATACCTCATCTACCGTGAAGGTAAGCTAAATTTACTTCATATTCTTATAGTGCCCTAGCGCTTTGGGCTGTTGTACAGAGGACAAAAATGTGCCTCGACTTTACCACCACCATCCATTTCTTTCATCTTCTATTTTGCTGGGTTTACAATGGCATGTTCCCCACTTCAGCTGCCTGGTGGCTTGTGCAAATTATCTGCCTTACGATAACGTGTGTATGTGCAGAATTCCTCTGTCTCAGGTCCGAAATGAAAGCGATTCCTCTAGGCCTCGGATCCCGAGTTGATCTTTAACATTCCTCTCCAAGTTTTACCCTTTGTAAATAATTTTACCTTCCAGTGTCTTTCTTTAATTTGAATAAAATATACATATTTATGGTTGAAGATGAAACAGTCACGATTTCCGCCAAGTGAAGATAAAGTTTATTACTTTTTAATGTCACTAGAAGTTTTAAACTGTCTAGAATACGGGTATAATTTTAGGTTCACTGGGATAGGTTTGCATAAAAATGGCATCACATTTAGATTTATTTAAGCATAGATGTAAAAAATCTTGGACGGGTCTTTCCCCAAAAAATAACCAGTTTTGCGTTACATCCACCTAGTAGGGGAGAAAAAAGGTTGTGCTGATACTGTAAATGTGGCAGTGCCCTTTTCTCTTATTCACGTAAGCGCTCAATTAAAGGTTAAGATTAGTAAATTTTGGCGACGAGGGTATCAGTCGCTATTATCAAAGCTGTTTTTAGCCGATGAATTCTCATCCACTTCTTCAATGGTCATCGTAGCTTCCCATTTTTGTCGCTCGATCAGCAAGTCATGCTTCACCTTGGGAAAGAAAACGAGGAAACATTAACATAAGATAGCTGTTATTTTTAAGTTAGCTAGTTTCAATTTAGCTTACTTCTTCGGTCAGGATAACTATGCGTCCTTCAACTTTGGGCTCGAGCTTGCAAGAAGTCAACTCAATTTCTTCAATACTACTTTGCCTGCTTAACATAGGTCTATTTCCCGAGTGAGTCTCGTCATGAGGGAATGAAGACACTGGTTCCACCGAACTGATTCTCCGTAGTCGGAAAGGACCGTTGCTAAGGTTGGTAGAGGCAGACGAATCAATAGATGTAGTTAGTGATTCCCCACCATCCATCGAACGTATCAAGCTATGCCTAAATTTAAAACAAATAGATCTTTGACCGCTGTATTATTGGTTAATTTACCTTCGCGACAAAGTAACAAGGCTTTGTCGATGCCGTGTGGATCGTTTTCCTTTAGTATTCATCATTTCCACAGATTTAAAATGGTTCTGCAAGCAGGTAGTCAGTTCGGGGCTATCTTCTTCATCCACCTGGTGATTGATGTAATTTAATTAACTTGCTCTCGTTGTCGTATTGTGTGTAACTTTACCAGAACCTGCCCGTTTCTCAACACGTCGTAGCCATCCCGACCTGTCTGCAAGTAAGCTTTGGTCACCAGTTTGTAGTATTGGTTTTCGTCCAAGTATTCGTCTCCAATCTTTACAAATCGTGCGTCTACGCGCTTTTGAGGAGGTTGTGTAGGATCAAAAGCGAACGAAATTCCGGATACCTGCGGAAAACGGCCTTCGAGCTTGGGGTATTGCGAAACGCCGTTCTCTAACGCTTTCAGGATATCTTCTCCTGCGAATTATGCAAAATTAGGAAAATTTCTTGAGCTTGGGGTTCATTTCGTACCTGAAATGAGTATAACTATGAGGGGATCGATCATGGGTAGAATATTTGTGAGATCCCTGATTTTGAACTCTCCAACTTCGTGAATTTGGTCTGACCGGAAAGTGCCCGAGTTGAGCAAGGCTAAGTCGGCTTCCGTTGCAGCCACCATGACGTCACACACGAAGTTGCCCAAGTTAGTTTCTCGAGTTCGGATCGACGCAAATTTCCCATCAAGCGGGACGTGGAAAACGCCTAAAACAGTCTCCATTTGACTGCTTATTACACCTAGGCCAGCAAAATTAAATTGAGGAAATCCGTCAGGAAACTTTTGATTTATTACTCGTATATTCTTCCAGCTTTTCTTTCAACGCTGCGTCTTCTTCAAATGCAGTTGTGATGTCAACAGCTTCGATTTGAACGTCTTTCGGGGCATCGAAATTAACGCGAATCTTGGAAAGCTGCCTAAAATCTGTCCCACTTTTCACCAAATACGTTCCATTTATCTAATCGTAATTTAATAAGATGTTCAAATACTCAAACTCCGTAAAAGTACTTGTAGAGATTAAGGAAAGAATTTAGCTAACTTTTTCAGTAAGATACACGTGGTCATGTCCCCCTAGAATTAAATCAATTTCAGGCACGTTTTCGGCCAATCGGACGTCATTGGGCGTTCGCATATGGGTCAGGGCAATGACCATATCACAGCCTTCTTCCTTCTTGAGATAGTTAGCTAATTCGCGTCCTTTCTCAACGTAATCTGTGTAGTGCACGTGATCAGGATCAATGGTAGCTAATGTGTCGAGCCATTCCTGCTCCACCAAGCCGATCTGCCCAATACAAAACGAAGTTTACGAATTGGGGGACAATTGGAATGCGTGGATCTTACCCACCAGCCCAATTCGCTTGCCAGCCCAGTGTAGAACGTGCGTAACTTGCCCGTCTGCCAAAGGCTCGTCCGTTTCGACGTCGATCACATTGGACATGAGCCAAGGAAACGTAGTTTGGCTGGCCAAATCAATTAAGTGGTCCAACCCGAAATCTGTCCGTGCATAACTTTGAGGTTATTGTGCGACAGTATTATTATTGTGATTTAACTCATTACCGAAGTCGTGGTTTCCGAATACGGCGCATTGAACTCCGAAGTCCTTCAAAACGGGAAGCATTTGAACGCCTTTAGTAAACGTGCTCACTGGACCGAATTAAAGGCGAATGAATAAGAAAGGAAGTAAAAGGAACACGATTGCGTGACCGGACAGGAAAAGAATGTCATTACATCCTAAGCTATATGAGGAAAAAGTGGAACCTACTAAAAGAAGGAGCAAAAATATCACCACTGAAAAGAATCAGCGGGTTTTCATGTTGAAAGCTCTTTAGCGCCGTACAAAAACGAGCTGCTCCTCCAACGGGCTCAGTTGTTCCGCTTTCAACATTGTAGACGTCGTTGAAATGTAAGATCAGAGCCATATGTTCTTCTAAAATTTCCAACCACTAGATCAACACTTTACACTGTAAATTCCTAAGGAAAAAATATAAAACTAAATTACACGTGTCTTTAATTGGAAGTTTAAGTCAATCAGAATTCTACCCTAGCGTTCTATATGTAACAATCAATATTGGTGCAGTCCGGATCCCTTCGTATGTGAGCACGCTAGATTATCGTTTGCGTGCCAAGAATTTTTTATATTTTTTTAAAAGCCGCAGGGGATATGATGACCTACAAAGATACATGGGGTTTAAAGTTACTGACCTATTTTCTTCCTTACTTTTGATGTGACGTCGAATGCTTGCAATATACACTCACAGCGGGACGGAATTATTGATCGCAGAGTTGGCTGTCGGTTTTTCGAATAACAATTTTTTTGCCCTTCAAATATAATGTATATTCTTTATAAGAAATCTAATCACCGGGAAGCTTTGGCTTTGGCACCAGATTAATCTCAGCTTCAGAGAAGGAAAGATCCAATACTAGCTCTCCAACGAGAAATGTCGTAGGACACTTCGATCGGAATAACCTTGAATCAGAGAAAAGGAGGCGGGAGCGAACGCGTGAGCCGCTTTGCATCGCCGCAGAGCATACAGAACTTGGCGCCCCGGCGCTACATATCGAGCGAACTTGGAACTTCTTTGTAACCTTGTAACAGCTGAATCTACCTGAAAAAATGAATATAAATAGTCTTAAGGGAATCTGGAATTGTGGAAGCTTTTGTGTGATCCTCCTTTCAGTATCATGGGCCAGCCAAGCTTTGGCTGCTACTCCGGTCGTTATTTGGCATGGTATAGGTATTGGAAATTCTGAGAAAATAAACTTTTTCGGCAAGCGGTATTACCTATGTATAATCGAACTTTGTGGTCTCTGTAGGGGATGTCTGCTGCGATCCCTTGAGCTTGGGCGGCTTACAGAAGCTTATTGAAGAAACTGTACCTGGCATTTACGTTAAATCGCTCAAAATTGGGAAATCCATTCGCGAAGACTTTGAGAATGCCTATTTTATGAATACTAATAAGCAAGTAGACTGGGCATGCAAGATAATTGCCAATGATACAAAACTCCAGCAAGGATATCATGCGTTGGGCATATCGCAAGGAGGACAGTTTTTGTAAGATTTTCTTTCGATTTGTTCAAACTATGTTTTATCATCCATTATTTATTCGAAGCTAATTTTCTTTCTAATTAGGAGAGCTGTTGCGCAGAGATGTCCCGAACCCCCCATGATAAATTTAGTGACAATGGGCTCTCAGCACCAGGGTGTTTATGGTTTGCCTCGTTGCCCAGGAGACAATTCCACGATTTGCAATTACGTGAGGGAGTTATTGAACAAAGGAGCCTACAAGAGTTGGATCCAAGACTTATTGGTCCCTGCGCAGTATTGGCATGATCCCTTGGACGAGGCACTCTATGTGGAACGCAGTCTATTTTTAGCGGATATTAATAACGAGCGTACGAGAAACGAGACTTACAAAGCCAATTTGCAGAAACTGCAAAACTTTGTTATGGTCAAATTTCTCAAGGACACGATAGTGGACCCTATTGCAACGGAATGGTTCGGGTTCTACAAACCCGGGCAGGAGATCGAGACGTTTACGCTCGAAGAGTCCAAGTTATACCAGGAAGTAGGATTTATCTAACTGTTTCTACTTGCACTGGAGGAAATAATTTTTTTTTTTAGGATTGGTTGGGATTGCAAGCAATGGACCAGACCGGAAAGTTGCGATTTTATGAAGTAGAAGGTGATCATATTCAGTTTAGCAGGAAATGGTTTACCGATAACATCATCCAGAATTATTTCCAATGAAAAAAAAAATAACAAATGATTTAAAAGGAAAATTATGTATTTAAAATAATTTAGAAGTACACTCGTTTTCTTATTTCTGCCTTGCATCAGTGCCACAATAGCTCCGTATAAAAGCTTCACTTGTAGCACTTCATAATTGCGTCCATAAGAAGACATAGCAGTACTGCACTACTTGTTTAGATATATATTTAAGAAATTAACATTGGATATTAGACTTTTGAGACATTGCTCGACGCACATAGTCAGCCAACTTGGGGGTCAACCCTAATTCTTCCCACTCTTTTTCGAAATTTTCCAGCTTGCCATACCCACCCACATATCCGTTTAATCTTGCAGCGACATGAGAACGATTGAGTTCATCACCGGGGTCCACTTCTAATGCGTTAATCAAAAAAGGATGCTTTTGGAGCAAGTACTTTTGATGATAGCTGTTAATTATGACAGTTATAAGGTTTAGTTTAGGATGAAAAAATAAGAATTACTCTTCTGCTTCACAAAAGCCTTTTGCGGGTAAAATATGAGTTTGGATGTTCTTCGAATTGGATTGGGCTTCTTTCATGGTGGTCTCGGCTAAATGTTTCTGTTCTTCATCGTGATAGAAAATGGCTGACATATACTTCGAGAGAAAAAAAATAATATAACAATTTTTCCACGGTAAAGCTCGGAATTAATACCTGTCTCGTGCATTTGGAGGTAGGGTCGTGATTCTTCCAGAACATGTCCAAAAGTTGACTATAAGATGTCTGCTTGGGATCATAATCAAAGTCAACAGTTTCGGTATGATCACCTCTGCAAAATTAAGGTAAAAAAATAAATACTCTCTCATACAAATACGGTATTAGACTTATATTCATACAGGCTGTGGTAAGTGGGGTTCAGTTTGGTGCCACCTGCATATCCGACTCGCGTACGGATAATTCCGGGTGCGCAACCGAACTGCGCCTCAGGGAACCAAAATCAAGACATCCCGAAAGTCGCTTTCTTGGTTGGGACGTCCGTATTATGTTTCAATGCCATATTGCGCGATGTATTTTGCGTCAATCCCTGCTCAAAAGAAAGAATAAAACAACTGTATTTCTGACTTCGATTATAAATTTACCTTATTAAGAGCACCGAAGAAAAACTTGTACATAGAGAAAAAGAGGTTCACGGTTAGGTTATGTAAGCGTGCCCCTAAAAAGCGAAAATCGATTCGGTTCATTTGAACATGGAAACCTTTCGTCGCTTATCGTTTATTATAGCATTCTTCGCGGCGGCCGCTGCCGCTTTGTTGACGTTATTCCTGGTGTGCCGTTTTTGATATATTAACTCAATAAAATGAGGTACGTGTTAGAGTATATGCATTGTGCATTCAATAGTTTAGTTAATAGTAGTTTCAATATAAAATATAATTGAACAAAACTATCAAAAGATTCATAAGTATAAAGTAGTTTAATAAGGAAGCGAAGCTATTCGTATCTGATACGCAAGCGGCATAGCTGAAACGGGTCTTTACATATTTATGAAACTGAAAGCCATTTCTAATGCGAACACTACTATTTTTTCTAATTTCTTACTTTGTTTTTACAGTTCCTCTGCTGAAAGTATTGAGGAAGGAGCAGTTCTGGAAGGATCCAGAGGTGCTACAGATTCCGAGAAGAAGAAACACCACAAATCCAAGAAAAGCCACAAATCCAAGCATAAACACAAACATGACGTTACCGTTAATAAATCTGATTCGGAAAAGACCCCCAAGTATTACAGTACCATTAATTTTCCTTGTAGATAACCTTAATATGTTTGTTTTCTATCCAGGAAAAAGAAGCGTAAACATTCTTCCAAGGAAGGCGAAGAGAGCGAAGTTGAGAAGAGTCATAAAAAGCGCAAGAAAGAAAAACGCCAGACTGAGAAAGATGATAAAGCCAAGCCAAACAAAGATGAGTTGAATGGTGAGCAC
The DNA here is from genome assembly GCA_022832285.1 of Lepidurus apus apus. NCBI lineage: Eukaryota > Metazoa > Arthropoda > Branchiopoda > Notostraca > Triopsidae > Lepidurus > Lepidurus apus. The sequence goes on along the minus strand of JAGJRO010000001.1, from coordinate 53,548 downwards.
AAGAAGCATAAGAAAGATAAGAAGTCGAAGAAGAAAAACAAGGTTGATGATTCTCACGTTAAGGACGTCAGATCTGACGACGAGAATGAAGTAGTTGCTTCGGTATCCGTCACTGAAGAAATGAACCTGGAAGAGCTTGAGCGGCAAAAAGTAACGATTAGTCTTCACAAGAAGGACCATCTAAACTAACCCTTGTTTCATTTTTAGGCTCTCCTCCAAGCTTGTTTAGGTGACTATGCTTCTTCAGACGAAGGAAAAGAGAGGAAGAAAGATGAGAAGGCTGAAGAGAGTGACGAAGTGCAATTTACGAAATCCGTTCCTGCTCCCCCTCGAGCCCCAGTATCCGACGCTTCTTCGCCCAGGAAGAAGGCCAAACAACCCCGAAATTCGACCTCTAGCGACCAAGATTTGCAAGTATTGGCTGTTTGGTCCGATACCAAAGCCAATGACCGATCTCCAAAAGACAAAGAAGGCGTAGGAAGCCGTAGGAAGATGCACGATGAGAAATCCAGATTAGATCGCAGGGAAAAAGATGTTAGAGTCGTGGACAGAACTCGGGAAGGAAAAACTCACCTAAAGGAAAGCGAGCGCCAAAACGACAGATCTCGAGAAAGACCGCAAGGACGTACCCAAGAACCCCAGCGTCGAAACTCAGGATCTCGACACCGGTCAGTCGACAGGGACGATCGCGATAGACACAGTCGTACCCGAGACCGCGATGATAAAGACAGACCTCGTGCACGAGATCTGGAGTGGGAGAGACAGCAGCAAAGGCGGGAGGATGAGCGAAGAAGAGATCGCGATCGTGAGATCGAGGCAAGAAGGCGGGAACGTGAACGCGAGCGAGATCGGGACGGTAATCGAAGAATTCGAGGCAGAGATGATCGCTTTGGGCGTTATAACGAGTCTGATCGTTACAGGTAAAGATGCACTGCTCTTAATGACCATTTACTTATTCAGGTATAAGTTTATTTTACTTGGGAGCTAAATTATGTGAATTTTATTGCAGAGATCGCCGAGAAGATGACAAGAAGCGATGGAGAGACGAAAGAGACAAGAAACCACGCAAAGAAACCAAAAATGGCGACGGGGCCCATGCATCTTCCTCAGACGAAGCGTAAATACGTCTTAATTCGACGAATATTGAACAATAATATCTAACTCTATGGTCTAGGCCTTTGGATTTGGACATTGAGGACGAGGATGAAGATCAGATCATCGAACAGCGAAGGAAGAAACGAGAGGAGCTATTAAAAGTAGTTTCATTCCGTTATTGTGTTTACAGTAATGATAGAATTCGCTTTTCTATGTGCTAGAAACTGGAAGCGGCGTCAGAAGGGGAAGCAGAAGACTCGAACCAGTCATGGAACCTTACCTCAAGTGCTTCTTCGCCCAAACGCCGCTTGTCTAAAGAAAAAGACGAATCAGCTGCTGCGTCACCTATGTCGGAGCTGTTGAGAGAAGCCGAAGAGGCAGCCGCTGCTGAAAAAGACACCAAAAGTGACGTAGAAAGGGCTGTTTCAGAACAAGACTCCATAGACACACCTTCGAGGCTCAGTCTCTCCCCCATGCACGTGGCAAAGACTCCTGAGCAGAAATCCGAACCCGAAAGCAAAGAAGACAAGAAAAAACCTGGCCGAGATATGTTTGCTGAAAACGACATGTTTGCGGAAAACTACTCAGTAAAAAATATTCTTCTTCTTTTCAATAAACCTTTTTTATATGTGTAAAGTTAAGTACTTAACTTAACTTACGTATTTACGGTTTTTTTTTAGAGTCCAAATGTGGAGTTTATGAAACGTGTGCAAGAGAATCCTGCCTTGATGGATAACTGGGATGACGCAGAAGGCTACTACCGAGTTCGAACGGGTGAAATCCTGGATGGAAGGTATAACGTTTATGGTTATACCGGCCAAGGTGTTTTTTCGAACGTGGTACGCGCTCGTGACGCTGCCAGAGCCAACCAGGACGTTGCAATTAAAATCATAAGAAATAATGAGATCATGTAAGACGGTTAAAAGCATCCAAAGATTTTATTTTTTACTTACACGATGTGTTTTTAGGCATAAAACTGGGTTGAAAGAACTCGAAATCCTTAGGCGCTTGAATGATGCAGATCCTGATGACCGTTTCCATTGTTTACGTTTATTCAGACACTTTTTTCACAAGCAGCATCTTTGTTTGGTGTTCGAGCCTCTTGCCATGAATCTTCGGGAGGTAACATTACGGAGTTATTCAGTCTGGAATTGCTTATTGATAGTTTTTTCTTGAAGGTTTTAAAAAAGTATGGGAAAGATGTGGGCCTCCACGTTAAAGCGGTACGGTCATACACCCAGCAGTTGCTGTTAGCCTTAAAGCTTCTTAAAAAGACCAGCTTTTTACACGGAGACATTAAACCGGATAATATTCTGGTAATTTTAGTTACGTTTTACTGAATTGCAAAATATTGAAGTGCTATTTGCCTTTCAGGTGAATGAAAGCAAGCTGGTTTTGAAGCTGTGCGACTTTGGGTCTGCGTCTCATGTCAATGAGAATGATTTAACTCCTTATCTGGTCTCAAGGTTTTATAGAGCGCCTGAAGTTAGTAAGTGAACCTCGATTTAGATTGTTTTTTAACTGAAGGTATTAACTTGAACGTTTTCCTGTGATATGTTACAGTTTTGGGTATTCCATACGATTATGGTGTCGACTTATGGTCTGTAGCTTGTACGGTTTTTGAGTTGTATACCGGTCGTATTCTGTTTCAAGGTGCCACGAATAATCACATGCTCAGATGTTTCATGGAACTAAGAGGCAAGTTCCCTAACAAAATGGTCCGTAAGGGAGCTTTCAAAGAACAGCACTTTGATGCCAATTGCAATTTCCTGTTTCACGATGTAGACAAAGTGACTGAGCGAGTATGTCTTTCCGTTTTCTTCTAATCAGTGCGTTGTATCTAAAGCAATGTTTGTTTTAGGAAAAGGTCGTGGTGATGGCCAATGTGCAACCTACGCGTGACCTCATGAATGAGCTCATTGGGAACCAAAATTTACCTGAAGACCATCATCGGAAAGTCGTCCAGTTGAAAGATCTTTTGGAGAAACTTTTGGTTTTGGATCCGGTGAAAAGATTCAGTGTGTCGCAAGCCATGGCGCATAGCTTTCTAACTGACAAAATTTGAGTCAAGATAGCTCCCACATTTTTGGAGACGGGGATCCGAGACAGTAAAAAGCAGAGGAGAGAAAAGGAAGAAATATTCTGTCGTATCTTTGCCGTTGATTTTTCACGTCCTTGTATTACTGACTTGGAGCTACCAATAACACTACTAGAAGAAGCCATCAGACCAGTGTAAAATTTCCACCTTTTTATCATGGTAGAATTAACATGCATTTCCCCATCTCTAATTGGGACTCGTTTCTTGACAGGGGCAAAAACTGGGAACAAATTGGACATGAAATTCCATGGAAAAGTTTAATGGATAGGAAGGGATTTTAAGACGTTTCCAAGTTATTTTATAAAGGTTTTGGCTGTAAGGTTTTAGTTGTCTTCTTGCTTTCTTTTTTTCGTAATCAAATAATTTTGAAGCACTGCGGGAATTAATTAATTTTCATTGTTAGGAGCTTGTTTGGGATGTGCTGCCATCTAGGAACTTTTTTTTACACTCCCGGGCTGCCAGACGCCAAAAAGTTGGTGGTCGGGCTTTCTGATACATTGGGTGAAATTGGTGCTTTAATTGGCTGCCTTCCATTCCAAAATAGGTAATTAATACAAATAATTCATAAGCATAACATATACAGCAACATAAACAAGTCAGGTCGTGGGCCAGGAGCGTAGCTTTCGTTGATTCACCCTACCTTTGCAGCAAATATACATACTACCATACCACAAGAACGTTCTCCGTAGAAAAGTCTGGTTTGGGTTAACCATGAGCGCAAGCCAAATCGTCTACATTTCAGCGATGGATACCAATAGGAATGTAGTAAAAATCCATACTTAATTTACTGAGGATAAAGCTTAGTAGACTAGAGAATTCAGGTCATTGACCCACGCTTCGCAAAACATAAGCAGTGGAATTAATTGTGAGTGTAGTAACGCTTATATTTTGTTTACAGAACAACGATTAAATACTTAATTCTGGATAAGAACGCTCTGGTTAGCCAATTTCGAAGAACAAGAACGTTTTTCAACAGCTTGCGTGAGCCCTATAGAGCAGCCATTTTGTTTCCTGTCATTGAGATCAGGAATATTTACGTCCTATCGCCTTTATTGAGCAGATTCATGCCCAGATTTATTTGTCTAAGGGCTATTGTCTGTATATTGTAGCCGTTTCTTTCCGATTTTCTCTTATAGGCATCGTTTCCTCTTCGACAGCTTTTTTTGCAAGCAAAAACGACACCCAAACAGTTCCCTGACGAGTTTCTCCCCTACGGCCAAGGCCATGAGGACCATTTGAAGCAACCGTGTGGCTTGAGCTGGTTATTTATTAGCTGCGCAAACACAATATGAGTGACCAAGAGCCTTGTGAAATTCACGTTCAATCCAATAGTCAAGATGTGTTGGCGGAAGCCTCATCGGAGCAGATAAACAACCAGGAAAATGGTGACAAGACGACCCCAGATTGCGAACCCGAGTCGTCAGACGGGCCCGGGGTTAGCAAAATGGCGGCAGCTTCTCCCGGACTTGCCACAGTGGATTCCAAGGGGCGTGGCCTGGGACCCTCACGTCAAGTGGTTTCATCATCAGAAAATCATATAGAGGAAACAGAAGACAGCGAAGCCCCAACTGCGGAAAAATTCGTGCGAAGTGAAGCTAAAATGGTAGGCAAGTTCCGTTGTTTACGCGATTTGGAACTGGAAGAGAGTTCTAGCCATGCGTCTACAGCCGGACCTAGCCTGGACAGTGAAGAAGGACCGCCTGAAAAGCCCTGTGTTGAGCCGGAGCACGAAGAGTGCGTACATAGCCCTGATAGCGTCAATAACGGAACCTCTTCTTCCCTGAGGGGTCGTGGGCGTGGTCGAGGTGGCCGTGGTCGTGGGGGTGGCCGGGGACGGGGGCGCAAATCTGTCGTGTCTGTTTCTCAAGACAGTGAAGGGGCAGCAGACTCGGGAGATTCTTCGAACAGACGTGGGCGCGGGAGACCGCCGGGCCGGGGTCGGGCTAGAATAGCACCCGTGTCAAACTCCGATACGGACCAGGAAAACTCGAACCACGCTGTGGTGGTGCCAACAGAAAAGAAAATATCTGATGAATTGGCACTGGGCAATACCGTTCGCAGAAGTAGGAGTGGGCGGACCATTAAACCTAACCATAAATATGAAACAGATACCATTGTCAGCGACGAACGGTTGTTTAACGTTTCACCGTCAACTAAACGTCAACGACAACCAAATGTGAATAATAGTAGTAATCGCAATAGTAATTGCCTTCCAAAACCTTCGACGCCGCCATTGCCCGCCATTGCTGCGCCCTTGGTGTCGCCAATAACAAGTGTGACGTCACCATTATCCAATCCCGTGTTGGTTCCTACCCTCTCTGTACCGCTAGTAACATCTGGGGCAGCCATTACGGCGTTTGAACCACAAGTCCTGACCATGACAACATCGCCCGCCAGTGGCGCTATACCTTTGCTGCTTCTACCGAACATGACGTCAGGGACAGCCAATGTGGGTATTCTACTTCTTCCTTCGGCGACTTCACAAGAATTCGCTGGGCCTGCCGAGTTACCGCCTGCTTCGGCGAGCAGTAGTGAATCAGAAGAAGCAACAGGTACATTATGTTATTTCAGCTTGCGTAGAAGTACTTAAAAGTTAAAAAAAAAACTTGGCTCTTTGGACTAATTGATTTTATCATTAGGCGTCGATTTGGGTACGGTTCGGGCTGCTTCACCCCCAGCAGCGCTAGTCATTCCGGACACTCCCTCTACCCAAACTAATGAACCCCAGGTCTTTTCGACCGAACCTGACGATCCTATACCTACTTGTGAAGCCAATTCAGTTCTTGACTCTCCTAAGCGAGAAATTGTGACTTCCACTGCCCCCAGTAGCAGTAATACTAGCCTGACTTCCACAACTTTAATAGCTACCCATTCTCTTTCACCTGGTTCAACCAGCAACTCTTCGTCCAACCCAGCCACGCCCACTCGGGACGAGGCAGTGCCTGTCAAAGTTAAATCGCGTTGGCGGAGAACGAGTGAATTGGAAAAATCCCTCGGAATTACGCCTTTAGCCACAACTCTTCCCTCAGACAATCCCAGTACAGCACCCAATGGCACTCCTCCATTTGAAGAAGAAGAAGAAAAGGCACCAAGTGAACCTGCCAAAAAAAGAGAGCCCAATAAGGATATTCGTGAGAGTGAAGGGCGGGAAAGGAGCCGCAGTAACGACAGTAGCCATGGGGAGAAACGGAGTCGCAGTAGTAGTGAGAAAAAGTCCAGACCTGACAAGAAAGAACGTGAGAAAACTGTCTTAACCAATGGAGTTTTAGAAAGTGAAAAGAAAAATGGTTCGAAAGCCGAGTCTTTGAAAGAAGCACCCAAAGCTGATTCCATTACCGTGAAAGAAGAAAGCAGAAAATCCTTAGAACCTGATAAGCCCACTGTGGAGAAAGGGAGCGAGAAGTCCGTGAATGGCATCAAAGATTCGCCTTCACCTCCCGACACCCCCCTTCCTGCTCCTGCGCAGCCCGCCCCCAAATTTCCTAAAGCGCCTAGCAAGGCAGCAGCCAACGAGATCAAGCCAATCAATGTAATTGCAACCCCCAAAATTTCTAAAGCTCATCTAGATGACTTTCTTCAGAAAATTAGCTCCCCTGTTCGGGTTAAAGAGCTTAGGAACCATGCTATTCCTAACTCGACTCTCAGCAGGACGAATCATGCACCCCAATTACAAGAAAAGGTGACAGAAGGCAAGAAGGAAGAAGCCAAACTCGCGCCTTTGAAAGAGAATCGAGATGCCAACGTGAAAAGCGAAAAACTTGACAAGGAAAAGGAAAAAGAAACCAAAGATAAAGTCAGCCGAGACGAAGTTTTGGCTCCCAAAGTCGAGAAATTGACCCCTGAAGAAAAAGCCACCAAGAATGCCCAAGCCGTAGCTGACAGATTAGCGTCATTTGAGAACCTCGCGGAGAATCTGTACCTGACGGAATGTAAAAGGAGCAAAGAAGTGAAGAGAATGACGTGCGATTGTACCCTCACCAAAGACGAGATCAGCCGCGGGGAAAAGGGGTGTGGTGAAGACTGCTTGAATAGACTTCTGATGATTGAATGGTACTTAACTATAATTTGCTTAATTGGCATAAGGTATTCATCAAACGTCTTTTTATCCCGTACGTAGTGGAAGCCGCTGTAGTTTGCGGACCCGGTGTACCAACAAGCGCTTTCAAAGGCGAGAATACGGACAAGTTCAGGTTCTAAACACCGAGAAGAAAGGATGTGGCTTGTTTGCCATAAGCGATCTGCAACCGTAATTAGCTTGATATTTTCGTTAGACGACAATTTGTATCTTGAATATTAGGGGCGATTTTATTATGGAGTACGTGGGAGAAGTTTTGGATCCCAGGGAATTCCGGAAGAGGGCAAAGGACTATGCACGCGAGAAAAACCGGCATTATTATTTCATGGCACTCAAATCGGATGCTATTATCGATGCGACCATGAAAGGCAACATTTCTCGGTTTATCAACCACAGTTGCGAGCCAAATGCAGAAACCCAAAAGGTTTGTCTTTCATTTTGTTACTCTTGAATTATAAACAGGCTGATTCTAATAACCAATGATCATAATAAGCGGCATCTACTCTATTCATTATTTATCGATTATTTATTATTATTATTATTATTGTTTATTATTATGTATTTATTATTTATTTTTATTATTATTTTTATTTCCTAGTATTGTAAGTTTTTATTATTTTATTAATTATTATTATATTATTATCTATATTTCTATTTTTGTGCAGTGGACCGTCGATGGAGCTTTGCGGATAGGGTTTTTTGCCACGAATTTCGTCAAAGCTGGCGAAGAAGTTACTTTCGACTACCAATTCCAGCGCTATGGGTAAATTTCTGGATAAAGTTGTGTTTTTCTTGTTCTTACTAAGTTTAAATGTTGTTTGTGTCTCGGATTTGCAGCAAGGAGGCACAAAAATGTTTCTGTGAAGCGGAATCGTGTAGAGGCTGGATTGGTGAAGACCCGGACGAGGAAAATGACAAAAAAGACAAGAAAGTGGACAAAAAGGACAAAAAGAAACGACTGGGAGCGGTTGAAGACGCGGCATTAGAAGATGACATTGCTCTTTTGGCAGAAACGGGCTTGAATAACCGCGAACAGACCTTGCAACTATGTCGGCTTATGGTCCGAGCAGAAGAGACTCGTTTCCGTTCCCAACTCTTGGATGTTTTACGCCAAGGCAATCCGGCATGTCGAAGACTCTTTCTGGATTACCATGGTTTGCGTTTACTATGGGGATGGATGGTTGATTTGGGTTCAACTAGAAATTTGCACGTGGTTACCATGAAGCAGCAGGTAAATAATGTGTTTAGTTTTGTTTTCAGGTTCATTTTTTCACGCTTTGTCTCCCTAGTTGTTAACGACCTTGGCCAGTTTGCCAATTCCCAACAAGAACATGTTGCAGGACAGCAAAGTACTAAACCTTGTTGAACGCTGGGCAGCGCAAGAGCTGACGGAATTGGTGGATAAGGAAGAAGCGGCCAAGAAGAAAGAAAACGAAGAAGAGCTCCCTTCGGATGAAGAAACCAACGAAGCTAAAGAAGCAGGAGATTTGGAAGAACAGAAAAAAGTCTTGCAGACCCTAGAAAAAGCCATTATCGACGACTCCAAGCAGTTGCTCGAATCGTGGACTATGTTAATGGAAGGTTTCAAGATTCCTAAGAAGGAACGCCTGGAGAAGATGAAAGAGCATGAAAGGGAAGCAGACCGGGGTTTTCACAGCTCTAAATACGAAAGACGACATCACTCCCATCATTACGATCGTAAACGAAGTCGAGATTCGCCTGATCGAGAGCGGGATCGTGATCGGGATAGAGATAGAGATAGAGACAGAGATCGAGACCGGGACCGCGAACGGGATAGAGATCGTTATGATTGGCGCAAGTCACGACAGGAGCGCGTGGCATCGTTACCGGTCATTGAACCTGGGACGGAGAACTTGACGAAGGAAGAACGACGTCAATTGTTTGCGGCCAAAGTCAGAGAGGAAGAAGAAGAGCGCAAACGAAAGAAAGAAGAAGAGTTATGGAGTCTGCATGTCGAAAGATGCGAAGCTTTAGGCTTGGACCCTACCTCAACGCCGTTTTTCGAGGATCCCGCCCTTATGGCCCCGCCCCCACATCAGTTTTGCCTCAATCCCAGTACTGGTCTCTGGGAAATGTTTCCGAACGCGAGTCCGGGTAAGTGATTACTAGAAATTGGTAATAAGCCATGTTTTATCATTCTTAAGCTCTTATTTCTTTTTATTTTATAATTTTTATTATTATTCTGTAATTATTGTAATTATTTCGTAATTTGTATAATTATTTTATAATTCGTATAATTATTTTATAATTTGTATAATTATTGTATGATTTGTATAATTATTGTATGATTTGTATAATCATTTTATGATTTGTGTAATTATTTTGTAATTATTTTAAATTTTTTCTTCAAAATGTAGACGTTTCTGGATCGGTGCCTGTAACGCCTTTAACACCCATGTCAGATACATCAGTTAACGGAGAATCTTCACCTTGGATGCCTAACGGTAGCACAGCAATACCTGTCCCACCTCCGCCGCTGCCTCCAAAACATTTAACACCTTTAACGCTGCCACCGCGATGGATTTCGGCGGTGGATGAGTCAGGACGACCGTATTTCTACCACGTGAAGCGAAGAGTTTCGCAATGGGAACCGCCCAGTGAGGAGAGTGGGATAAATAGCGACGATAATGAAGACGCGTTTGGAGAAGATGTGGAGGAAGGAGGAGGGTTAGAGGAAGTGGAAGAACTAGAAGAAGGGACCGAAACTGGAGAATTAGAAGAAATGCCCGAGCTGTCGGACGCTAAACGAAGAAAATTGGAGAAATTAGTGAGGAGGGAAAAACGAAGAGATATGCTCGTCCGGGAGCGAATTATTAGCGTAAGGACTCCAAACCAAATCCAAAAAAAATTAATTTGATGATTAATGTGTTGTTATTGTTTTTGTCTTATAGCCTCGAAGCGTGGAAGACGTTTTGGATGCAGAAGAAAACGCTCGGCAGTTTAAGAAGAACAAAGAGATGCTTCTAAAGATGAAGTATGCTGCGAGAGTGAAGGAAGCTCAGGGAGGAGGGAATGAAGAAGGGGAAACACTGCCGCCTGCAAATAAGAAAGTAAAAAATCCGGTCGAGAAATCGGGACGTAAAGAGAAACGGAATGAGAGAGAACGCTCGAAAGTCAAGGCGAGATTGCAGCGAGAATTGGAGAAAGAGAAGATGAAGCGATTGCAGAGAAGACACGTCAAGAAGATCCGTAACAAGGAAAAGTCACTGCAAATTGCCGAAGAGATTCCTCCTGCGAGCGAAAAAGAAGTTGACGAGAAGCTGGAGGAAGAAGAAGAGGTCAAAGATGAGCTGCAGGAAAAAGAGAAGGAAGATTTGAGCTTACCAATAGCAGCGGAACTTATAAACCGAGAGGATTGCGAGCTGGACTCGGATGGGCTGGAGTACATGGAGGATAAAACAGAAGGTCTATATGAAGAAATGGGAGAGAAGAGAGATGACAGGAAAGACAAGGTTCGGGAAAAGCAGGGTGGGAAAGTTTCGCCTTGGAACGACAAAAGTGACGACGCCTTGAAAATCAAAGATCTCTTCCGGCTCAAAATGTCATCCGTCATTGTACAAATCTTGAATCCATATCGGAAAACAGACTGTAAAGTGGGCAAGATCGTTTCGACGGAGGATTTCAAGCACTTGGCGAGAAAGGTAAGAAGCTTTCTCTATATCTTTTCTGTAGTTTTGAATTTTTTAATTCAGTGTTTAATGGGTTAAGTTAATTGTGGGCTTTGTTTTCTTCTAGTTGACCCATTTTGTGATGGTTAAGGAATTAAAACATTGCAAGCATATTGAGGACTTGGTGTGCAACGAAAGCGTCAAGCACAAGGCCAAGGATTTCATTCGTAAGTACATGACCAAGCTTGGGCCAGCCTATAAAAGAGAGCCTGACGACGACTTATAGCTTCGTATTGAAATAATCATTAGTTGCGACTGATTTGTGGCAAAAAGTCAGTTTCTTGTATATAGCATACAGGGCAAAGAAATTTTTGAATGGGCAATCCATTTGTGTAAAAAAAAACTGCGTGTAATAATGTTTTCTATAACAACAACTTGACCTTAGTTCCGTATTTTTCATTTTAAATAAGGTTAATCGATTCGTGGCAAAGCGCCCCTCTTTCAGGTTCGTCCGCTGTGGAATTCGGCAAGGGTTGTAAGGAAAATGTTAGAGCTTGCGTTGAAGTCGACTAGCTAAATAAAACGCATATAAGCCCGAAGTTTACCCATATTAAGCGCAAGTCTTGGGTAGACTTTTAAGTCGACTTTAACTTTCGTCAAAACGAACGCGGCTTAAAATGCAAAATATTTAGGTCACAATATGTAGGTTAATACTACGAGCCTAGTTTATTTAATGGGATATGTCAAACACAGCTGAAGTCAAGCCAGAAGTCAACGTCCCGACATGCGATTCTGGATTATCAACGGAGGAGGCCAAATTAATAAAACTTTTGTTGAAACTTTTCAAGTTTCAAAGCTTACGACAGAACGTGGTAAACTAATCTTGCAGAACGAGGAAAAAACTGTACACATATAGGTCCATTACAGTGTACTTATCATTTCGTTACAGCACAATATTCGCACATAAACAAGTCTGGCGTTTTTTGTCGTCGTCTGTTGTTGCTCGGAGAAATGTAACGCCAATTTGTTCCTTACTTTTTCTGCTTAGTCTTGCCTAGCGTATTTCCGCCATGCTTGTGTGTTCCACTCAATACTACATATGGGCTCTGGAGCTCCTTTTGCTTGTCTTGTAGTTTGGACAATGTAGATAGCGGAGTATCCGTGGAACTCATACGCGTCATTAACTACAGGAAGTGCATTCATGCGAAAAAATCGATTATTTCAAAACATCAATAAAGGCCTTAGACTTACCGTTTTCTGATCTGCCTGTTTGGTTCTTTTCTCCGATTTTTGCTTACCAGATCCTTTGCCATGGAATTTATGCGACAAATACCTAAGCAGGACTCAGATTAAACATAACCAATCAAGACTAAATTCAACCGTACCTGAAGGCTTCTTTGCTGCTAAGTATATGGCCACTATCATCAATGTAATCCAATTTAACATCTGGTTTGTAGCCTTCCTTCTCTTTAAATTCCATGGAAGATCCTGCGAAGCGCTCCCTTCTTGAGTACTTGTCATCCTCTCTGTAATGCATACAAAATTTGCAGGTTGTGTCATCCCAAATATAGTACGTGCTTACAGTGTCTTGTCTTCAATTGAATAACGTTGAGCTTGAAGCTGCAAAAACTTCGCAGACATGGTTTGTTTCTTCTCCTCTTTTTCCAGATACCCTTTGCTCATGGCCAATTGCAGTGCGGCACCGACACCAGCTCCTACGTCAGGTTCTTCATCTAAAATAACCGTTTCGTGTAATCGGCGCCCTGCGTCTGAACCAATGGACGCTCTTGATAGTGAACGATCGTCCATTTCAACTTCATTCCAACGTCCTCTTTGTATTCCTTCCTCTTCCTGGTCTTCCACCAATTTCTTTCGACGTTCTTCCATAAGCTCTCGCTCAAAATCCTTTAACATATTAATAAAATAACATATTTATAAAATAAATAAATAGGAAAATAAATTTTACCAAAAGCTGATCTTTGTCGTCGTCTCGATTGCCAGATTGGCCGTATGTGGGGATATCCCCTAATGCTCGACAAAACTCGGCAGTGGCATTCAAAACCATGTTGCCCTTCCCAAAAGCTTCTGCGCCCATTTTCTCACGTTGCTGGACGACTTCCATTGCCATCTGCAACGAAAAAACTCTAAGGTAAGTACGTATTTGAAAATTAACGCAAGAATTTACTTGTTCGACGGAATTCTTCTTGTTTTCCGCCTGTTTTAGCTTGCGAGCTTTGCTCAAAGCTAACTGGAGCTCAGTTTGAACTTCATCGTCAAAATTCACCCCCGTCAGGTCGTCGTCATATGCTTCTGTATCATCAACTTCATCTTCGATCTCTGGAATCTTAACTATCTTCACCTGATCCAGCTTTACTGTCTTTTTCTCGTCCTTGTTTTCCTTTAGTGCTTCTTCACGTTTTGCAGCACGACTACTCCTTGATCCCAAGTCGGGCACTTTGGTATCAACTGCAGTTTCTTTTAATAAATCATCGGCTTTTAGTGCGCTATCCTTCTTACGAACTTTCCTGACCTAGGGTAAAAAGCCAGGATTCAATCATGAGAACGTAATTACATATTAATGCCGTACCTTCTTTTTGATTTTCTTAAAAGATGTCATTTCTTCTGAGGTGTAATATTCCGAAGCTATTTTTAAGACAGGGGAAGCTAATGTCTCTAATTTTTTCTGCTCTGCTTTTAGACGAGCTTTAACTGCGTCTAACGCATTCGCTCTTCGCATAGGATCATCTTTGTCACCCAATACGAAAGATTTCTTCTTTTCGCCATCCAGCTCTTCGTCGTATTTAGCTAGCACCGATTTCTCTTTAAGCATTCCTAACTCGTCTACTTCAGAGTCGTCATACGCATTATAACCGGGCTTTTGCTTACGCAGTTCCACATTCTAAAATCAGCATATTAGTAACTTATTTACATACCATTAGAACGTAGTCTACCTTTTTATGCCGCTCATCCTCAGCCATGTTTACATTCACCAAAACGTCGTTGTCCTCCTCGTCCAATACTCCTTTATCTTTCAGAGTCAATACGACTACCCGACCTTCTTCAAAATTATCCTTAAAAAAATAAAAAAATTAAACAGAAATCTAGAATTGTTTGAATACTGTACTTGTTCATGTTCCACTTTCATGCCTCTCAGATCACGGCTGGTGTAAGCTTGAGATTTTTCTTTGGCATACGCCTGAGACACCAAATCGTCAACACCAAACTCTGCATCAAGCTCTTCAAGTGCTTTGGCCTAAAGAAATATTATTTCCTAATTAGAATAAGAGCTTGAAAGTAACACATTTTTGTATGGTTACCCTTTTAGCAGCTGCTTCTTTGTCTTTCTGAAATTTGCGAGATCGTTCAACCCAAGCACCAAGATCATCCACATCCTCTGCCTCCCCTAAGGTTTTGGTTGATGTCAACTTTGTTTCCAACTTACGTCGCTCTTTCCGCTCTTCCAACTTGCGCTTTACTTCGTCAGCCTTTTTCTTCTCGGCAATGTTAACTGTGCAAAAAGAAGACGTAAGTCTATACTTTCTAAGAATTATTTTTGCTTACTAGCTGGTACATGGACAAATTCTGGCTTCTTGGGTTCTTCAGAGTCATCCCCATCTGCAGCTTTGGTGTCTGAAGAACCGAGATCCAATGGTTTCAATCCCAAACGAGCTCGCAGCTTGTTGGTTTCTTCAATCGAAAGTGAAGCGTCTCCGCCACCTGATCCCTTTTCTATTTCTCCTTCTTCCGGTGTAGGTGATCTTTGGCGTTTGTTTGCACGTCTATGATCTAAGAAATACACACAATCAGACCCTGGTATCATTCGCTATTATATTATACAACTAACCTTGTGACTTCTCCTCTTTTTTTACTTTGGACGACCCAAATTCTTCGTCTTCAACTACTGGGTCCTCTTTTAACTTCCTAGGCTTCTCGCGTTCTTCCCCATGCTTGTTTTTCTTTGAATTGTCTTTTTCCTTGTCTCTGTCATAATCCCGGTCTCGGTTCCGCTCACGCTCCTTCTCCTTGCCACTCTCTCTGTTATGTTCTGACTCTCTAGAATGTTTCTTCTTCTTGGAATCTTTACCTCTTCCAATATCTTCGTCCCGCTCCCTCTTGGATGCTCCCATAATCGGTTAATTACACAATTTTTACCGAAAGAATGTCGAAACCGCAACAAAACACTGCATTAGCTTAAAGTGCTTTACGATAGCAGCGCCACCACATAAACAAGACGTATAGAGAGCGAACATCGTTGAAATGCAAGCCGCCAATTCGCTTACTAAATCCATGAATTAATCTGAAGCTAATTAAGCATACTAATTCGGCAACGCGACACAAGGACGACTCGACAAAATGACTCCATGTATCCGACACAAAGACGCCGGGTCCCGACAGAAGAACGCCAGGTCCATAATCTTTGCGGGACAAATATAATTTAAAGTTTAGAAGCCCCTGCTCATTATGGTTAAGCGCCAACGAGATTAGAAAATGCTTAAGTCCTATGAAAAAATACGTCACAAGGTTAGGTTAGGTTAGACTAGGTTAACCTAGCCTAACCTAATCTAATTAGACTAGGTTACGTTAGGTTAGGTTAGGAGTCCTGTCGGGGTCCGGAGTCCTTATTGTAACTTATTTTTTTTTATATACGGCTTTAGCACTTTCGAATCCCGTTGGCGCTTAACCAATGAACAGAGACTTCTTAAACTCGAAATTCTATTGATCCCTTAAAAGATTATGGACCTCCTTCTGTCGGGTACCGGCGCCCTTGCGTCGGGGCCCGGTGTCCTTATGTCGTGTACAGGGAGTCCTTTTGTCGAGTCGTCCTTGTGTCTACATCCCCCTAATTCCTTACCATTGAGTAAATATAATTTTACTTAAGTTGATATTAAAATGCCTATTAAATTAAGAGTACCATTCCCTCAGAAACAACCAATACCCAAACAGAGAGGAGTGTTCGGATTATAATTTATTTGATTCTTTATTCTGGTGTAAGGCACTGAAATGCATGTTTTCGGTCCGAATTCCAGAAAATGTATGGGTGAAGAGGCTGCGTGCCTTGAAGATACAAACAGATTCTCGTGTGTCCTTTGGACCTCTTTTCATTGCGGGGAATGTCAGATCTGCCAACGGACTTTTACGACGCTTACTGGTTGCTTAAAAAGCATGCCAGTCGACTAATGCCTTTCACCGTATTACTGCGCGCACACTGATCAGCTTATATTCTGTGTCTGTCTTACTTGTCCTAAATTCGCAATGTACTACGAAAACTAAACAGGATATATTTCCGCTATATTTCGAACTTTTGAGCAAAAACGTGAGAGTCGCTCGCCAAAATCGGAATGAGTACGGTTTTGCAGACAAAAATCTGTCTCTTGGGATAATAATAAGAACTGCAATATCGGAAACTACTTGGACGTAATTGCGATGAATACCTACGTAGTTCTAACCACAGTATATTTATCTATCGTAAACCTATATACAGTGGTTGTAATGGTATATAAATATCAGGTGAAAACGAGTTGGCTTTGGCCTCTTAATTGGCATATTCGGATGCTACCAGCTCATTCCAAGCGGTCCTTTTTAGAGCGACCTTCCATATATAATGATGGGAAACGGAAGAGTGGTAGCGTCTTCCTGCCGACCTCCACGAGTCGAAAGGTTGGCACAGGAAAAGGTAACCTGCTCTGCCTCAGACGTGAGCAATCATATAAGATTGCTATTAGAGCATCATCTTTCCAGTTGACTGCCTTAGTTCACTCGAGTGCCATCCTCTAGTCCTGAGTCCCAACGAACCTTTCACACAGTTGACTAGAAAATAAGACCGTGAATTTCCCCATCCGAGTTTCGCAAGAACAATTCGGTATTTCCAGGTAAATTTCTTGCTAGAAAACGTTACATTTCCCTGACGCACACACTGCGGTTTAAGCAGGCCTTAAATAAGAAGACATCCCACCGCAAACACAGCTTTTTTCTAAAAGTTTATTCTTGACTACCACCTACCAGGTGTTACTAATTAATCTACTTTTACATAAAGCGAGCTTTCGACGAAGAATCTACCTGTTTGTTGTATTTTAACAATAAGTAGACGCGTTTCTGTTGAACACGCATCAACAAGTCTCAAACCTGACAGTGTAGAGTGTACCCTGAATTCTCCCACTTCCGGCAGCAGAATGATCGGTCGTAGTGATCATGACTTTGGCCGACATGACTCAAAAAGCCTCGCGTTTCTAGAAAACATCAATATAGGCCATGCTTAACTTGTGGACGTAAAAATCTGTAAATATTGAATTCCCACGCATTTCGTCATATCGTCATAAAATCCTAACAAAACCGAACTGCAACGTAAAGAAAAATAAAATAAAATTTGGGCATAATTTACTAGCCGAGCACTGCTTTTTGATAACGCTTCCGTGATATACAACACCCACGCCGAGCTACCGGCAGGTTTGGTAAAATGGAGGAGTCATTAATTATTATACTTCCGACTTTTACTCCAAAGCTGGCACAGCATGGAAGTTGTGACCTGCTTTTTTCTTTTAAAAAAAGACAACGGCACTTGTCTTGTACCGCTAAGATTATTACTCCGCTTCATTCACAACCGCACAACGTACCGAACCACACGTCGATTTCCAACAGCAACGATACTGGGGTGTACCCTGTGGATCCTCTCATATTTGAACAGTTTCTACGAAATAGTGACTTACAAAACACTAACATATAACATAATGTAAATCATAGACCTCCTTTGCATTTGACCCAGACCTAAACCTTCAAGGAAAGCGACGACGTGGAATCCGGATGAGTGTGTGTTTGTTAATTAGTTTCCCCCTTTTTTCATTAGGATGCATGAGAGACGTGTAGGCAATCTTAATGATGTGTTGTCACTCCTGATGGAAATCTTGACGAACCGTTATCACGACTGACTCCACGTACGATTTGAACTTAACCTTGTAGTGAACCTAAAAGACTTTGGATTATGTGTTCGTGCAATAGTGTTCTATTTTCCTAGTCGACTCGGGGCTAATGGGATTGCAATAACGGTAGCCAATCACAATCCATATTTATCGTGTTCATTCTTCCAAAGCCATAAAGTCAGCCCCTCTTCACGCTCTAATCAACTTTTTTCGTTTGACAATAATAACAACATTAGTTAATATTGACTTGCTTGCGAGATGATAAAACCATCAATCTTTGATTTTTTCCCCCAGATCTCCTTTTTTCTGACACTTTTTTCGGCAACCATGAAAAACGTAATGTGTCACACGACAGCTGGTTTGATTGCTTGGCTCGTTCTCTGGCAATTAGCGGACCTTGAGAGCGTAGCGGCCTCCGAAAACGTTGATTCCTCCACGGCAGTCGCCACCATGGATTCCCCCGATAATTC
Source organism: Lepidurus apus apus (assembly GCA_022832285.1). Classification (NCBI taxonomy): domain Eukaryota; kingdom Metazoa; phylum Arthropoda; class Branchiopoda; order Notostraca; family Triopsidae; genus Lepidurus; species Lepidurus apus. The sequence goes on along the minus strand of JAGJRO010000001.1, from coordinate 35,267 downwards.
TCCCGATTACGCGGATGATTCCGCTGACGAAGAAGGCTCAGAAGGTCGTATGTTTACCGACTTTTTCGAGCACTTGTCCCACGATAAGGAAGAAGCTCGCACAGGAGGAGGCATCTTTAATACTTCCGTCGCCTTTACTATCCCGCTCTTTTCATTCACCATGCCCGATCGTAACAGCTTGACCCCCGCGGAATATACGGGCCAAGCCGCCTTGGCTTTGTTCGGCTTAGCCATGGTGGGAGCTATTGCTGTGATCCCTTACGTCTGGACCCTCAGAAATACCGAGAAAGCCCGCAGTGAGAGCAGTCGTAAAGAATCCCTGGGTCAGACAGTCCTTAACATGGTGGACACCTATGCAACGCAGGCGGGATTCAACGGCAAAGACTGCTTCTTGCGCTCAGTTTGCGAAGCGAATCGCGACCCAGAGCGCTACGGCATGTTGGTGCTTCCAATTCGATTCCTATTCCGGTAACGTCTATATTTCAAACCTTAAGCTTTAGTATAACAGCCTTACGATATACAACACTCTAAGCGCATGCATGGTTTTACCCGGAGCTGTCACAATTACTACCTGAAAGTGCATGACGAGTAGACGGAGGGTTGGGCAAGAGAAATACGATTTCCTTCTAGACAACGGGTTACTTCCTGCTTTGGGGTTAGGCTAAATTACACGAGGGTAAAGCGGTGTAATAACAATGCAGTAAAAATAGGGAAAAAAATACGAGGGAACTCTTTGGTATAGTCTCTAGACGTGGGTGGCTATGCTCTACTAACGCCTGATAACTTCCATCCTTTTACCCCCTTTATGATGCATCCATACATGTTCTGCTGGTGCACATGCAGTCAAGCAAAGTACGTTATGGGCTTTGAGCAACCAAAGTCGTAAAGGTAAGAAAAAGGAAAAAGTACGCGTGCGGTGTATGGAATAAAGTAATAAAAAAACAGAGCAGGATTACGGCCCTCTTTCGCCTTTACTAAAAATAGACATGAACTGAACTTATCGGAGGCACCAAACGTAACGGGATTGTTTTATTCACAGGCCGAGTAATGCACGGACGGGGGAAACACTATCCGACTACCAACACGCTGCCTACATCGGGAAAAGTACTGAAACCCCATGCCAACAAAAGTTCCAGTGCTTCTTTAGTCTCCTCAATTCCGCTAATTATCTCGTGGGTTTCTTGCGAAGGAAGTCTTAAAACATTAGTTCGTCTTTAGAACTAATCCTTGCTTAAAAAAACATTGTTGAAAGATTAAGCGTGTCAAGGATGAGTGTGGACTGCTGGTCAAAAGAAGCAAGTAGTGTCAGCAATTCTTCAAAACTTCAACTTGGAGGTTCCTTACCAACCCAGCAAAATGAAAAGAACATGTTCTATAACACCGCTAGCTATTTCACCCTTACTAACTTCCCATGATCTTTAATTTATTGTCTTAAGTTATACGCGGGGGAAAATTGTTACCGGCTGTGTCTGTAACGAAGTTGCCAAAAGGGGATGGTTTGCGAAGTATTGGGCAAGTGAATGTGAACCGGTAGGGATTGCCATACTGTTGATGTAAAAAACGCACTTTTTATTATTTAAAAAAATTAGTTCCGCCAAATTGTTTTTCCAACATAATTAACTGTTTTGGAATATTTGTATGCAAAACGATTTTAGAAAATACACTGTGTTCAATTAGCAATTAAATTATTGACAGGTCATGTATCCGCAGTCCTGTATAACTGTGCAGGGAGAAAAATTGGAGGTAACAAAGCATCCGTATTACGGGCCGAAATAATCCACGATACCGGCACCGTCCGTCGCTGCATTGAAGAAGAAGAAATTGTAAATGGGAGCGTCTTTCTGGGATACGGCTTTGATAATATCCTGGGCCAAAATGCCTCCTACAATCGCACATGTAGGGCATACCTCGTCAAACAGAGAACTATGGATAGTTAAACGTTAAGTAAGACTGTTACCATTGGTGTCTAAAAATACCTGAAAACATCATCCGGAATTTTACTGTTCGGAACATCAAACACGTTCATAATCTCGTTCTTAATCCGAGTCAGGTCTTCAACGTCGGATGAAAAAGTGGCAGCTTGAGGTTTCCTGCCATGCCTAATTTGGAATTCCATCAATACTGCAGGAAGTATACAATTAATTAATCAAATAACTTTACTCATTGTTCTGCGTTACCTTTCGTTACGAAATACAGTGGGGTCATTCGCCTCAACCGCTTTTGATTTGCTTCCTGCCGCCAGTCGACATCTAAAGCACTTTGCAAGGAGGGATAATCCAGCGACTTTTTCACCGTTTTGGGTTCAGAAGTATCTGGCACTATTTTCTTCGCACCTGAGTCTCTTTCCTGAGAGGGCTTTAAGACAATGACTTCTTCAGCAAACTGGTGTTCGCCCAAGTCTGCGAAAATATAGCCAAAATAGCCAAAAGTGTCCGCAACGTACAGCTTAGCTTTCGCTTCTTGCGCTAGATTATCCAGCCTAATTAAGTCCTGGACCAAAGCATCTGAGACACAGATGACGTCAAAATCATGGAAGAAGTCGTCTGGCTTGTCAACGATTTTGCCGGTATCAAAACTGATGTCCACCATAGGATTCAACCGTTTGGCTCTCTCCATGCACACTTCAGCCACCTAAGAGAAGGATTAGAAAGCCTTAATGAAGAACAATGAAAGCGTTAAGTATTTAATTTACATTCTTTCCGGCACTGTTGACTGGAACCAGGAAATTGGCACTGGGAGCGTCTGATTCTACCACTCGGTGGTCCATCATAGTTAGTGATTTTATGCCAGACAATATAATGTTTTTGGCTACTTCAGCAGTCAATCCATTCATTCCAATCAAGATAATTTTCGCTCCTCGTAATCTGATTAATGGAAGAAAGAAAGCTGAGGATTAACACAATTCTTAAGAGACCAAATGAAATGGAGGTGAAGCAGGCGGCAGACATGATGGAAATGGTTACCGCTTTTGGGCATCCAGCCCCCACAGCCTGATTTGTCTATCATACAGGGCAGCTTCGTCTTCTGTAATACTAATTTCCTCGTCATTTCCACCCATTATAAATATTAACGTGGCAAAAATTAACGCACGTGCTGAATAAACCGTACACAAACCGGCAGTGGTGGCGCTTGGTTTTATAGTTGCAACAAGATCCGTTGGCGCTATATTACTTGGCGCCAGGTCGAAAAAGTATTTCGAATTTCTACATTCAATAATGCGAATTCACTTCGAATTTTAGACTGTACGGTATTGCCATTATATTAATTTTACGCGTGGCTTCTTTTTATTTCTTCTCTGTAAATCTAGTTATGAAGCTACAAGATTTTTCCTTAAACTAAGAAACTAATAAGGTCTTTAATAAACTTACAACGCCTTTCGCGATAATGCCCGGATTCGTATTTATGGGGAATAATAAAAAAAATAATGCAGGATAAGGCCAGTATAATTAACCAAGAACGCCCCGCTTGGGACGAACAATGGGGCTCCTTTTCCTTTCCGTATATCACTGAATTACTCGGTGTCCAAAAGTTAGGATTGTCTTGGCGAATAAATTTATGCTATCTACATAGCTGACCACCGCTTTAGAGTTTTTTCATTCAAGAGCTGCCTGCGTTCCATACATCCAACTTTCATGTCACACAAGCTATGGTCCAATATTAAACAGGGGTCGCGTCTATTGTTGTCTAGCGTATATGCTGTTTATGCTGCTGGTTGGTCGGTCTATAAAGAGCTGCAGCGAGCACTAGGTTGAGTTGCTCCACTAAATTGCCTTTCCATTATGCTGAAACGACATAAAAAGTACGAGGCTTTATGCCAGTGGCCTCCTGTGTGACCAAAAGACCATGCAAGTCCACGGCACTTTGTCATTTGTTCCCCTTAATTACCTCCCACCTGCCTGTTTTTAGCTGAACTCCGGACAAAAGCTTAAAACATCGATTGACGTGTCTTGGCCTTTAAAATCGAAAGCTCGATCCAGCGAGCTTTTGAAGCTACCCACATTCCGTAGGCTCTTCTGTAACGTGAAGTTTTTGGCCAGCTTTAAAAAAAAAACATTTTGCTGTGCACTCCCTATTAAAAGTTTAATTCTCTATCAGTTTGACAGCACACAATATAAGGTAAATATAACGAGCAAGACCATTATCAGGCGAGACCACGGGTGAGACCACAGTTACAGGTAAATGAAACACGTTACTAAACACAAAAACTCGGGCTGCCTTCTTTACAAGATACCGAAGCTAACAAAAAACTAGCCTGGATATCGCAAGTTTTAAGGCCACAAGATGTTTTTTGAAAGCTCAGGGTAAACTTCTTGACCTGCGAGTCGCAGGTTTCTTTGCGCATATAAGGCCTTTTTTGGTACTCATAAATGCAACTCTGGTCCTGCCAAAATTTTGGAAAGAAGGCACCGAACTACTCTTTGTAACTATAATGGGGTAAAAAAAATTGGACCACACAACCAAATACACAACACACAATATTTTTTTATGTACAGCGTATAAGCCACTTTTCCCCTGACAATTGCATCAAAAATCTTAAAGCTCGAGCTTTTATGCAGGTAAAATCCCCCCACCATGCCCAAAAGTTGCTGTTGAGGTAGGGATCAAAAATTCTTAAATTTGTATAAAATAAAAACCACAAAAAAAGGGAACAGTGAGCAAACCAGGTGCCGCCCGTATAACTATCTTCAAAGTCTACTGGATTTTTAACTCTGGTAAATCATACATCGAAGTTTGGCTGTCTCGCTCTTCAAGGCTGCTACTTCAAATCGCAATTTAAGGTTCTCTTGTTCTAAAAATGCAGCGCGGATGGCGATCTCGTCTTCCTTGGCTCTCCTCGCATCCCGGGAACGCTTTGCGGCTTCGTTATTTTTACGACGCCTTTCCCAGTAAGCTTCATCCTTGTTGTCTTCATTACGGCCCAATCTTTTCTTGTTTGAATCCCCTTTTGTCATAACGGGTGACGTTTCTGTTGGACCAATACAGTGATTAGTATTACGAAACCAAGTATAAATGTATAAAAAGATGTGTTCAGACGAGGAAAGGTGATCCACACAAAAGAAACAAATTCATGGCTCAGAAGTCTTACCTGTAGAGTGTGAGTTCATGGGATTATTAACGCTGCTAGGGGCAGGTGATGAGGACAGCATATTCGCCTCGGCCATCGCAGCCATTGCATCTTCATGATGGCTGGGCATGTAATCTTCTCCGTTAACCGAGTTATTGGAGTCGCCATCAGAAGTGGAAGTCGGGACTGGAGATTTGGTAGTATTCAAACAAATGGAATCTGACCGAGCACGCTTGGTCTTTGTGGCTTGAACCTGCGCCAACATTTGTCTTCTGAACTCGGAATAGGCATCATTGGACGCTTGATTGAGCATTAGTTCTCCATTGTTTAAGCCCGAGACGGGCATCCCGTACAATCCCAGGGGTAAGCTCATAGGATCTCTAGGGTACGCTTTAAACGGCCGGGGATTCTTGCCGCCTTTATTGTTAACGCCTCCTCCGTTGGTGACAGCGGCTAAAGAGTTCAACAACTGGGATGTTGCGGCACTTAGGGTTGGCGAGGTGATGTCCGGCGATTTGCCTTCCATCGATAAGGAGTTGTAAAGCGGGAATTCGGATTTAGAATTTGGTGACATTTTTAGGTGCTGCGCTAAAGGATTTGAGGCTATAGATAAGGCCTGAGCCAGCGGATGTGGAAACCCATTGCTAGGTGACGGTGATTTTATACTGACGCCGTGGGCGGGCGACGACGAGTGGCGGACATCCGAACGGGGCGAATCGGTAGAACACACGTCCGAGACACCGCTCTCGCTCGAGTGACTTCTCCAATTTTCTGATTTGATAACTACTTTGCCACCATTCCTGGCATTCACGTTCGTCAGTTTCTTTGAGAAATCCAACGGCTGATCTTCGTCTTCGCAACCTCCTTCGTCGTCGTCATAGCTAAGGGATGCAGCCCGTTTCCGCGAATAGTAGTTTTGGGGACTGATCGGTCGCAACAATCCCTGGTCCGACGAAACGTACGAGTGCGGACTGGAAGCGCGTAAAGGTGACACGGAGATGTTGGTGGAATTCCTGTGTTGCATTTGTCCCAAGATGCTGAATCGTACTGGCCGGGGACCTTCATCCCGGTATTCTTCTGCGTGGATGGACATGTTTCTTGTGCGGATATCGCGCCAGTCCTGCGAATGGAACATCATCAGTCAGTCAAGTCACTTACGCAAGGCACAAGAGTTCTAACCCAACTGACATACAAGGTGGGAAAGGGTTAGCCAACCGACAAGTAATACACGTATTTTCTCGCTTTGTCAAGCCTAAAGCGCACGAACTTTAGCGCAGGAGACAGAGAATATACCCCCCCCCCCCTTTTTTTCGAGTAATAGTCAAAAGGTGGCGACAAAGGCACCGGAATAGCGTTATATACGATGACCAATACATAAAATCTCGTTAACGATAAATCACACCCCAGGAAAAGCACCCACAACATACTGCGCCTTATATGTCGTCGCCATTGTACAGCCGCCCAACACAAAGGTGTAAAAGAAGTTGGTTAATGAAGGAATTCTTACTATTTTTCTCTTGTGATAAAAAGACTCAGTCGAAAGGTCATGTCTGATCCAGTTACAATGAGGGAGGTTTTCTAAATGGGGGACAAACTTTTACGCAATACGCATTCCCCGCAACGTGTCTCCGACGTCGTTTTGGGTCAATTAGGCGAATTTACAATAACGACCTGTTTTTCTCCGTAAAGCGGTAATTTTACGAAACCGTTTAGACGGTATACTGGAATACACAAGTTGTAGCTTCCCACTTATAACTGGAACCCATCTGACAAAAATCTTTCTAGAACTCCGCGATTACTCCAGAACGTTTAACACTATGTATTGCCGAAACAGTTTAATGCTCGTAGGGATTTCCGCTTTTCAATCCAAGATTGTATGCCGATAAAAGGTCCCCGCTTTTGCTCAAATTCGTGCACTTTAATGTTTAAAACATGACCCTTCACTTACCTGATTTAAGCCCGATTAGAACACGTTGACTGTCGAATTAAACTTGAAGTATGTGTGGTTCCTTTTTGGAAATAATCCGAATCTGGATCTCTGTTGCGTGGTGTGACCTTACTCGCCTTCAACACTTGAATGACCCAAGTCTAAACCGGGCCTGGTGTATAGTAGAGACCCTTATTTAAAGCCAAGCAACACTACGTTGACGAGACTGCTGTGTAAGGCTCACGTGAATGCGAGTGTAGAATTGGACCTGGCTACGACGATAAGATTGTGCAGTATGCTGTACTGACCCTTTGGGCTCGTAACCCTACCGCCCCCTCTAACCAATGAGGGACCAGCTTCATGGAAGAGAAAGCGACCTTAGGTCATTTCCCGCCATGGCTCTTCATTGGTTAGCCAAGACCGGAAAACCCTGCCATGAGGGTACAAGGGGTAAAAGGGGTACGCTGTGTCTCGCTTGCGGTCCAAAAAGGGGGAAAGGGTTTGCTTTGCACTATACGTGTATATGCGTTGTAAACGAGATGCTTTCAAGCCACCAAAGAAACGAGGTCACGTTAAACGTAGGTCCTTGCCATTTCCACAAAACCTTAACACATCCTTTCCTTTTCTCGGTATTTTGGTGAAAGCCTTCAAAATAGGACCATAATAACAACTCGCGGCGTAAAAAGACGCTGTGACTATTTTCACGCCGAATGCTCGTAAACGTGCAGGATTAAACCTTTTGCTACTTGATGGGCTTTTGTTTGGGCGTTACTGGGGGTTTACTTGCTGTACTTACTCTTATCTGACTTTTTAAGAGCAACGCAATAGCAATTGCAAGCAACGTTTTTGTTTCGCAACAGCATTTGCCTACGGTCGCAATGAGGTAGCGCCTGATGCAGTTGTCATAGCACGGACGTGCTTGTATTGGTTTCGAAACGAAGGCTGTCAAATGTATTTCGGCACATACACCCTGCATAAAAGAGGACCTGCCAAGAATTCTGTGGTTGGAAAAGAAAAAGGTTCGAGTTTTTGGAAAGAAGTTGCTCAGTATGATTTGCTTACTGGTTTTCCCTTTGCCCTAAAATGAACGACCTCAGATGACCTCCCAAACGTTCGCGTAAACGGACCAAGTAACTAACGCTGAAGAGATGCCTTTGCAAAATTCGACATCATTCTCTGAAAAACCATAAGAGCACCAGGTTTTCGGGGAAACGCCAAATGAGTCTTGGGTTCGCGGTATTGGCAAATATTTTTAGGGGTCTATGGGACCAGGAGAGAGAATAGAAGGTGGCAAGAAGCTTTTCTTCCAGCTTTGCAATACTTCTTAACATGTTCCACCCGATAGCAATCGGCTGCTTGAGCGCTAGAAGAACACCTTTGGGGTTTTACGGACCTGATTTTTAAAGGCTTTTGTCATGGTTCTGTGGCTCTCTTCTGGACTTGCAGGCCTGAAAGCTAAAATGGATGCGAGTGAGAGAGAGAGAGCCGAGTTTTCGGCCAGTGACCTGTCTGCCAAGCGACCTAACTTGGGCTAGGGGACAAAAGGTGAACGACCCTCTCCGCTTGAACTAAGATGCAGGGTTTTCGAAACCCAAAAAGCTTAAAATAAACGTCCTCCCCCCAACAAAAATTCAACACCCTTGCAAAGTTTGGCATGCGAAACCAGCCCGATGAGGGGCGAGAATGTAAACCCAAGTCACCATTGCTCCAGAAGAGGTTACTGTCCCTTCTGCTAACCCTATAGGTCATCCCAGAAAAGGTCAGGTCGACGACCGAAAACTTTTACAGACGCCATCACGAACAGGAAATCGTATACATGTATATATACCAGCGTATATGTGTGTTTCGCGAAAAACCACCAGGAAGCTCACATGAACGTTTCGCCCTCTTGTCCATGCAGTTCCTAGTAAACGGGAAGTACGGCTTAAGTTTAGGTTACTTAATTCTCAAGCCATATAAAGGTTATCTATCTACAGTATATATGTGTACCATATTTTTCCACGTGTACTACATATCTACAGTATCATGTATGCATTTTGCAACCTGTACTTTTATTCTTCTCATCACTCAGTTTAGTCAAATACAGGCATGTCAGATTAGAGCACAAATATAGTACAAATATTCAACTGATAGATGGCAGAACTACATACTTTGATATTTGTCTGAATAGATCCCAAATATATTGCAAAATACAGTACTTTTAGTCATCTATTTTGACGCCTTGGCTAATTGCATCAACATAGGAAACAAACGAAGTTTTTTTTTACTTTTAAGCCGCACAATTAATGTTAATATGCTGATACTTCTTTTTGTTTGAACCTGTTTCGTGCCCTATTTGCCTTGGCCTAAATTAAACCTCCCATTGACCTCGGCTCCCTTGCATTGGGTAGTGAAAAAGAACCTCTCCAAGTTGCGATTCGCCCCCAACAGCACATGATTAGAGAAAGCTAAATGCTCTGGTAGAAAATTTCTAAGAAATATATTCGGTTGCAAAGCGGGAAGCTCTGTAGTACTATTTTGCGGAATGTCACCTTGGAGTCTTTCCTGTCCTTCCGGCCTAGGGTCACGATTAAAGCATTATAGACCCGCTATCAAGATCAGCTGCTATGGAACTACCTGTAATCGTTGCGCAAATTTTGCTACTAACCGATTCTTGGAACCTTTTAAGAAAACAACAACATCGGAAAAGTCAGCTCGTAACATTTGAATATAAGGTCATGCCAGCTTTTCCAAACGCGCCAGGGTACTAGCATCCCAGCAACGGCAGCTGCTGCGTTTCTACCGAAAAAGCCCAGGTGATACCGGATAGCGTCCAATGAATTTCCCTTTATAAAGGCGAACAATGGTAGGTCAGGCGCTCCTTTTAGTTTATTTTGGTTAACAGAAAGGGTTGAGGTTGAAAGTAGAGAGATGTAAAAGGGAGTTGGTGGTAAACTTGGGTAAAAATGACCTGAGGTCAATGGCGAAATGTACAATACCTCACCAGCCTTAAGTCAGACATGGCCATTTTTCTTTAAAAACTCGGCTATTTTTGGACCAGGACAAAAAAGCCGATACAACGGAACTAAGGTCACGTTATTTCAACCAGGGTCAACAAAACGGGTAGACGTAGCGGATCCAAGCTTCGCAAAAGTTTTTGGGTCACTGATGACCTCACAAACGGTATGATGCGTATCAAGCACCGCTTATTCGATCCAGTATCCACGAGTAAAGGCTACGAACAAACGCCTATTTATCCCATGACCTAATTTAGCCCCAACCGAGCGCTGTGCGATAGTGAAGGTAAAGCAACAGGAGGCCTTGTGGCGAACCTTTTGACCTAACTACGAGAGTAGGATTCCGAGAAAAAGAGGTTGCCGAGTGGGAGGGATAGAGTGGGAGAATAGAGGGTAAGGGATCCAAAGTCTGCAGGCAAAAGTAAAAGCTTGTGTACTGAGTACTGACCCTAATCAGCCTTTAGCCTAATGAAGTTTCCCAACGAAGGTTAGAAAATATTGGACAACGGCGTAGAGTTGACTTCTAAACCGATAAATACTGCTTTTATCTTTTCGTCACACGTATGTATTCACTTTCTAAAAGACGTCGTAAATCCGATATTTTAACTACAGGTTTATGGGGCTCACTTCTTTTTAATAACGTGCGGTAAGTCATATTTACCCCGCACGCAGCGGATCTTGACTCCGGGGACATCCTGCAATCTGCCAACTCGGGTCAGGACTATATTATGTTCTTGCAAATTATGGCCTTCTCCAGGAACGTAAGCGACCAATTCTTTGCCGTTGGTGAGGCGAACCAACACCGATTTGCGGTTAGCGGAATTGGGCTTTTTCGGTTTCTTAATCAAGGTTTTGAGGACGACACCTTTCATAAAGGGTTGTCCGTCCAAAGGTTTACGCCGGGTGCGAGTTTTCATGTGGGGACCTTGCTTGTGCATATATAAGAGGGAGGCGTTTCTGCTTTGACTGAATGATGGCAAAAGATTGCTACAAAAGCTGGGAGTTACTGGCTTAAGGAAAGAGCTCAAGTGGTTAAAAAAACGCCATTGTGAGGGTGCATGATAACCTAATAAGATTGCCGATTATATCCTTTGGATAAATAAGTCAAAGGACTTACTCAGTCCATTGAGTTGTGAAACAGGCTGTGGTCGGCAAATCTGCTGTACTGTAGAAAGTAATGACTGCAACGATCCCGTCAAGACACGCATTTTGATTTTCTAGAAAATGAAACAAACACTGTCATGGTAATAATACGCGCTTGAAGTTGAACAGATTTAAAAGAAACTACAAATCAATCGTCAGCAAACAGTAACCAGTAACACAAACCTACCAGTATACAACCGGTACTGAATGCTATAGGGAAAATGGCTTATCTGCAAAAATTTAGAAACATACCTGGACTTCGATATTTATCTAAGTTTTAGGAATCCCATAAACAACAACACATGCGTTTGCAAGCCTGAAGTTCAGTCGTTTATCCTAACTGGCAGCACCTGTCGATTAGTAATTACGGAGGGAAATTCAAAACCTTTGAATTTTACTTCTTTAAATCCGTTTCAATTGTTCGCTTAAGTATTGTACTTAATCTTCGAGTTGGCTCAAGTTGCTTATTTCAACACTCTTTTATAAATCCCTGTATAATCGACCTTAGCGACTGAACAAAAATCAAAGGCAACATTGTACATAGGATAACAAGCAATCAACGCTTGAAACAATGCCATCCTTATTGCAAGTTGTCATTCCCTCAATTATACGTCCAATTAACCACAGCCAACCCCTTATTCATATCAGTGTGACCCCGCGCACAAACCGAAAGAATGGAGAATTTTATGATACAAGTGATATATCTCATCCAAAGCGGAAGCACTCATTACTTTAACGTCATTCGAATACTTGGCCCAGTCAACTCTACAGAACAAGAAAACAACGTTAGCCCTAATACTCAAAGTAAAACTGAGGGAAAATTTACTTAGCCAACGACTCCAGAGCAGTATCTTTAGCAAAGGTAACTTGCTGCGACGCGACTTGCCATGCCTGCACACTGTAATTCAACGTCTGGTCCTTTAGATTGGAAATCCCATCACACACAGATTTTTGCAAGCCAGGAGCGTATTCTTCCACCTAATAAAAAATATACCATAATGTATGTCCAAAAATAGTAAACCCTTTAAAGACTTTACCTTTTGTCCAAGAAGAACCACACTGGACTTTACAAACTCTGCAGTCGCAAACCAAGCAGGCTGCACTTTCTCCCACGTAGCCAATACGACTGGTGACGCTTGTTCATGCACCCGCTTATACGTCGATTCGCACCATCTAAACCATACATTGGTCAAGACACAAGACTGAAAATGAGCAATTTGCGTTTACTTGGGTAAATCACGGGTGTATTCCGCTACGTAACGATAAGCTTCGCTGGAACGAATCGCCCCTCCGTACTTTTCAACAGCTCGTCCAAGTTTCCCCTCTAAGAGTTTAAAAGTAAACGCCAAGTCCGAGCTTTAAAATTTGGAAAAGATGAGAAATCTCACCTGAAAAACGTCCGTTTCCATGGACTTGGATGTCATACCACATTAGCCCAGCTAAAACACACACGAGTAACGTATTGACAAACGCCCAGGATTGACCACGATCAATAGACATATTAGAAAGCAGAAACTAAAAAACGGAAAAAAACAAGCTCAATTAGTCTACGGCTTTCACACGTCTTTCGAATTCAAGACGGAAGATACAAGCAAGACTATAGAGGTACAGCACGCGGGCTGTCGACGTGGTTAGAAGCGCGAGCCTATTTTTAAACTTATCAAGACAGGAGTGCCAACTACACACGAAAACAGCACCTTAACTCGAAAACCATGCAAGCCTACGTCAACTGTTGCGTGGGGAAGAACAAGGAAGAATCAAGGCTTTAGAACATTCATTGGCACTCATTTTACCTGGATGTGAGACACGGATTGTTTCGCTTGCTCGGAAACTTTGCCGTGGTTCACTGACCGTTGTGCAGCCCCTAGCATTTCCACCAGCGTTGGACGAAGGGCTGGCAAACATGCCTTTTGGGAAACTAGATGGAAAGAAGCCATTGATTTAGGGTACACTTTTGCACCACGCAGGTCAGTTTGTTTACCTAATTTGCCCAAAAGCACGGCCGAGCCAGGAATGTGGGAAGGGAAGCATTGACTCCACGCAGTATATGTATTCGGGTCTTCTTGTAAGCCTTGAATTAAGACCGACAGGACCTAAAAACGAAACACGTTTAGCTGAGTTTAAACTCTAGAACATGATTTTACTTCTTTTTGTCTCGCATCATCACTGTTCTGTTCTACACGCTCCAGCAGCTCGACGAAAACTGTATGCAAAGTTTTCTCGGGGTGTCCGGTAATAAAGATTGCCTAGAACAAAATAAAAGCATTACTGAAAAATTCCATTGAAAATGAATTCCGTCTTGCTTACCTTCATTCTTGGATAAATTGCCAATAATTCCTTATGAATAGGTGCAGGCAAAGTCAAGCCGTTGGGTACGGGATAAGCGAGGTCCAAAATACGCAAAAAATATTTTGCATCAAATATTGTAGCAGCCGATTTTACGTCTTTGTGTTGGTTCAATAACGTCGTTAAGAAAGTCATAGCATAGCGTCCATAATGCTTCGAGCCCAGGTAAGGCAACATCAGTTTGAACCACACTACTCAGAAAAAAAGGAACAAGAATGCAGTTACTCCATGGGAAAATTTACAAATCCGGTTTTTTACCGTTTAAACCACATTTGGGGTTTCGTCGAGCAGCCTGGCCTAGTAGCCAACAAACAGAGAGATAAATGGGTGGCCGATTCACGTAAGCTTGGGTGGTATCCAAAACAAAGGCAACGCTTCTGGTGCTTAACTCGGGTTTCTGCAAAATGAGAAGCTGGAGAAGTACCTTGTAGCCATTGACGGGCAAACCTACACGAAAAATCACTTTTATATATTGAGAATGAAATAAATAAAGGTGTTTTACCTTTGCCAGCATCCTGGATCACAGCAAGAACAGACTGTTCGCAAAAGATTGCCAGGACCGAATCTTCGGATTTAGAGTCTTCTAAACCTGAAAGAAATTTCACCAAAAATTGGCGAACGTCTGTAGGCAGGTTAGACGCTGGGTATTCTGGGCCTTTATCAGCAAAAGTAGGATCCGTGGGAAAGTTCAAGTTTAAGTTCAAATGGGACACCAAGTCCTTTAACCAAAGCATAGGGCTATTGCTGAAGCGGGCTCTTACGGTATCAACCACTTGCGTTATTTCGCTTAATTTTAACTACGGAAGAAAAGTAATGAAATCTGAAAGTTACGGTAACGAATGGAACTCGTTGTCGTACCTCTTTCAGGGCTTCGTCAAAATTCTTCGGGCCTTCTGGTTTCTTCTCTGCAGCCTTTTTGTCGCTCTTTTTCTTAGCCTCAGCGGAAGCTAGAGCTTTGGCAGCGCCAGTAGCCTTGGCTTTTTCAGCTTCTTTGGCTTTACGTTTGGCTTCCGGGTCCAATGCTGAGAACCTTGTTTCACCCGATCCCATTGCAACTAAAATTACATACTCTTTTAATGATACATATTTATATAAGACCTAATAAGTAATAAGAGTTTCCACCCACCCAGTTCCTCCAATTTGGGAGCGTTTACAAGAAACTGATCAGACTTTTCTTGCTTAGACTTGCCATTTTGTTTGCTAGGAGAACCGCTGGGTTTGGTGCTTTTTTTGGGCTTACTTACCACTTCCCATTGACCGGCGCTCACCATTTTATATTAATACGGTCTTCTAGGACGCACAAATTCTAGCTGATTTATTCTCTACACCTTCTCTACCGGCTGCATATAAATATGTGACGTCAATTATGGTAACAGTGTAAGCTCCGCCTTAACTCTAGACGTGTCCACTGCGAGATGCCAGATTCTTTTTTAATGTACTTATTTTAATTAAATAAATATTTAGGAAAATAAAAGATAAAACATAAGCTAAAAATGATAATTATAGTTTATTAACTCTATTTTTCATGCAAGTTTTGGTAAATTTGAAAACTCCACATCACCGAGTTTTGCTCACTACGCCGGTTCACACTAGGGGGCAGTTGGGTACTCTTCCGCGTTGTACGTTTCGTCTTTCTCTGTGTAGATTTGTTGCAGGTAAAAGTACAATTCCCAACACAGAAAATGTGGAAACTTTGCAGCAAAACTCTTTTGCTCTTGTTACTTGTATTACCACTGATACTGACAGTTACCAGTCCAGGTAATTGCAAAATCGAAATTTACTTTACTAATTCACTCAAAGTTTACGTTTGTTTAGCATATGCGTAACGCTTGTCGCTATAACGGGACACGGATCGGGACCTTAAACCTTTTTTTTATTATTATAGCGAGCCATTTAGCATACGCTGAGGATGAACTAGAAGGCGAAGACGATGTCCCAGAAGACGCTGATGTTGCTGATGATGGAGTTCAAGAAGCCGATGTGTTAGAAAATGCAGAGGAGGCCGAGTCGGAAGATTCCCCGAAAGCCTCTCCCAATGCTGACGCGACTATTCTATTTACAAAACCCATCGGCTCTTCAAATATGGGTAAGGAATGAGAACTTAAACTCGGAAATGTGTAACCTAACGTCTCTCGTAATGTATTTACAGACCTTCCTGCTGGCAAGATCGTAGAATTCTTGGTAGGATTTACCAATAAAGGAGACCAAGATATGCTAGTTGAAAGCATAGACGCCGCCTTCCTTTACCCTATGGATCACACCTTCGTCATCCAGAATTTCTCCGCGGTCCACTACTTGAAAGCCGTGAAACCTGGACAGCAAAGCTCATTCGCCTACTCTTTCATCCCTGCTGATGCCTTCGCTGGTCGCCCATTTGGTTTATCCGTAAACCTCGCGTACCGTGATATGGTATGTTTCTATCCTCAAAATACAATTATTGACAGGTTTTCACAAAATCTTTTCTTATACAGGACAACCGTGCCTTCCGTCAGTCTCTCTTCAACGAAACCATCAACATTGTCGAAGTTGATGAAGGTTTAGATGGAGAGACTTTGTTCCTGTACATCTTCCTTGCCGCTGGAGCTGTATTGCTTTTGGTGCTAGGTCAGCAAGCGTTAGTAGCTGCCGGAAAGAAACGTTTGGGTACTAGTAAAAGTGAGAGCTCTGGAGCCAAGTCGACTTCTTCTGTTTCTGATGATGGCATTGACTACGACTGGATCCCTAAAGGAACTCTTTCAGAACTTAGTAAGCCTTTCTCATAGGAATACAGAAACGTGTTTTTCTAATGGGATTATTTACCCCACAGACAAAAGCCCCAAGAAGAGCCCGCGTCGTAGTCCAAGACAACGTAAAGTTTAAGGAATGCTGATGAATAAATGCAAGGTGGTACGGATTTGAAAGTGCATTTTTTTCCCGTGAGTGAATAAGAGTGAGTCTTTGCATCTCCCCAAACAAATCCCAACCTGTACTCCTTTCCCATTAGCCGCAAAATTTTTTTAAGAAAAACCTCCGTGTTACTTATGCTCCAAAATTCTAAAAAAGTGGTTATGGGCTAACAGGAAACTGCCTGTTACGAAGAAATGGACAATACATTCCCACTTCGGGATGAAGAGACGAGAAAATGGTTTCTTGTTTCTTTTTGAATAATTCATAAATTAGATTAACAGCAAACTAAAGGGACGATTGTATTCGAAAACCGATCAAGTGCAGGACGATGCTTTCCTTTTGGTCTCTGGGAACATTGGTCGGAATATCTCAGTTTTGTTTGATTGTCTTTCAATCAGGAATAAAAATGGCATCACAAACAGTTTCTCGTGTAAGCCGGTTATAACATCCAAATGGGTAACAATAACTAGCCTTCTGGTTTCAGTCAAGAAAAATGCACTATATGATTCTTTGTGCTTCTCTTTTTTACAAAAAAAAATTGCACACGTTCCCCAATTAGAAAATAACGTTTCTGATAACATTCGAATTTGTCCAAATTGTTTGTGAAGAATTGGGGGGGGGGAGATACTTACAACCGCACGGCGGCTATTACAATCCATAACAAGGCAACAATTTAACAACCTTTCAAGTTACGCGTGATAATAGTTACAATTAGTCTTAGATTTTGGCTTTCTTGGAATATAACAACGTTACAAAAAACGCTGGAAGAAAAAAGTTAATTTTAGTGAGCATTGTGCGAAAGGCAGCCATTATAAGCTGGAGAGCCGACATTTTAGCTTTTCAATATTATCCTAAATGTTGAGGCTTGTCTGAATTACAGTTTTCATTGGCTAAAGCCACCACCACATGTCCCGGTTCCAAAGTTCCACATTGTAGGTGATACCGGGCTTGGGAAAGCGAAGGTTGGACTGAGCACCAACCACGCCCCATTACAAAAAACGGCTGCTCAGAAGACGTAGTCAAAGTGACCTAAATAAAAAAAAAATCACAAGAAAACAAATTTTAAAAAACAATAACAACGACAACAATAATAATATTAATAATAACACAATAAGAATAATAATACGATAACAATAACAATAATAATAACACAATAAGAATAATAACAACAACAACAAGATTATAAGCATTTTTGATACAAAAAAGAATTAAAGTTTCTTGAAAAAATTTGGGCTCGTCCGGGATTTGAACCCGGGACCTCTCGCACCCTAAGCGAGAATCATACCCCTAGACCAACGAGCCACCTGTTGGTATTCCAACTAGCCAAGTTTATATAAGGTATATATATAATAGCGTATCATATAATCAGGAATTCGATTAATTAATTATACGGATTTGTAAAGGAAGAAAGGTGTCCGTTACGTGGCATGAGCTTCCTTCCACACTAAAGACCAAGGACACCTGGTCACGGACGCTCTGTGCAAATCGCAATTCTACTACTGTGGATTTCTGTAGTCTCAAAGATGGTGTGGCTTGGGCTGAAGTGGTGAAATCTTCTGCAGTGAGGTCTTCCACTCTCTTGAAATTGCCTCCCGCTAAGGCCACCAAGGATCCTCTATGAAATGGAGTCAAAGCTACAGGTGTGGTGATAGTTGTATGGGGAGCAGAGGATGAAGGCACTGCCTGAGCTTGAGCACGAATGGGTTGAGGTGCCGAAACAACCGCCTCTGGTTTAGTCACAGAAGGTGGACATTTTGGAAACTGTGGAAGCACAGTCGCAGCGCTGGGTTGGTGTGACCAAGGCGAATTCGACACAGGTATATTTTTCGCATACTGGGAAGAAGGTACGGAAGCGGAAGAAGGCTCAGCTGTCATCAAACGTCGTTTCGATACAGGAGAGGAGCCAGGAGATGACGACGAGGTACTAGCTCGACGAGCATCATGATTGTCGTGTAAAGGCTGCGGTTGAGGAGCCAATTCAAGATCTGGTGGTCGACTTTTCCAGGTGCTTTGAGCAGGAGGCTGGTGAGTAGGTTCCGGTTCTTGGAAACGGAGTGGCAGACAATAATTTGTTGTGGTAGCATTGCTCAGGTGGAGTGGGACGGCTCTGGGTTCGGTATGAAATATGGGTCGGGGTAATGGATGGTACTGTTGCAAGTAACTGTTGTAATATGTCTCTAGGAAGGAGTGAGGGATGTTGGGTAAATAGATGGGGGACATATGATGGGGCAGAGGGGGAAGCAGGGGAGGAGGAGGCGGATAATGTGCTGCTTCGCGCTCCCTTTGCTGGTCAATGAGCCAATTTGATACAGAGATGTCAGAGGGAACCGCATTCTGCGATGAATGATGGTGAGGGTTATGGCTGGATGTTTGGATATGTGTTCCACCTGGAGGACTCTTCGTTCGCAACCTCGAAAGCTCTGGATTGGGAATAAGTACATTGGGAGCACGAGGGTAAAGGGAGTTTTCGTCGGGCGGATAAGATGACGAATACATGATCACAGAGCATACTCTTCTTCCCCTTTCCGTATGAAGGTGAAGTTAAGAGTTACGAACCCCAGCCACCAGATCTAGTGGGAGAAAACAAATAACTGTTACTAATATTTTTCATGAATCGGAATTAAATTATTATAACTTGACTTGAGGCCCTTGCAAAACAAAATTATATTATTTTTCTTTTTACCTTCCTCTTTTATTCAACCTGCTTGACACTGGACGCTGCGCGTTTACATTACAAACAAACTTTGCCAGTCAAACCATCTAGCGGCTTTGGCTATAAGTATAAGATGGTTTTTTAGTTTCGAACCGCCAAAATCCGGGGAAAGTGTTGATCGGTAATTCCTCTTTGTTTCTACTTGCTACAAAAAAATAACGCTTACCCTAAGCTTATGTCTTTTTTGGTATTCTTTGATTTCTTCACTGATGTTGTCGAAAATTCACGAACAGTTTAATCGTTATATTTTACAAAATTTACTAATACTGTAGATGTAGTTGCAAAAATGTCATGGAGTGAAATCACAATTGAACATTACGGACCTGCCAAAGGTGGCACGAGGTACTTATTCTTATCTTATTTTTCGATTACAATGAAATCTGTTTAGTTATACGCTTTGTCATGAATTGGCGTGTGGGGTTTCCTCATCCTATTAAAGTGTAGCTATGCAAGGTAATAGCTTTCTCGTTTTTCGCCAGGTTTATATCTCCTTCCGAGCTTGCTGGCTCGGTGGAAGATACGTCCTTTGTACTGCATGCATGATGATCCTTTAGGGTGGTGAATAGGAAAATAATAGTCTTTCAGGATAAAACTGATTACTTTTGCTGCGCATTCGTTATCTTTGGTCGTGGAATTATTGCACTTTCTCCTGTGCTACTGGGAATATTTCGGCCACGAATTCAACGTTCGATTAAGAGACATGATACGTATATTAGTGTCCACGTAAAAGTGTACCCCCCTTTTTCCAAAAAGCCTCTACTTTGGACCCAGCAAGGGTTATTAAAGTATTTTTAAACAAAATATCTGCTCCGATACTTTTTCGTTTTTGTAAAAGAAAATGTAACCACAATGAATTATTTCTAGTTCCGACACCCCGGTACAATCCCTCGAAATTTTCACCTAACTCTCCCTACCTTTTTTTTCAGCCAGGCTATTACAACTACAGCACTTTTGTACAAAAATCCACCCGCTCCGATGCTTGTTTTGTATTTTGTATTGCGCGAGGACCATAATGCCATCAATTTGGGGTTAAACGGTACACATGGGAAAATAAGTTATTATATGAGCTTAAAAAATAAAAATAAAAGGAGCCTGATTCAAAAGTATAGCACCTCGAAAAGAACCCCCGTGTACAAGTTATAACTTTTTTTTATCAAAAAGCATCGGAATGGGTGGATATTTCGTACAAAAATGCTGTAGTTGGTACTATACCCATGGTACAAAACAGATGGCGTTCGCGAATAATCCGAATGGTTGTACGAGGGTGTGAAAATTTGATTTTTTAAAACTTAGTTTAGCTTAAGCTAAACTAAGTTTTAAAACTAATTTTTAAAACTAAAAATTTTAAAACTAAATTTTTAAAAAGTTTTAAAATTTTTAAAAGTTTGATTTTGATTTTTAAAAAAGTTAAAATTTGATTTTTTAAAACTTAGTTTAGCTAAACTAAGTAGTTTTAGCTAAACTAAACTTAGTTTAGCTAAACAAATTATTATCTGTTTCTATGAAGTAGTGACAAGCTAGGTCACCCCGTGTCCATTCTGCGTGTTCTGTTGCATTCTTGTGCTGTAGCTTTTCTGGCCTTATTGTGGCCATCTGTGGAGCATCCATTCAGAAACCGGCGTATAGGCAACTCTACAAACTTTCCTTGCATAGCTCTATCGGCATTTCACTGGTGCCATGTTTGTGCACTGATTTAGTACATATAATAATTAGCTTCCCCCCACTTTTTAGATGTGTTAGAATTTCGAAACTGTCGAATCCATAGGCAGCACCTGGCAACTTATGTTCCAGCACGGCTCCCAGCTGTTTTGTGTAATTTTACTAGTGTAGAATCAACATGCATACTATACGCCATTCCAGGATACTTTTTGTGCTTATATCATGGGCAGCTACTTCATTAACTTTAGCAAATAATACTGAAATAGATCCTAAAGCTTGTTTAGTATGGGGTCCAGGCTTGATTCCTGATCAAATTGTGCTGCCAGCACGCTACTTCTTTATTCATGCTGTTGACACCTTGGGCAAAAAGTAAGATACTTTCCTTCGCTGTACGTTTCTTTTTTTATTCAAATCCGTCTGCGAACTTTGTCTCCTCAGATTAACTTCGTCGCCAAATGAAACTTTCACGTTCCAACTCTTGGGCGAGTCTGAGATTGGCCCTTGTCGTGTTTGGCCCCAAGTTTTAAATAGAAAGGACGGGAGTTTTATTGTACGATATAAAGTCTTCCATACGTGCCAAAATGCTAGACTTATAGTCCAATATCAGGGTAAACACGTAGCGAGTTCGCCGTATAAAATTCAAGGTAGAACTACTTATCTCCGCCCTTAGCTTTAGATAATAAAATTTCTGGCTGCGAGTATAGGCCCAATTTATGCCGAGGATTGTGACTGCCCAGATTCTGACACTGATCAGTGGCTCAAGGCTATGCAATGTTCCAGTAGTTATGAGCAGATTACGCTAGATATGTCTAAATTTCCTGCGGTGGATTTCAACCAAATTTTGCCAGAAGCTGAGCGTCGCTTTAACCATGCCGGTTCATACAGTTTCTGTAATTACGTTGTCAAAGACAACCTCGTAAGCTCCCAGATTTGAAATACTGTCCCAAGTTTTGCAGCAAAACCCTTGGCACCGTAGGTATATCGCCGCTGTTATGGTCAGCATGTAGGTTTTAACATGTTTATGGACGCTATCTTGCTGTCCATCACTCGCAAAGTCAGACTGCCCGACTTGGAGTTTTTAATGAATCTCGGGGATTGGCCTTTGGTGGACCCACATGTGGAGCCACTCATTCCCATGTTTGCCTGGTGTGGTTCTCATGAGAAAGCTGATATCGTTTTACCTACTTACGACATTACTGAAGCTTCATTGGAGTGCATGGGACGGTAGGGTTCATTGTCGACTCTGTTTACCTGAACTTGTTGACGTCATAGCGATGTTGCAAGCCTTATTTTTCTTCAGCTCGTGGCATGTTCCTCAGCTCCTTTCTTTCATTTTTTCTCAAAGAAGTTGTAAGAAACTTGGATTAGTGGTACTTGAATGGTTGTCTAGCCAATTTCACGCAACCGTAAATATTTCGTGACCAAAGTAGGGATAATCAGATCTGAAAACTTATGGAGTGGAACGTAAGCTTCTCAGCAGGGAGATTTAGAGTTTTTAATTACTTAAAAAGTTGGAAAGTTCAGAAGACTATTTCCGGTTATTAGAGCAGCTCAACAAGTTCAGATTCACGAGAGCCATCAACTTATTGGACACAAAAAATAAGCGGAAAAATGTGTGCTTCTAGAGTGACCTTGGATATGCTCTCGGTGCAAGCCAATAGTGATTTAAACTGGGAAGAGAAAATCGAAAAGGCCTTTTGGCGCGGAAGGGACTCGCGTCGCGAACGTCTGGATTTGATTGATATTGCCCGGAATCATCCAGATCTGATCAATGCGTCTTTAACCAATTTCTTTTTTTTCCGCAAAGAAGAAGCCGAGTACGGTCCCAAGGCTCCTCATATTTCTTTCTTCAAGTTCTTTGACGTAAGATAAGCCCAATTTCTTGTTTCTATTACCGTAAAAGAGAGAAAGATGAAAGACAAGGTTTGTTGGTTCTTTTTTTAGCACAAATACCAGCTAAATATTGATGGGACCGTAGCAGCTTATCGGTTTCCTTACTTATTGGCCGGAGATTCCGTAGTGATGAAACAGGAATCGTCGTATTATGAGCACTTCTACTCTCGGCTGGAGCCTGGGAAACATTATATTCCTCTCCGAGCAGATTTGAGCGATTTGGTGGAAAAGATTGAGTGGGCCAAAGCTAATGACGACTTGGCTCGAGCCATCGGAGAAGCAGGGCGCCAATTTGCCCGCGACCATTTAATGCCAGCTGATATTTTTTGCTACTATGTCCTTTTATTGAAAGTAAGTGCGCAAGTAACGCTTTTTGAACTCCTGAAGTCAAATTTGATTTTTTTTCCCTCCCTTTTATGTTCCTATTTATCTTTGGAAGGAATGGGGGAGCAAGATGGCAACCAACGTGGTTGCAAGACCCCAAATGGAATTAGTTTCGCAACCTGAAGCGAAACCAGCCTTTGGAGCATGCAATTGCCATAAGAATTTGCATAGCAAAGAAGAACTTTAATAGCGAAGGAAATAGTACAAAAGCTTTACTTTTTGGCCTCCTTTTGAGGTCTTTTTTTGTCCTTTTCTCCTTCTTTTGTATTTGGATTGTGACTCAAGTGAGCTGATGGCTTCTGTCACTTTGCTGCATGCAACAGCTTCTCTTACCCGCAAGTGCCAATATCTAGAACATGTCTGCCTGATCGCATACATCTCTTGACTGCACACACAAACATACATATAAACACGTGAGCTTTCGAAAAGACGGCAAAGCCCTAAAAGTTAGTAGCCCGAGGGCTAATTAGGTTGCCCTGGGAAAAGGTATCAACTTTGTCAATAGGAAAAAGACGAGCTCTTCCGGGACTCTGTTGTCGTTGCCCTCGTTGACTACGTAGACAGAGGAAGCTATTAGGCTATCATGTCAAAGGCTTGTTTTTCTGCGAGGAGTCACGTGTCGCATATGCTCAAGACGAGGATGCTTTGATGGCTATCGGATGACGTGTAGGCATTTTTCTGCCTTTTCCCCGAGTGAAAACGCCGTGCTGAACATGAGCTTTTATTTCTTAGAAGTTTTTTTTTAGCCTTTTTGGCAGTTCTCAAGTAGGGACAACACGGAGGTTGCCCTGGGAGAGCATGCATTTACGGGTAGCTTCTTGGGTTAGATGAAAGTCCTTGAAAGGCGGGCATAAAACACTCTCGAGCTTGGTGAGGGTGGACAGAAAAATTTGCAATGCTTCCGGTATGCGATATTCGGCCATGAGTTGGTTCCCGTGCTGGAACGCCTGTTCCGTTTCTTGCAAGGTTTTAAGGCCTTTGAGGATGTTGGTTTGGTTACGGCACCGGCGACAGCGAACGAAGGGACTCAGCGTTTCTGTGGAAACGGGCAAAGCAGTCGCGCAATTGGGAGTAGTGCAGCGAAATTGCCAGGTTTGGTCCGTCATTTGCGTGTAAAGCGGCCAATTATTTAGGCAAGCCTCGCAGCCGCAATCAAACCAGTAACGGCTCTTTAACGTGGCCTGGCGTTCTTCCCGGACGGTCTGGGTAAAGATGGGGCCGTAATTCTCTGCCAAGATTTCCCCAGCCACGTGACCGCGAATGGCGCGAGCGATCATGGTATCCCCCACGAAATACCTATCAAAGGTAAACAGAACGTATTAGTGGGGCGCAGTGATTTATGGTGGGGATTGAATTAAACCTGACGATGCCCGGGTTGCACGAGTGGTTAAACATGGCCACGGTAGTGAAGACAGCTGCCCCCAGAAAGACTGACTTGGCTCCTTCTAATGACCCCGGGCGCAGTAATTGCAACTCGGCCACCTCGTGGGCGTTAAATTGCATGACTTGCAAATTCCTTAATAAGATAGCGCCTATGAGCTCGGCGTCCTCGCTGAGCTCGTCGGCGTGGTCTGTAAAACAGATACAGTGTATTCAACGCGATCAAAAGGAGGTGGGAAGTTTACCGAGCGGATCGTCCATAGGGCCGGGCGTGGTTAATGATCCCGATGGGGTGAAGTAACCCACCGCGCGCAAACATTTGAGTAAAAATGTCGCCATCACTGTCTGGTGGAAAAAGTCTCGCGCTGATCGTTTGTCGCAGTGGCTGACCAGGTCGTAAATCCGTAAATAGCCATTTCCTGGCTTCGGGGGTGCCTGGAGTCGGAGATAATTCCATCAGTTGTGATCGATCCGAAAATGTCACGTGAAATAACCCGAAATGATCGTTCTAAGTAATGCATGAGCTTTTCCAGCTTTAGCCGTATAGGAGAATTGGTTAGCTTTACGTTTGATACGTCTCAACCGCCTTCTCTGGCCTAATTCCCATGAAAATAGCCTTATAGACCAATAAAAGTTCGAATAGTTCAGCGACGATGGTCGCTGGATTGAAAGTTATTGGCTTTACCCGAGAAGGTAATTACGTTTTACCTTGGCCTGAGGCATGTGCGTTATTCTCAGCAGGAGAGGTCTGAGTTGCATGAAGCTATGTTAGACTTGTTTGGTAACCAAGGAACCAAAAAACGTTCGCTGAGCAGACTATGATGTCTCTTTTCCCTTCTCTGCCAAGTGCAGACCTGTTGCGAACAAAATAGCTGAGTTTGCATGCACATAAGAATAGTCAGGAGCAGGCTTAGTGAAAATCGAACGTTTTCCGGTTGCTTTGTACCGTTGCTATGCAATGCCGAGGTTTGCAATCAATTTTCGACGCATCGTATCGTTTTGGTTGGGGAATTTCCAATTTGATAACTTACCGCTGTTGTGCAAGTATCACTCAGATACGGCTTTAATTGACGAAAATAGTCAAGTGGGCTCTGAGTAACTATTCGCAAAGCCAAATAGCACGTGATACTGATGCCAGCTTGGAAAAGGTGATCCAGTAATTGGCATTCGGTGGCGTGATAAGACGTGAGGGCTGCTTTTCTGCAGGAATTGCTGCAGAAACTGGCCGAAACGCAATGTGGGCAAGGCAATAAAGCTGCAGTACTGAAAGTTATTTAAAAAAAATCAGTAAGTTTGGCTCAGTAAAAATTTCCCGGTGCACTTACGCCTGGAAGCAATGGTGGCAGTGGGAAGGGTATTTGAGAGGCTGGAGCACAGAAGCGTAAGCTTTTTCCACTGCAACCACGTCGCCTGGATGCAAATTCTCGGTGGTGATTGCGTAGCGACCAGCTTCGGCAGATATTTTTATTTCTACCACCTGAGAAGCGCTAGGTAGCGAAGGGTGTGGGCCGCGCGTCACTTGTGGTAATTGAGTTCCTTTTTTAGCTCCAGACAACTCGCATTCATCCATAACCGATTCTATTTCATCGAGACAGTGAGGGCAAGGGACAAAAAGGGAAAGAAAAAAGAAAAAGAATTGAGGCCACGCATTGGATTGCACCGCTAGTGCTATTTACGGGGACAAAAAAATGTTTGTCCTCATGATGAAACCCATACATCCCAATCAAAAGGCTTGGCAAATACCCTACAGGGTAGATATTTTTTTGGAGTGTTCGGTGCCTGCATCCTCTGATAAGGAAACGCACGTCGGAAAGCAAAGGAAAAAGAAGAAAAGAAAAAAATGGAAAAAGGGACCAAAGGCTAGGTCACGTACTGACATAGGGTAAAATAGAGGTCAACCATGAATGTTTCATGGTCTTCACGAGGAACTTACCTTTCGCTGCGGGTTCGGTGCAAACGTGGTCTAAATCCATTTTGGCTTTCGCCAATTCGGCCAGAAATTTAGCTCGTATCAGCTGTGGAGGAGCGTTGGATAAGTGCTGCAAAGCCAACTCTTCGGCTTGGGAAATTGTTTCCCTCGCCGAGTCTTTTTGGCCCAAAAAGGCGAAGCATTGAGCTCTGCGCTGGAGTAACTTGCAAAGGAGGCGAACTGGGTAGCCAGATTCTTGAGCGTGGAACGTATCTTGTAAGGCTTCTTGATATCGGCACAGATGAAACAAGGCTGCGGATCGATTAGCCAAGGCCAAGGACAAAGCTTCGTTTTGCTCTTTGCTGACGCTATTGCTGTTGCTCGCCGTACACTCTTCTGGGAATATAAACAAAGATTCCAGAATTAATGTACGTGCCTCTAACCCCAATTCTATACAAGTCATCATCGTAATCATGTGGTAGCAAAAAGCTCTTAATTAAAGATGGGAATTAATTCTAGCTCCGGAGTAATAAGCTAGGTCTCTCTCCCTCCAACCCCTTTCTTTGTATCACTCGTCGCCTTGACGGCGTATAAATTACTGTGCGGCAATCAAATTGGAGGGTTAGCAAGAAAAGCAATAATGGGGATAAAAAATGGAGCTCAAGTTTACGAATAAGCGAGATTCAGGCGAGTACCTTGGGGTGCTTTGCGAATGCTTTCTGAGTAATGCGCCAAAGCCTGGGAATACAGACTATCCTGGAAACATTGGTTGCCGGTTTTCCGGGCGGTTGTTGCTTCAGAAAGGCTTTTCGTCGTAGTGTCCTGCCGGGCTTGGCTGGCATGGATAATAGGCAGAGACCATACGAATCGGAATCGCTCTTGATCAGATGTCAGACTCCCAAATGCCTCCAAGTTGGAAGCCGTCAGTTGTTCCAGTACCCGCACATGGTAAGCCTTAAAAAAGCCGGGTCGTTCGCCTTCCATCTCCTCCATTTTGAGCGCTTTACGTCTCTAATCCACGCCTGTAATTGACATAAAGAAAAATTGCGTGTTTCCGGTTTTTTTTATTTCCCAAGAAAACTTCTTAATTGCTTGGCATCTAAAGCCTTACGCTTCTTACGATTGAATTTTTTCTAGCCCAATATCGTTAGAAATTCCTTTTTACATTATGGAGCCCAAAAATAGACTTTCTTGTGGAGCGTTTCTGTTGCTGTCACCTTTGATTTACATTCACTGAAAATGGCTTAAATATTATGGAGATTATTCTTGGGGAACACTGTAAGACAAAGGAGAGATGAAATAGTAGCATAGTGTTTTACAAGCCAGCTTACCTTGTGGAAAAATTTCTCCTTGTCGAGTTTCCCGAGCCAAGCAAACAAGAAATATAACGTGGTTACGCACAAGCTTGAAAGAGTTGTGTTTGCCGGGAGCCAAGAGAGCATAGGACATGGTTGTTGGCGCTATTCTTAGCCAGATTTTGAGGTTGCCTAGGCTGCTACATGAACATCTGGTGGCTTATGGTTTTACACAGCATTGCTTGGCGGGCTCTTTCAAACTTAAGTGCTTGCTAGTCAAGCGCCAAGACGAAAATCTCGCCGACAAAGTTGGCGGGAAATTATCGCCCACTTCTTTCGCGATCAAGAGTATTTAAACCGCTTGGAGGGGCTCCACGTGTGGGTAACCGCTGCAACTTATAAGACGTAGTACATAAAAACGGAAAGCACGCTGACTTTTTAAGTGTAATTTAGCTCCACACTTTACGGTGTGCGAGCAGGAAAAGAAGAGGATTACGTTGGATCATTTGTGTTTCAACAAGTCGTTCCAACTAAAGTGCAGGAAGCACAGAGGAACGCAACAACTTTCATTCTCTTGAGGAAAGCCGTAATCTTCTAGAAGTTATGAGAATCCGTGGCCGGGTTACGTCGTGCAGCCTATTCTATTACTCCCATGGGGTTGTAATTCGGTACCAGATTAAGGTAGTTTGTAGACTGTGTTTGTGTTAACGGCCTAATAATAACCCCAATAGTTTGGCAGACTCGTATGTCGCGTTTGTGCGGATTCTTTTGTAGATTTTTCTAGCGGTTCCTGCTACAATCAGGGCCAGTAATAATGCCGAATAGAGGATTTTCGTGCTGAAAAAGCTCTGCGACCCAAGTTTGGACATGACCAGCATTTGTTACCCTGCTTGGGACTCGCGAATCTCATCAGTTTTTCCTCCCATGGGCTCTATTTTCGTCTACGTTATGTTTGTCCAGCAGGTGTGTGCGTGGGCGGCACTGATTCGAAGAAAAGATTTTTTTTCTCCTTGTTTCATTTGAACTCCAAGGAATGATTATTCTGGCCAGAAGCTTGCTATCTTGATAGATTATCTCCCCCTTTTCGTTGAGTCTAAACGTTCGATCCCTGCTAAGGGCTCGACTACCGCTAAGCTAGCAGAAAGCAAAAAGTTTGAAATAAGAGAGTATTCGAAATTTAGGGAATGTTGTGGATCTAACACTTGCCTTTGCTTGTCCTAACAAGGTACTTTTTTTTTTTCTCTCAGCATAGCAGCTCAAAGCTTGAATGCTGCGCTGGGATTCTTTACGGCTCCGAGTGTCAATTCAAAGCGTTCAAAGCATTGCAAGGAAAGTATCTAAATAGGGTCCCAGACTCGATTTTTTTCTTTGAGGGAAAAACGTTGGGATTCTCAACATAATTCGCATACTCTTGCCAAAATCCAGTCCCGAAGTTTGGCAGCTGAGCGACGTTTCTTTGTCGGCCTGGTAAGTCGAGAGGGAAAATGGAAAATGCTCAAGACATTGTTGGGAAAACGTTCAGGAAGGTCATGGGAGGTTCACTTGTGGGAATGTTTTCCGATTCTGTCTTTGAATTCTTTTCGACATTTTGGTGGCCGACTGGCTTCATTAGGGAGCGAGTAAGGGGAAGCCCTGCTTTGCATCACCTCCGCTGGGTAGTTAAGCTTTTTACTTGATCATGGGAAAGCCCGGCAGGCGAAAATTGATTCCGTAATTTTATCCCGTCCTTTTGCCATGAAATCTGTGCCCTGGAGAGGCAGAGATAAAGAGAGTGAGAAGCGGAGAAATTGGAGCGTCTTGCACGTGGAGTGTTTCATTTTACGGCACCATTGTTGCTTGGGACACGTGCGAAAGTACCCGGATCACATTACGTGAATAAAAGTCAGTTTCTGGCCGTTATTTCTGTGAGCAAAAGATGTCAAAAGAAAAGGAGGCCAAATATTTTGCCAGAAACAGCGACGACGACGACGACCCCACGTCTCTTACGTCTCGTTATTCACATGAGAAGTTTTCTCCTGAGGATTCTTCCAAGCTGTATGTTTTACCTGGTTTCAAAGAAAACTTCCTGGCCGTGAAGCCAGGAGCTCGTTTACATAAATAACGCCCGAGACTTGCAACTCGGCAGAACACCAGCCTACCCCTCCCCCATTCGACTCCCGCCGTTCAGAAAAACAAGGAAGAAATAAAAATCTTCCCTGTCGAGTTAAACCTGGTTGAGCGGAGCTGCTTTTCATACTTGATGGTTCCGTATGCTATATACACGTTACAAAGAAAGGAAGTCAAACGAGAAGAAAAAATAGATTGAAATAAAGAAAAAAATCGGCATGATGAGAAACTGGCAGCTTTCGCGTAATGCTAAAGTTTTCTCGTCAGCTTTCTCGTAATGCTTTCTCATAAATGTTTGCCCAGATTGACGGATCAAGGGATATGTTTTGCGTATTTGCTTAGCAACAGGTTTGTTTTGTTGAGCTCCTTTTGTAGCTAGTTGGCCAGACATGAAAACCATTCGCTTCCTATCCTGTATTTTGCATTACGTTTCTCCTGATCAATGTTATGGAAAAGATGGCGAAGTTGAAGAACAAGCGATAATTTTGTATTGCGCATGAAGCAGGTTTGTTTAGTTGAGCTATTTTTTAGCTTAGGCAGACATGGAAACCTTAATTCTTCCTATTCTGTATGGTGCATTCAAGTATTGTACATTGTTCCTGTTACTGTCGTGGCGAAGTTAATGAAAGATGAAAGACGGCGAAGTGGAAGAAAAAAGGATAATTTTGTATCGCGCATGAAGCATTCCCGGAATTAGTCCCCCACAGTTTTCTCAACAACTTTTCCTGGGGCATATTAAGCTTGGTTTAGCAATTTTCCTCAGCCTAGCTACGACCAAGACAAATAGGTATAGAGGCTATGATATGTTTAGGCCTGTTCTATTTCCTGACTTCTGCGTGCTTTCTGGCTTAAGCTTATGGATATTGCTACGACCCCCTTACCCAGTCAGAAAACAAATTACATAAAGAAAACGAAAACTCGTAACTGTTTAAGCAATCGTTTGTTTTATTGAAGCAGATGGGTTTCATGTTTGTTCTAGTTTATATTTTTTTCATTGTTGCGTCCATCACCTCCATTTCCCTGGCAATCTAATGCCTTCTCGGAATTCCTTGAGCTTTTCTTGAGCTTCTTGAGCTTCTTCTTTCCTTGAGCTTTTCTTCGTACAAAGGTATGGAGATAGAGGCTGAAAGTGTCAGTTGGTCAAGAGGTCTTATTTACATGCCGAAGCGTCCATCCTTGTACACGAAATGTTCCAAGACAAATCTGTCAACCAATATAGTCAGACACATCGGAATTTGGGAAATTCTCTTTGTTACTAGTGGATGGAAGTTGCAAAGAGTTGCGACAGTTGGAAGGAGAAGGGTAAAATTTGAATCTAAAGCTGCACTTTTAATCGTCTGCACAGGAATAGAAATAGGATCGAGATTCGGGTTGATTTCTGCAAGTTTCGCCATGGCGCTTCTAATGCAATTGTACGTGAGAACACTTTCGTGAAAGTTAGATGACAGGTCGAAGTATGTAAATTGGAAAAGAATGTCGGTAGTGGAGGCGATTATTAGACGTAAGTGGTCGTGAACCTGATAAGGTGACACACTAGAAATAGAAGGAAAGAAAAAAGAAAAAAAGAAACCAACGCAATAAGGTTCTTCGCTTCCCTTGGCGCCTGCTTCTGAGCAGCATGGACTCTCGCATGATTCCGCGCGAGTGAGGCCTCGCACACATACGTACACAACACACACACACACGCGGGAGCTGCTGGGATTGCCACGCGAGTTCAAAGAAAAGCTTTGGGTCGTGAGGTACAAGTAGCTAGCGCCTCGTCCATAAAAGTTCTTCTTTCGAGAAAAAGCCCGTTTGGTAAAACTTTCGAGGGTGAAGTGAAGAAAAATACGAAATAAGTTTTGGAACCCCAGCGTGAGGCACTGAAATCTCAATCTCGCGTGAATGAGCGCCATAGACGGTCTTTGAAAGCTTTCAAGCCAAAAAAAGTGGGTCTGTTTAGAAACTTTGTGATGGCGTTATCGAATGCTTCGCTTGCCATGCTTTTATTGGCTGAGCAGGTGCTAAATGCTGAAGGCGAACCTCCGTTAGACTTAACGTGGACGGAAGCTGAAAACTTGGTCACCGTGAACTCGAGCGAGTGTAGTAACGAGTATTGCGTTTCGGACGAGGAGTATGTTGACCGCATTCGGAATTATATCTACCCTACGCAACACGAATGGGCTCTTATTGCCTTCCACTTGCTGGTTTTCGTGGTGGGACTCGTGGGTAATTTCCTCGTTTGTATGGCCGTGTATCGCAATCAAACCATGCGTACCGTCACCAATATCTTCATTGTTAACCTGGCAGTAGCGGACTTCCTCGTTATACTCTTATGCCTCCCACCCACGGTCCTGTGGGACGTCACCGAGACTTGGTTCATGGGCGACGCTCTCTGCAAAGTTATACCCTATTTCCAGGTACATTTCTTCCCTCTACTCTCTTACATCCTGTACGCTTCTAACCTAAATTGCATCAATTTCGACTACGGGAAAAAGCACGTAAGATGTTATACCTGACGTAATCTGGATAAATAACAACTTTCATCAATGGTTCGCACTTTGCAGTTGTAGCCAGCAGGACGGTATGATTTGGAATGACGGGAATAGAGGGTCGGCTGTGCTGCCAAAACACGATAGACTTTTTTTTTTTTACTGGTTGTTGTCAGTCTGCTGAAGAAGCTCCCAGGCATTCGTATAGTCTCGTTAGGTGAATGCAGAATTCTGAAGAATGTGTTTGGGTAAGACGTGTATTCAAAACACGTCTACGGGGATTCCGGGCTAGCAATTGTTAGCTCTAAAAAAAGCTAATTTTGCTACGTGCCATATTGTCAATTTTTAAAATCAATACCTCTACGCCCCTGTATTTGGCTTTGGCCGACATGTGAACTGTATTCCGTTTTAATTCGCCACATACACCAAGTTTATGTGTTTTCGCGTGGGGAAGCACACACGTGAGTAGCAATTCCAACGAAGCAATAAGTGATCAGTTTAATTTTGAAGAGTGCTTCTCTTTTATAACCTATATTCTTTTCAACACGGATCAAGGAAAAAAAAATTGGCCCAACTGTTTTTGGTTAGATTTCTTTTTACTCGGAGAAAGCTTCCCAAGACTTACGACTCCCGATCGAAGATTCTTGTCACGGAAATCCTCACGTCGAGCCCCTTAAAAAAATAGACCAACTCAAAGCGATGTGTCAACTTTTTGTAACAAGGCTTCCCCCCAGTGTAATTGATGTACAGCTTAGCTTCGAGCTGGTGTCAACTATTGGTACTACGTACTGGGAAGTTTTAGGTTTGTTGTTTGTTGTACTTTTCAATTACCCAGTCGAGTTCGTAGATGATCTCTAGAATGAGGACCCGGGGTAAGAAAAAGTGCTTTTGTTACACTCCTAAACGATCAAGCTGGTTGGATTCTCTTTTTTCGGGTGTCTCCTAGTACTTCTCATGATTCTGTGACGAGGTCTCTAAATCGTTACTTCGAAAGGAAAAGAGCCCAAGTTGGCCGTTTTTTCCCCGAAGGAAGGACCAAAGTATGACCGGGTAAAACGGGCTTGGATTCGATTTTTACCGGACAAACACTCCTACACCAAATGTGGCAAGCTTTTATGTACGGAAACAAAAGTTTTGGAAAGAGAACAAGTGTACTATACAAAAAAGAATCAGCCTTTTTTAGGTTTCCCTGCCAAAAGATGGAGGGAAGCGGTGATTCCCTGCATCCTAGCCATTTTGGGACCCGATTCGCAAGAAAACTCGCTTTAATATGTGATATTCCAGCGTTTTATCATCTCCTGGATTGTTTTTAAAAAGGGTTTATTGGGAGTTGTCTCTTTATTAGCTAGAGAAAGATGATCCTCGTCAAACAAGTCGCAGTGGATACTAAGTGAAGGGCCCTTTGGCATTCTTGTCTGGTAGGAATTAATTAACTTGAGAAAAAAGGCAATATTTGTGTTCTAGGAAATGTAATTCCGCTGAAATTCCAGGACGGAGCAGACAAGACTAAAAGGAAAAGCATTACTGTTATCTTGGATCTCTTAGTCCTGCCCTAATCCTGGACTGAAAGCTTTGGTTTCTTTGAATTCTTCGAAAAGTCTTGATTCCCTGATCCTGACTCTTTTTGTTGATACATACATAGCAGTAATAGCTGCCAAGAAGGAGAGACATAGCTCACGTTCATAAAGGAGCCACACTTAGACCAATCAGGCTGAAAAAAAAGAAGCAGAGGGTGCAAACGAAAAAACCCTTTGGAGTTTTTGGTTACTTGACAAATGACGTATGCTCAGTCCGGAACAAAGGATTTGATGGATCTGGTTTTCATGGACGATAGAACATGCCCTTTATCGGCATAAAGTGCTGGGACACTGGATCCTCTAATTGCGCATGATGGAAACCGGATTGTACCAATAAGGGGCCGAAAATTGAGACAAATGCGAAAAAAAAAGATTGTGACGTTTGTATCTCCCCAAATATTCCTCACTGCTTTTCCTCCCCTTGATTTTCTTCCCCTTGTTGTTTTCGGTTTGTTAATTCCGCGTATTGCCTGATGTCCTTACCGAATTGCAGACTTTTCGGATCGTTTATTTGTGTACCGAAACCCGGTCAAGGATGATCAGCTCGAGGCAATGAGAACGTGGTAAATAAAGGTCCGTCTCTTACGTTTTTTGTGCCTCTTGATCAGCAAACTAGCTGGACGGTGTTTGTATTGTGCTTCGGTATACATTGCCTCCTTTGTTCCCCAGAGGATTTTGTACGATTAATAGCTGTGTAACTCTTTGTCTTTTGTTTGCAGCTTCGTCAAGATGACAGTCTTGGCCGTATCCGTGTTTCATCTCCATCATGCGAAGGTTTGGACATGACGTCCTACCTGTCATTAATCTCCTAGAGAACAAACAGATTGCAGATTATGTTATTGAACTTGTCGTAGATCCTGCGGTGTCCATTGAGTCCACTTACTGAAGGGACTACACAGAGCGTCGTGGGACCGACGCCTGATAACACCCCTCAGTCTTCTTTACTTTATCTACCACCCTGACAAAGAAGCCTGAGATAGCCAAATCAAATGTAAATCAGCACTAACGTATTCTAATCCACTGGGAATATATGCAAGTACTTTGAACGAGGGTTTTCGCGCTATAAAACTGTGCAGGGAGCTTTTAATGGAAAGTCTTAAGAAAGCGCATTGGAAGACGGTTTTCGGAAGCAAAGCCGCCTGAAATAATTGTATTTTATGCCGCCTTCTGCGGCCTGTAATGATCCCCCTTTTCTTGGCACATTCGGAAACGAAATCCCGTGGAGGTCCACACTTTTCTCAGCGAGAAAGCGTCGACGTTAAGCCTTTTATAAAACGATTGGGTAACCGGGATCAGCAATGCTATTAATAACTGTATCTTTAAGTACTTTTGCCCTTAATAGCCGTATAAAACCCAGTGTATTGTACAAACATCTGGTACCTTCACTGAGGACTAAAATTAGAGTTCAGAGTTCCAATAATCCCACGCCTTGGAGCACATTAAGATGGATTGTGATCAGGCCCGTATCCAGGGGGGGTTAGGGGGTTTTAACCCCCCCCCCCCCGAAATTTTTTTTT
>JAGJRO010000350.1:0-43867 GCA_022832285.1 Lepidurus apus apus | reverse complement strand
GCTTACTGTTCTTGTACGTTGATTGCCGTTGGAATAAATCTATTTCTTGGTAGTGATGGTGATATGCTTATGTTTTTTTACTTTTACATTATTATCACATTATGTTTTAAATTGAAATTATAAGTCTAAACGTTATGCGTATAGTGTAAATAATAGTTCCGGTTCAGACTTCGATGTTGGAATTTACTTTTCTAAACCAAAACCTAAGCTTGTAAGACGGCTGGTGATTTTTATTTTTTGTAACTAGGCACCGGAAGCAAAAGACAAAACTACCCTAGGACAGAAATAGACGTGAACAATTGTACTTCATCAAACAAAATGCAAAGGAAAACGTTCCTTTTCAAAATACGAAGCTTGCTTGCCTCATTTCAAACATTAGCATTCTGCATGGTTCAGTAAAAATAATTCGGGATTTAGTCTTTGCGTTTGCTATGGAAACAGCAAGGCCAGCCAGGCAGTTTAGCTAGGAAAAACATTCGCGCAGTATTTACGTAATCTAAGCCAATAAAATTTAGTGCGTGGAAAAATAAAAGGTACGAAGCGAAATCTATAAGCGTATTGAATGCATGATGCTGCAGACGAAATCCATTTCCTTTTACGCATTGTAGACCTAGGGTACTGCTTCGTTTTGGAAAATTGAGGAAGTCGCGACTTCTGGACACTTTATTTCAAGGATATACTCCAATTCTACCGTCGGGTGAAGCATCGAGATAACCAAAACTTGGNTAGACCTAGGGTACTGCTTCGTTTTGGAAAATTGAGGAAGTCGCGACTTCTGGACACTTTATTTCAAGGATATACTCCAATTCTACCGTCGGGTGAAGCATCGAGATAACCAAAACTTGGATGCAGCCATAAACTGGACGGTTGTTGAGTTACTCCCTTCATTTCCTCAAAAGCGTGTCTAGCATTCCTTCCTTATCTTCCTACCACTTATTAGCGGATGTTGGCCAGTATTTTGTTCACTCAGCGATTTCCCTACCTAATACTCATGAGTTTTCCCCGTATTTGCGTCCACATAGTCTTTTTTTGCAGTCTCCCTAAGTTCATTCCCACTTCGAATCTTCCTCGACCTTCACCTTCGCTAATTCCTACCTTTATACCTAACTTATTTGCGCTTTCTGAACCTTCTCCAAATTGGCCTTCTCCTCTAACAGTGTGATATTTTTAAAGCCTCCCCTCACATCCTCTGTCAAATTTATCAATTCAAGCAACTGTACTTTATGCCCCTGAGTAATTCTCAGTGGAAAAGAATCGTCTATGTACCTAAAATGTGCCTTTTTATACACAGAACAGCGTTCTAATGTACTTATTGTCATGCAGACGTCTGCAAAATATCGCTTGATAAAAAACTGCACTAAATTTCCCGTTTTGTGTCAAACAAAACTGATTAGCTAATAAACAGTAAGTGTGTAATAATGTATATACTGCTATATGTTGTTATGGTTATATGCCATTATGTTGGCTACCGCTGATTATTTCAGCAAGACCAATGAACTCGTCTTTTTTATTGTTCTGCTTTCTTTGATAAGATAAATTAGAATTATGGAGTGTAGCTTTATTTATTTAGTAAGCTGAAACGTGGCAATTGAAATAATAAGGTAGTGTAAGTTTTGTTTGGTCTGTCTCATTGTCTTACGCAGCCCATAGGCCTTCGAAGGTTGTTCAAAAGTCGCGCCGTTGTGCTATGCGACCCTGTTTTCACTGTCTTATGCAAGGCTTTCCAAAAAAAACATAAGACGCCAACGCCATCAAGTGAGAGTTTAGTATCAATAAGCTAAGGTATACGGGAGCCTTAAAAAGTGTTACCAAATTGCAATACAGAAGAGTAGCATATTGTAAGAAATACACAGAAAGACGAGACACAAAAGGTTGATTAATCTTATTTGAAAGGCTGACAAAAGCTTTCCAGTAATGACTCGCCAATATTATTTGGAAAAAAACAGTACTTACCGGGACTGGCCGAACAATACGCGTATAATCACGAAACCATTCGGTTGTAGACTACTCTCCAATCGCGAATTCCATACGACACTGAAAATAATCAGACGTTAAATAGTCAGAGGTTTCCTACGCGTATTCCAGCCGGAAGCAAAAAAGAACAGAACCCAGCATAATTATATACTTATATAAATTCAGTAAGTTTTCTAGTTTAAAAGTTACACTCTGACATCATTAATAAGGGTAACCAAAAAATATAATGCGGGGCCCTACAAGGTTGAGTCGTGTTTGTGATCTGCAGTGCTTATTATATACAATACAGTGCAAAGCTTAAGAATAGCTAAATAATTTGCATCTTAGAATAATTAAAGCAACACAATTGTTCTGAATTAAAAGTAAGCAACTAGATCACTTTAGCTGGGATATTCTCAATAATTTTCCTAACAGAAGTAGCATATGTAACAGTAATTGATCCCAAAAATGCCCTATGCGCCTTCCAGAGGAGAATTGCCGGCTTTTGCGTGTAAGAGAAAGGGACAACTGACACGGTTTCTCCATATGAAAGAATGTAACACTTTTGAGCTCACATGTTCTCCGAAAGACCTCCAATACGCATAACTGTATCGTTTTCAGCAAGTTTGACTCTTTTATAGTAGTAGTTGATCTCAAAAAACGAAATTTGAGCCTTAGGGTTGGCGCGCTTTTGCGTATAGTACAAAGGGACTAGTGACACAAGTTTCCCCAATTTTAATTAATTCACTTGAAGCTGATACCGATTAGGGATCTCGTAAGTCCGGCGTTTGGAAGGTAAAGACGAAAAAATTGGTATCCAGCCTTTTTTGGTCTTTGATTTTGACAAAATATGTGAAGCGGATCTCAGCCCTCCTGAGTCAAGTGACATCACGCGACTGGCACGTGTTTGGCCATATCCCACCCGGAGCAGGAAGACGCTCTTCTCTTTCTGGTTTCCGACCTGCCTCAACTATAGCCGCGTTTGAGTTGTACAGTGTCGTTCCAAGTTTTCGAAATGTATACTTAGTGCCGTTATGTTTAGCTTCACTTGGCAAGTCGTCGTTGAAAGACAGAGGGGGATTAAAAAACGGCCTTTTAACAAAGCGGAGCTTAACCACGCCTTTATTACGCTCGTCAGTCTTGTTTACATGTCTTGTTTCTGAGTTTGAGAATAAAATATATGCTTTGATTTCTAATGTCTTTTTTGTAGTTACCGGTATTCTCACTGTTTATTTGAAAGGCTTACTATGGAATTAAAAATAAAACTGTTATCCAAATGCATTAAGTTACTTCTGGAATCGACAAATAATATTGTCATGGTGTTACCAGTGTTGTCATTGTTTGATGAACGTGAAGAAGAGTCCGTAAATATTTTGAGCACTTTAATACAAAGCTTATCGGTTTTCATTTCCCCAACTATACAAGCCAGAATTTATGATTTTGAGGTCATTATTGATCAGCTTTCAACGGTACAATTATTAAATTCACCAAACAGTCGTTGTAATATCCTTGTACTGCAGTTAGCAGTTCATATAACTGTATAACCCTGAGTTCAATAATTGTGTCCGACTGTATGGAGTTCGCCTTTGTTGGCTTTTTTAAAGTACAGCTGACGAAATGCTTCAACTGTCACATTACCTGACCATCGCTTAAAGAACTACTTCTGTTTCTTCTGATTGAACCCTTGCACCTACAGGTAGGTCAGGCACTAACAAATGCTCTAAATGTAGAGTCTGAACCAAAGCCATTGACAGATATCGTGTTTCTTTTCTATCTAATAACTAAAATTTAATAAATATGTTTTTAGTGATAAGTAATACTATTTAAATTCCGAAACACATGCAAGTCCTCGTCATCGACCACACGGCCAATATACTCTATGTTAGAGGCCATTTTATTTAAACGATCGCAACATTTCCCGTGCTAGCCAATGGCATGCCGTTACCATACGGCAGTTTAGTATAATAAACTCTTGCTTAATGACCATTTATTACCTTTTCAGCAGTAATAAATAGTGCTTGTAAATACATTAAAAAAGCAGCGTGTCTACAAGCGATGGGCTTAAAATAACTAAATAAGAAGTTAAACTGTAAAAATGAGTAGAGCCTACCGACAAGAAATGCTCGAAGTTTCCAACTTCGGGAATAAAATCTTCGAGAAAAATAGCAGTGTATTTCTTTTTTTTAACAGATCATTGAGATTATCAGATCGCTATCAAAATCTTGGGTACATATCAGTACCCAAGACAAAATACATCTGTTTCAACTAATGACGAATAAATCCATTTGTATTATTTCGAAGTGGCATTCGTAAGCACAGCCTATTGACGGTTTGGACACTGGACAACTTAAATAAGTCTTTCTGCGCCTCGGACTCATGTTTAGTTACAGCCAACAGCCGAATGTGGGCACTCGTTTCAGTGGGACACGTGTAGCGCAGAACCTAGAACTTACATTTTGTATACAAGGGTGGTCCCGCCCCCAGGTCTGAGAGAGGGCTTTATGGGTGGGCCTTGTACGCGACAACAAGTGTCAGGATGTAGCACGATGTGACCCGATGTGCCACGAAGCGACAGTATGTCATATCCTGCCACATACTGTCACACAAAATATGACAGGAAGCAACAATATGTGACAAGATGTAGCTGCAAGTGGTTTTCTGCTACATCTTGTTACTCATTGTCACATCCAGTAGCTTAGTGTTACTTTCTGCTGCTTTCTAATGACATGAAGTGACAAGAAGTAACATAATGTAGCAAAAAGTGTACATATGTGCACATAAGTGAACATATGTACACATTTGTGCACATAAGTGAACATATGTACACATTTGTGCACATAAGTGAACATATGTACACATTTGTGCACTTCTTGCGTTTCCAAAGCCCCAATTTAGTGTTCCTGAGTTTTGGCCTCTCAGGGCTGCCATACCTGCTCTTTCAAGGCTCACATGTTTCGCGTAGGAAATTGAAAGAGATGTTAAATAGAGCCTGCGTTGTGTTTTATAATTGACGATGGATTCTAGAAATAGAGATGTTTGCAGAAAAGCTGGTGTATTGCTTGTTGAACACGAACACTAGTTGCTGTTGAGCTGAACCATGGAAGGCAAGAGAGCGAGCCAGCGCGAGCTAAGAAGACAGCTCTCACTAGGCTTCGAATAGAATTCAAAGTCATTCCGTGACAACATGAGTGCCGTTATCCCCCCAAAACTGGCCGGAGACCTAGGATTATACACCGCTTCCATGTTGTTGTTGTGACTCGAACCCACTGAAACCCAGGCCATCAAACAAGAAACTGACCAGCTTTGAAGAAACTACACGTGTATTTATACGAAGACAAAAATATGTTTTTTTGTTTGTTTTTCTACAACAATGTTGCTTTAAACCACTCGGTTAGTTGTTGGCATTTTCGCCAAGCGCAATGGTGCTTGTGAATCGGCTCAGAAATGTCACACAAAGTGTCCGTCCCCATAGGTTCTGGCAGGGCCTTAAATGCGGGGCACCCTTGCCCCTCCAAATCTTCCATGGGTTGTTTCATTATATTCGTCAGCAATTGGCATTTTTCCAGCCCCTTCCTTAGTAAACGGTTGTCTCCTTTTCCAGTTAACCCTCCCAAGAAAACTGGTAATAATTCCGCGGCGACGGACCCTCCAAAAAAGGATATGCCATGGATCTTCTCCCTCACAAATTAGATGTTATTCTCCCACTCCCCCAACGCCAACTGACATTGTTGGGGAGGGAGAACCAGGAATTGGGCCGCCAATTCGGGTTTCTCCACACACTGGATAGCCAGTTCTTTAATAACCCACGTTCGCACGCGGTTAGAACTGTACTCTTCTTTAACTTTAAAGCCTTCAAAATCTATCACAAAAGTGAGCGACATGCTTTTTTTTTAAAAAAAAAGTGTGGCCCAGTTAAGCTCGAAAAGAGAGAAGTGGTTGTATTGACTTCACTAAGACAAGGGACACCTTTTTATACCATCAGAGAGGTCCTTTACCACCCCACACCCCCCCCCCCTCTACTTTGACCCCTCACCCCTTTTCTAAGAAATTCCACCCCATTTTTGGAAAAAGTGAACCTCCACCGTTTTGACCGTGATACGGAATTCGTATTTTAAGGACTTTTTACAATACACCAAAGCCCATTGAAAACGAAATGTTTTATCACGGAATGATAATAACCCTTCAACCGAATAATGACTGCCAAAAGCCTTCTCTACGTCGGAGCTCTGCCCTTCCAACAAATCCCAGGCTTTATCGAAATGTTGGTCTACTTGCTCGGCCCAAGATGGGAAATCCAAACAATCGTGATCCCGTCGAGGAGGCCAGTCATTCTCGCATCCTTGACATGGCAAGCAGATTTGGCGAACATTATAGCGCAGTTGCTTGGCCAGCAATTCTTTTACAAGACGAATCGCCGGCAATAAGTCACGCAGTAGTTGTAATCATTTCGTCTCCAGCTGATTACAACCCTCCAGAAGAGCTCGCCATACAGTCAAACTGCAAGTTATGCTGTGTCTACTAGGTCTCCGACCGTCTTCGGCTAGTTGACGCTCCGGCAGAAACCAATAGCGCAGATCAACTCGCCAAACATGGCAAAAAACATCCAACGATAGTCGAATACCATCTCCCAGGTCTTCGCTAAACGGTTCCTCCCGCTCCAAATGCTGGAGAACTTCATCGCGTATTCCTTGTAGCTGCTGCCACTACTTTTCGGACATAAACAGGCCTTTGGAAGTAGGATACCAACACTTGGAGTCTTGAGCCCTCATGTCGTATAAACGACAATCCACAGCTATATCGCCATTACGCACCACAGGTTTAAATATACGACCCTCATTTTCAGTTTGGCTGGGGCGCGCCAAAGCATTCCCTGTTATCGCGTTCAACAGGAACTTCATCCATATGGAGCTAGATTTTGAAGTGAAAACACCTACAGTAGCCTACTCGCCTCCGAATGAATTCGCAACACCGTAAATGGGCTTCGTGCATTTCGCTCGAAATCAATAAGGCAATGCAACAACAACAACCAACAGACCAGACCTTAAAGTTCCGCCCCTACTAAATTACATGCTTAGTCCCGAAGTCGTCCATGACATCCTAACTACAAAAAAAACAGCTGAGGGCATCACCGAACATACGTATTGTATTCCGTACCAGTCCTTCATGACAGACCTTCTTAAGCAGAAGGAATAAATGGCCCGCGAAATAGAAGACCTCAAACAAAAGAATAGCGAACTCAGCCAGGCCAGCTGACTAGTAAAAAAAAATTCTTCCAACGGGCACTCACTGAACGAAAACAACTTATTCAGGAGAAGTCAAGATTGTATGAAGAAGTCCTAAGAGGAAAACGTATGGCTTAATCAAACGTCCGCAAATTGATCACAGAAAAAAAGAGCGAAGCAGATCAGCACCAAGCCCTGATGGATAAATTATACCTTGAGCGAGCACAATTGCAGCTTGCCAAGGAGGAGGCCCAGACCATTGCAAACCGGAAGAAGAAAGAAGCCAATAATTTGAGAGGCAGACTCATGAACCAAACTCGAACACTGAAGCGTTTACGACGTGACCTTGTTTTGATGCAAGATGAGAAAAACGAATAAGGAGAAGAAAAACGGAAATATCACTTAAGATTCAGTTTTGAAGGATATTCTGCGTAATTGAATTTTTTTACCCCCATAGCAGGTTTTTTAAATGTATTTATCATATTCACTTTTTTTTCACAAGTAGCAAATACACATTTTTACAATTCTACCCTATTCTAACGGTTTTGTAGAGTAAAAAGGGAGAGCAACCATGTCTAGCCAGGGATAAACACTATCTATCCTAACGGTTTTAGATTAAAAAGGGAGAGCAAACCCGTCTACCCCCGGGATAAACCCTATCCTAACAATTTTACGGAAAGTGATAATTGTATAATTCTGTATAATTCCCCTATTTGTCGGGCCGCGAATCAGGTCATGTAGGGGGCTAGGGCATGTCTTCCAACGATCTTTCCATTGTTCCGTTAGTGAACTATCGATCATGTTTAGGGCAGCCTTTAATGACTCCGGCGGGGATGGCCAGGCTTGCGTTACTAGCTGTCTTGCGCTCTCTCTGTGCACGTGTTGTAACGCTTGTGCTTCGGGTTGTCGCAAGGGATTGGCCAATTCCACCAATTTCGTGTGGCGTAGTATTTCAGCAGCGTTTTTTTGCAGCGTTTTTTGCAGAGCCAGATCAAGGGAAATAGACCAGTCTCCACCTCCAAGGCTACAGTAGGTGTCGATGGTAGGGCACCTGTTATGGATAACAGGCCCCTTCCTAGGTCTGAATAAGGGGTTTGAGCCTGGACGTGGAGATGTTGCTCCATGCGGGGTAAGCATACCGCATTTTTCATTTTTGATAAGACTCAAGCTTGAAAGAGGGAGTAAATATGTTTGCATTTGATAGCTTTTGATATTTTGCTCAGTTTAACACTTCTTTGAAGTACTATGTTGTAATATGCTGCTTGGTGGTTGACGTGGTGGTTCCACGTCAGACGACTATCATAGATGACTCCCAGGTATCTTACGGCGTCTTTTTGGAAGGTAGTGGTGTTACCGCATGTTAGTGGTGTTGCTTCCTCACTATGTTTCCGGAAGAAGTGGATCAATTCTTCTCGAGGGTATTGAGATTATTGGAGAGCAGCTTGATGTTCTTTTCGCTTGAGGTGCCGGATGTGTGTATGAGGAGGTCGTCGACAAAGGCTTGCACTTGTATTTGCTTCCTTTTAATAATATTCAAGGCGCCATCGATGTATGTCAGGAATAATAGCGGGGAAAGGGGGGATCACTGCGGCACACCTTTTTTGGTTAAGAACATATGGCTTTGGTCCTCGCCGAAGACTATGAAAAATCTCCGGTGTTTTAAGAAGCTATTAATCCATGTTGATAGGGTGCGCGGGATCTTTAGCCTTCGAAGTTCCTGTAGAAGCTTGCTGTGGTCTACGTTATCAAAGGCCCCAGTGATGTCGAGTAGGAGCGCTGTGTGGACTTTACCCTTGTCGAATCTATGAAGAATTGAATTGCTGAAGTTGACGAGGGCATCGGTCGTGGATCTAGCTGTCCTGCATCCCCATTGTTGGTCCGACAGCGCATTATTGTCTTCCAGAAAGGCTTTTACGCGATTCGCTATGGCCTTGTCAAGGATCTTCTCTAACATGCAGCTTTATTAAACGGTAGTGAAAGAAGAAACAGAACAGTTAATGCTAACTCTTGGAATCGTTTTTCACCAAAGAAGCGGTAGATGTAAACACTTTGGTCCACAATTCCAAAATTTGGTCCAAAATGAATACAAATTTTTCTAACTGCGTCTTTCTTATCCTCATATGTAGCAGCCGATAAAGCCTGTTCAAATGAAAATCCTAGATCTACTTCTCCATCCTTCATTATGTTATGCTCAACAGTAACGGTTGACATTATATCACTTTGGATTACTTCGGGGACAATGAAGCGTTTTATTAAGATACCTACGTAGAACTCAAGTTCTTGGAATAACAGGAAACTATCAATTGAATATTTCTGAAACTTCGCGTTAAATTTTTAAACTTCTTCCAGAATGGGTTGCAAAAAAAATATAAACGATTTGGCTCGTCGCGATACATGTCGCGCAAAAGATTAGCTGTGTAACAGCGCTCTTTTGTAACTATAGTTGCAAAGAAAGCTTTCAAAACATCCCATTGGTCTAAAATTCTAG
Organism: Lepidurus apus apus; assembly: GCA_022832285.1. Lineage (NCBI taxonomy): Eukaryota > Metazoa > Arthropoda > Branchiopoda > Notostraca > Triopsidae > Lepidurus > Lepidurus apus. The sequence continues at coordinate 34,204 of JAGJRO010000350.1, read as the reverse complement.
TAATGCAACGTGGTATGGATAGCCAACGAGTTGATGCAAGTGAAACAAACGTCAGTGGGGTATTGACAGAATCAGAATCACCGGCATCGATAACATCGTAGACCTCCCAATACAATGTTCTGCGCATAGGACTATTTAAAAACCAATTTTACGTTTCTCTAATCATGAATTCAATGTGTTTTGGAAAAACTAAACTAGCTTTCGAGGCTGCTAAATATAGAGAGGGGCAAACGCACTTAGCCAAAATTAATCCAGGAACCTGGTCTCGAAGCTTTGTGTGCAATGAATTATTTGCGCCACACATTGCACTTGCACCATGTCCCTACCCCGACAAGGTTTTTCGAAGACAAGCTCTTCTCAGATACAAAATCTGTTACGGCTTTGTACAGGTCAGCTGCCGTAGTTCCACCTGTCATGTCAATAATACCAAGAAACGTTGTCTTGATAGTGCAAGCAGTTTTTGAAAAGTATCGTACACATAAACATAACGATTTGGACACAGATACGTCGGTAGACTCGTCAAGGAGCAAAGAAAACATACGTCACTGATGTCATTAAAAAGTTCCTTTTCAAGGCAAGGGGCAACAACATGCTTAATTATTGCAGTGCATTTGGTGCGTTTTAAGCGCAAATCCTCACCGGTGGGGCTAAGCAAACCGCTTGCTTTCAAAAGATCGGTAAGGTGGTAAGTAATTCTGATGCTGCAATGGGTGGCCACAAAAACTGCGAGCTTTAGTTCCATCGTCTTCAATTCTTTAGAAGTAACGGAAACATTAAAACCGGATTGTTCTAAGAGGCTCTGCGAATTTACGTTTGCCCGATCCAAATTTTATTTATGCTGTTTTGTTTCCGAATGTTTTAGTAAGTCACTTAAATGGGACCTTACTTGCTTGGGCAAGCTTTGCAAAAAGTTTGCTTAGGAGCGTCCGGAACTGGAGCAATCCATCCTGTAAGGATTCAGAAGAAGTCATATAACTAACTGTGCACGCACAGAAATTCACGTTAAAACGGAAGATGAAATGTCTTACCTTTAAGATCAGAAAAGGTCTCACACTCCTTGCGGTAAAGCCTTTTGTCGTTCGTGTACTTACCCATGGTCTAAACTGCTGTACGTAGATGCACGCAATTTTTAGTAACTGAGAGTGGATATATAGTAGTCCTCTAAAACATAACCATTTTTATCTTGTACGCAAGACTCTTGGCTACACGTAGCACTAAGGAATCAAAGTCGGGGTTTTCGGGGGAATTAAACGTTCGTCTATTTTAATCGGCACAAAGCAAATAAATGAACAATTATAATAAACTAAAGAGTAAACGTTGAGAAGAAGACGAAGATTTGGTCGCTACGTCGTCTAACGTGTGGTCAGTGTTAGAGTCGGAAGGCAACGACCAGAATCAGAAACAGACAGTCGGTTAAATAGTCAAGGGTCTTTGTCGGTTAGTTCCGTGCAAAACATGCCTTTCGCACATGTGTTTGCAGTTAGGGTTTTCATGCAACAAATCTTCTCAAAGGGTTGCATGCAAAATTTACCCCTTGTCTATCAGTCGAAATTGTCAATTTTCGTCCCAGTTTTACGACATAATAGACCATCGCTGGGTCTCTGGTTCCAGCCTCCATGGGAACGGTCAGCAGCCGCTCCCACCTAGGCATACCAGTTTGACGGGTCAAGCGATGGCCGGTCATAAACAAAGGGTAGGTCGTTCAGTCAAATAATCAGTTTAACTGAGTCACGTGTCAGATTAAATTCTATAAAACATTAGGTCCGTCCTTTCCGGAGTGATCCAGAACATCGCCAGCCCTGTTTCCTTGCTAGGAAACACCTTACTCCCTGGTCTCTTCCAGTAGACAAAGTTTAACAGTGGGGCGCGTGTATTCCCCACTTGCTTTCTTGACTATAGCAGCTCTAGTCTAACCATCAGGACCCGGCAGCGGTCTGACGATGCGGCCAAGCGGCCAGTGACCATGTGGCGAGTGGTGGTCGACGATAAGGACGAGATCTCCTTCTTTGAGGTTGCGTTTGGGAGCCAACCATTTCCTGCGCTCTATCAGGGCCGGCACGTACTCCCGAGCCACCGTTTCTAGAAACGGTTTGTCAGGGCTTGCGTAGCTCACCAGCGTTTTCGTGAGCTTATTTCATCTTCGAGAAAGATGTCAGGTGGAAGGTTTAGGTTTGATCTTCCCATCAGGAAATGGTTTGGAGTCAGAGGATTGGGGCCAGTGTGATCGACACTGACGTGTGTCAGTGCGGACCGTTGATAAAGGACTCTGCCTCGGCAAAGACTGTGATAAGTAACTCATCCGTTACAATTTGACCCTTCAGGGTCATGTTCAGAGCCCTTTTTGCAGACCGGACCATTCTCATCTCATACACCGCCAAAGTGTGGGGAAGCCGGTGGCGAAAAGTGCCATTCGATGCCCTTCTCGTCCAGGCTATCGGTTATGTGCTCCTGATTCCACCTTCTCAAACCTTCTCGTAACTCTTCTCTCCAGCAGCAAGGTTGGTCCCATTGTCGCTGAAACATGTCCTAGGGCACCATCGGCGGCTGACGAAACGGCGCAAAGCCAGGAGGAAGGAATCGGTATCCAAAGAGTGGGCCACCTCTAAATGGATAGCTCGGGTGGTAAGACAGGTGAACAGGCAGCCGTATCGTTTGTGGGTTCTACGGTGAATTACCACAGACATCGGGGCAAAGAAGTCTGCTCCCGTACGCGTAAATGGTGGCTTTGTAGGCTTCAAGTCGTGGTCGCGGCAGCGGCGCCATCATAGTGGCTTCTGGCATGGCCTTAAATCTAACGCAGAAAGGATAGCGACGGATGAATCTACGGATTGTTGCCCGTCCGCGAAGTATCCAGTATTGACTGCGAACTTCAGCGAATGTACGGTCCGTTGACTCGTGTAACACGCGCTAGTCTGCCTCCCCGATCAGCAGTCGAGCTAGGTGGGAGTCTCATTGAGTAGGATAGAGAGAGCATCTGGCCATTTCCTTATGGACTTTCTGTAACAACTTTTATAGCCTTCCGGCTAATCCCTTGGGAGGTGAGGGTTGTTCTGACCTGTTTGACTCCACCTTCCTTATAGCGGGAACTATGAAAAATGAGTTTAAACGTAAATCGATAGCAATATGGAAGATATCAATCCTTTTGCTCCCTGAGCAAAGAACAAGAGCGGGCAAGTTCAAGGCATTTTACGTTTTAACTCGATAAATGCTTTTTTGTCCAGACCGTGTTTGTGAGATGTGCAACCCCATTGTGTTAGTGCTTTTAAGGTAATAGGGAAAGGTTTTCAGGGCATTGAAAATGCTTTCCGTTCTACTGTGCTCAGGGAGCACATTTTTTTGTAATTAAAACTCTTAATTTGTTTGCTAGATTATTGAAACATTAGGTTATTTTGTAGCTAAGTTGTTTCGCAATATAAATTCGGTACTCTACGTATTTTTCTATTATTTTTCTAATCTTCTTAACGGTCGTACGGTATGAGCCATTCCGGATTTTTTTTGTAAATCACATATCCAAGTTCATCCTAACTATGAAAAATATTAAATTGATCGAAATCCGAAATGAAAATACTGGCGTTTAACGTAAAGAAATTGTAATTAACTTTTTTGAAAATAACAATTTTTTCCTTTGTTTGTTTTTGTTTTCCTTAATGTGTTTTGAAAACTTTTCCTGTAATTATTTTACACTGATCAAGAAATATGAACAGGGAGTAACTTCCTGGTTTTCAAAATATTGTGCGGAATTTCCTCAGCTGCTCTTTCGTTCCCCTGTTGTTTCTGTTCCTTTTCTTCAAAAATGTATTTACTTCTCTCCGTGTTTCTTAAGCACAGGAATTTCCCTAGTGAAATTACTTAATTTATAACCTGACCTTAACTTAGCGTGTACTTAAAGCTTCCCTGTCTTTAATACTTCCATTGCAGAAGGACGGCTATTTTCTATGACTAGACCGTGTACTTGACTAATTGCACGGCTTGTGTTGTTCTTATTTTTTTGTCTACCAGGAATGCCATAATGCGAAACTGGTGTACCGAACAGTACACGCGAAAATATGCCCTGTCAATTAGCAGGAATGTAATTCTTAGAACTGAGCTCTAACTACTGATATTTCGGGTGCTCGTCTGACCTTGTGCGTTACTTCCCCTATCTGGTAACCTTATAAAAATGTGAACTTGCCGTGTAAAAGAACCTTGACACTTGCCGCTTACGCAAAATTGTCGCTTGCGAAAGTCATACGTCTTGAATATTTCCGGGGTGCCAATTAAGCAAGGATTGTGTTCAACGGCACATAATTTGTTTGGCAATGCTGGAACGTATATAAAGCCAGGTTTTAGCTACTCTTTCATCGACAGTAAGGCAAGTTACTTCTAAGATGTCTCAACCCCAAAAAGACAATCAAGAAGCTGCAAGTAGTCTGCAACCCGCTCAAGAAACGGAACCCGAAAATGAAGGTAGAGTACACTAATTTTTTTCACATTTTTTATGTACATTTTTATACTTTTAGGTTCCTAATTCATCTTTTATTCAGTAGATTTAGATGAAGGTCATCCATCTTACGAAGTGGAATACTTCAAGGAAGTGGTAGTTAAAACAATACAAGGCATGGCGGAGGTTCTGTGCGATAACGTGCCACAAGCATCCTTGCCAAAAATGTTGGAGGGCTTCGGTAGAGGTTTGATGCAGGGGATAAAACCGGTAAAAATTCCGCAAACAAGGGGCAAAAACGTGTAGGTATCTTGATGATTTTTTTCTTTTTTTTCATAAATTTAATTTGAGTACTGGTTAGGTCGCGCAGCCCTTACCCAAGGCGCCCAAAGAAAGGGGAAGAACCGAAAAAATAGCCTATATCGGGGCTTCCAACCTTCAATTTTGTAGTTCCCCTTTTTCACAAATCAAATGCCAATGTATTGAAAAAAGTGGGAGCCCATATATTTACGCCTTAGCCTCTATTAACTTCTGTTCGTCCACATTTCAATGTAATGGAGCGGTTGCTAACAGTGTGTATTTCATATACAGTTTATAGCCAACAAAATAAACTAACATTTTTTCGTTTCTTGATGACATGAATATAAGAAATACTACTGCTAGACTTTGGGACCACTGCATCGGCTGAAAAATCTTTTACATCTATCGCTGCTATGCCAGTTCGTCCCTGGAATCCCAAGTGGTGTTTATGGTGTCATCCCTTTAAGATTGTTGCAACCTAGGAATGTTAACTACGTAATCCGTGCAAAAAACTTTAAAAGCCGTCACAGTTCTTTGAATTAGGCAACTTTGAAGCCTGCGCTATATTATACTCAAAGAAACTAGTTAATCGTTCCCTTCTTGTGTACGACCAACTTATAGTAGGAAAGTCGCCAAGTGCACCTTACATTTAACAGTGCATCTCAGGCTCTATTACTAAAAATGGGTCTCTAAGGAGACCTATAGTAGTACAAAGCTCCAATTTTTCACATGTGTTTCAGCATTTGAACAAGATGGTACAAATCAACTTGTTGCCAACAAAGCATTGTGAACTAAAAGGCAATTAATACTTTCAAAAAGTAACTTATCTTTAAGATTATTTCAATTTCCATTGAACAGAGTCATTTATTTGTTTACCTGGCGTAAGGTTCCAGCTCCTTTTTCGCTATTCATGGACCGGGCGTAATGGCACAGCCTAATGGTTAGGTATTTGCTTACAACGATCTTGACTAGTACTGGGTCATGCTTTTCCTTGTCTTCAATCTGGTTATCATGCTCGATAAGTTTCTTAAAAATCTCTTCTGTCCAGTGAGTTTCAAATATATTCCTCAGTATACTATCTTCTAGACCTTCAACGGCGGGAATATTTTTGCATGAGGTTAAGACGGTTCTGTAAGAGCGCTCACACAAACGACACAAATATCGTAACAACGGACTAGGCCTGCAAAGACCGACAATGCTGCTACTTATACTTTTTACAGCTATGAGGTCTGTTGGGTTTTCCTTCGAATTTTCTTCGGCCCGGAGAAAACTGCGGCAGTTTTCATACGACAAAGCTTTCATGTTCAACATTTTCTTCGCAACAAATCCCGCAACATAAGAAATAACGTCTTCTGTAAATAGACTGAAGCAGTCACTGTCGGAAAACTCTAAATACTCATGGTCTGGCGTTTCGTGTAGAGTAGCTATTCCACTAAGCTTTTCTTTCATCGAACTACGAACTGGTACTGGAACTGGTACGAACTGGTGAACTAAAACCAAATACCCCGTGGTACGTGCGAAAGTCGGGGAAGGGGGCAGCGCAAGATTTCTGCTAGACACGGGAGCCGGCGTTACGATTATAGATGCGTTAACACACGTAAAGCTAGGCAGCCCAAAGTTAAAAAAAAACGGCGAAGAAACTTTTTCCTTTCAAAACAAACCAGCCGTTGGCGATAAAAGGGAAGCTCAAAGCACCAATACGAATGGAAAAGTCCAAATTAGCAACAATAGAAACCTTATACGTTGTTGACGGAGAGGTAAGCTGCTTGCTGAGCGAACGTGCAGCAGCAGCGTTAGATTTCGTGCAATACTCCCCGCTCGTAACGCATGAAGCTATCAGGGCGGTGGGAAAACAACAGTCCCAAATAGGCAAATACGCTGGCCTCAAAGTAAAACTGCACATTGATCCGACGGTAATACCTCCCAACTAGAAAGAGAGGCCCTGGCTGTAATATGGGCATGCGAACACTTCCCGATTTACCTGCTAGGGGCGCACTTCTCTGTGACGACATATCACAAACCGTTATTAAGCATATTCAATAAGCGAACGGCTAAACTATCAGCCAGACTTGAAAGATGGATGCTGAGAAAGCAACCGTTCAATTTTACCTTGATGTACTAACCGGGCAATAAGAACGCAGCCGATTTCCTATCAAGGAACCCAATCAAGGCGACACAGTGTAAGTAAGGAGCCGTAGGGGAGGGGTACGTCAACTTCGTAGTTAAACAGGCAATACCCACCCCGCTGACGAGAGAACAAATTGCCGAAGAAACCAGAAATGACCCTGCTCTGGCGGTGGTAGCACAAGCAGTCCGAAAAGGGAAAAGATACGAGCTTAAAGTAAAGGAAACGAAAGCGTACCCACAGATATTCGACGAATTGACTAACGAAGGACGGCATCATTATGAGGGCGACCAGGGTCTGCATACCGGCAAGCCTACAAAGCCATGTATAGTACTGAAACTATTGATCGTCTTATGGAGTTTCGAAATTGACCAATCACAGTGCTTATCCCCTGTTAGACCAATCCTGTAATTTCTTGCCTACTTTTACGCTCGGGTAGGGTTCTCAACACGTTGTCCCTTTAAAACTCCCCAGTTAATTAAAGGAGCAGGTCAGTCAATTAAATGCTCCTTAGTAGCGAAGCTAATCCCTCTTCTCTGACTAACAAAAGGTCAAAGCAAAGAAAGTGCTTGGCGACCATGAATCCAAAAACTTTATTTTTCATCAATATTTAGTATGCCCCCCCCCCGTTCTCCCGACACGCTTCCAATCTCCTGGGCATGGAGGCTGCCAACGTGGACCAGAAGTCAATGTTGTCTGACATCTCACTCCAGACCCGCTTGGCCACCGCAAACAATTCATCAGCATTTCACACGTTAAAACTAATGAAATAAAAATTCAAAAATGGGTATCTGTACTTAAGGATGTTAGTTATACTTCATATTTTTTTTCAGCTCAGCCCAAGCATTTTCAATTGGGTTGAGGTCGGGTGACATGGGGGGTGCGGTAGGAGATCTACGTTTTCTTCACGGAAGAAATCTCTCACAATTCTTACGGTGTGGATGGGAGAATTGTCTTGTTGATACGTAAATTGGTGGCCCAGCAAATCTCGCATGATTGGAATTTCCTGTCTCATCATGTCAACATACTGATGCGAATCGAAACGTCCATCTATTCTTTGCAGAAGGCTAGGTCCCACGGCTCCATTGAACCATGCGAACAATGGAACGGCCGCTCCTGTCGCTCTGGATGATGTGTCGGGGATCCAGCCGCGTATTAACCTATGAAAACAGACATGCGGTAACAAAGATTAGATAAAGGAGAAAAGAACACAAATTAAAAAAACAGCGCAGATGCTTACCTTTTGCAAAACTTTCTGAGGGCCGAACCAATCCGAAGAAAGCGTTGTTTCATCGGAAAATACGACGGAGTTAATCCAGAAGTCTTCACTCATGTCCCGATAGATCTCCGCGTAGCCGGATCGTGCTTCTTTATGATGATCCCCAAGGGAAAACTTCACTAGCGCCCGGCAGCATTTAAAACCTTCCTTCCTCAACAACTTATTCGTCCATTGGGGAGTAATATCTAGTCCAGCTTCGGATGATACAATTTTCGCGCTTTTGAAGGGGTTTTGGTCAATTGCGGCTAGCATTTGGATGCGGTCTCCTTCAAAGACGGTGGCAGTGCGCCCAGGACAATCCTATTAATGAATTTTACTTTAGTTTTTTAAAAACATTGAATACGATATAATGTTAAAAAGGAATAGTAATAAAAGTGCAAAGATATTACCTTTTTTCTCACGCTTCCGGTTTCGTTGAACCGATGTTCCCACCGACGCACGGTTGGTAGGCTTCGTCCGGTTAATCTGGCAGTTTCCCTCACAGAAACCACAACACGTAGCCCAAGTATGTGGCCTCTTTCTGTCTAGATAAGTTTGTTATGTCTGAAATCAAAAGGATAGATTTCCAAGTCGCTTAATTCGGAAGTGTAGTAGCTAGTGTGAAGATTTGGTAGATGAGGGCCAGGCTGCTGGGCTACCGGGATTCTAACAGGGAAATGTGGTGGTCGTATCAGAATCTGCCGGAATCCTACTGGCTCAGCATTCTGAATAACTGGGGGTCTAGGTAAAATATTTCTAAATCGTCTTTCCATGACTTGGGTAAAGTTAATACAACTTCGAGAAGTTCAAGGCTGTTTGAACACATCTTGGATTTTGTTCAAGTTTATATAGCAGGTCAAAAGGGAATATAATGTCGGAATTAAGGAATACAAATTTTCTGTGTTGATTTCGGTGAAAGGTGCGAAGTAAGAGGTCAGTAATATTCAATATGAAGTCCTGTCTGTAGTGCTCTTCACGACCCTCAACACGGATATCCTTTCTTTTCCCAGCACCGTTTTCACCACAAGAAAATCAGAGAAATCTATTACTCTTTCCTAAATTAATCCCTTTTTATCTGCTTTTATATGATCCAGGATATGTTCAGATAGCATTGTCGTTCGCAATATTTAATTAACTTTACCAAGTCAGGAAGATTCAAAAAGATTTTACCAGACTCACGAAATGCAGACAAGCTTTTTGCAGAGGCCGAGCGGGTCTGGAATGGTCTGACAACATTGACTTTTAGTCCAGGTTGGCAGCATCCATGCCCAGGAGATTGGAAGTGAAAATATTGATGAAAAATAAAGGTTTTGGATTCATGGTCGCCAAGCACTTTCTTTGCTTTGACCTTTTGTTTGTAAGGGAATAGGGATTAGCTTCGCTACTAAAGAGCATTTAATTGACTGACCTGCTCCTTTAATTAACTGGGGAGTTTAGAAGGGACAACGTGTTGAGAACCCTACCTGAGCGTAGAAGTAGGCAAGAAATTACAGGATTGGTATAAACATGGGATAAGCACTGCGATTGGTCAATTTCGAAACTCCATAAGACGATCAATAGTTTCAGTACTGTACTCCGTACCGTTTCAGTACTGCACACTAACGCCACTTGGGGATATGCAAGACGAAGCAATTACTTCGGACAAAAGTATGGTTCCCGGGGATGGACCAACAGGTCAAGAAGATGATAAAGCAATGCACACCCTGCCTCGCGACTACGAAAGCCCCCAAGGGAGAACCGCTACAGATGACCAAACTGCCAGACAAGCCATGGCAAGAAGTGAGAATAGATTTCCTTAGTTTACCGTCCGGAGAAGAACTGTTGGTAGTGGTCGACAATTTCTCTAGATTCCCCGAAGTGGAATTCGTCCACGCTACGGCGCACCACCACGTTCTACCGCAATTAGAGCGCATACTTTTCACCTTGGGGATTCCACAGAAGATTACGACAGACAATGGGCCGCCGTTCAACGGAATGGAGTTCGCGGAGTTCGCGGAGTTCTGCAGAAGGCTATGAATTCAGCACAGGAAGATCACCCCAATGTGGCCAGAAGCTAACGGCTTGGTAGAACGATTCATGCGCACATTGGGGAAAGTGGTCAGAACCAACGCGATCGAGCACAGAAATCTAAAAACGGAAGTGTTCAAATTTCTGCGCAACTACAGAACCACCCCGCAATCGGGAAAGCCCCGGCGGACCTAATATTTAGGAAAAGCTACATGAACCTACTCCCCAACCTTAAACACCACAACGAGGAATACTCAAGACAAGCGAAGGAGTACGCGGACAAGAAACGGGGAGTTCGCAAACAAACGCTGAAGTTAGGAGACCATGTGATAGTGCAGAAGGACAAAAGATTGCTTAAGAAATAAGAAAATCGTTACGAGCTTGAAGTTCTGGAAGTGGTAGGAATAAAAATTCGATGATCACGGCGAGAAGAAAAGACGGTCGATCGATCACTAGGAATTCATCTTTTTTTAAAGTGGTGCCGAACATTACGGGGAGCAGCCGAAACAAAGAGGAACAACAACACGAGCAGCGAACTCTTAAGAAAGCAAGGGATACAAAGGGGCCAACTACGCATAGACGTAGCGCTAGAATCAAAGAAAAGTTGGAAGCGCGGCAGCGATGATCGGAAGACTCAAAAAACAAAAACAAATTTCTTTGTATATTCTTGCAGGAAGACGACGATTAAAACGGTGGGCAACCTGTGTCAGAGATGCCAAGAAGCTCGCCGGGGTGAAGGAAGAGTGGGAGTCGGAACCAAACAAACTGCCCAATTCGATATCCAAGAAATTATCCGTTTTGTTTTCCTAATTGTTATCAATTTCCCCTGCCTTCCATTTTATGTTATTTTCCTTGGTTCCCCCCTATCTCTATGACAACCTCGGTTAAGTTGTTCGTGAAAAGAAAAAGGGGAAGAGATGTTGTATTCGGACTTTGTATGATGGCTAGAACGCCTGGGGTTACTTGGGAAAAGGGACCCCAGACACGAAATACAGCAGTCACAAATAAACTCTCGTCTCGAACACAACAGATTACGAACAAGTAAATCCTGTTTTTCAGCTGCTTTGCCCAATTCCTTAGCAATATCGAAAATAAATGTGAAGTGTTCCTGTGGAACACAATTGCCGTTCGTAATCGCTTTAATTTCATTGCCCACACGCAATTTCGTGTAAGCAGATGCAAACTGCACTGCAGTCGGGTTATCATTATAACCGCCTTTGCTGCGAAGGATACCAAAACCATTTCTAAATGGTCCTGACTTAACGCGTAAGTACGCAAAAACTCCATTCGCCCGCTCTTAATTAGGTAATCGAACAAGCCTCGCAAACTATGTATGCAGACTAAAAAGCCTAAGTAGCCAGTTTTTCGAGCACTACTTAAAATGGTGATCGATTGTTTTGCGGGAGAATCGCAAACTCGAATCTCTTGAAGTAAACTTTCTATTTCGTGCTGTAGTGATCGGGGTATCACTGTCAAGTATGGCACTGACCCCAGGTTAGCAGGTTGGAGGTTAGAGAAAAGGGGATAAACAAGGGACCAGAGTAGACAAACATAGTCATCGAGTGCCTTGAGTTTTGTGCCGTAATTATCTTGTGTTCAATACACCATCCGCTGAAAATATACCCCTAACGTGTCTCCACGACAAATTGGCGACGAGGATACTACACGGATTGACCCTTTGGTAACATATTTCAAAATTCCCATACCTCTCTCCAGCGACCACGCCAACGCAAACATAGGCAGGCGTCAGTCAGCAGGAAAACAGCAACATTACATCGCCCAAGTGAATAGAAGATGGAAGACTTACGTCCGAACCTACCAGCATTTGATCCGTACACGGACGAAAACACATCCGGCAAAAGATGTGAAAAGTGGTTAAGAAGCTTCAACACGGCCCTAATAGCGTTTGACGTCAAGAGCGATGCACGCAAGACGAACATGCTACTGCATTATGCAGGTGAAAATGTCCAAGATATTGTGGAGACTCTAGATGTAACTCCCTTACAGAGGCCATCTACAGTGGCAGCAAAAGAATCGTCAACAAAAGCTAATATGGAAACGGGTTACGAACAAAGAACCCACAACAGTTTCTTACAATTTGGTGTCAGAAGTGGGATTGGTGTTAAAATCCCGACCGTCGAAATAGTTCCCAGTTCAAATCCGATCAACCGCAACAAAAAAATTATTTAAGTAACTTAACGTGCCATAGTTTAACGTCTGCAACACCTAATCGAAGTTTAAAGATGATGCCCATTCCCCCACCAACCGTACCACCCGGAACAGGTACGGTAGCATCGCCCATTATTCCGATATTTCTTCAACCTCCTGTCACTTCAATCCAGACCACTACTACCACTACGACTCCTATGTTGACAACGACCATAAATACAACCACGAACGTCCCTGCTACTCGTCCACGCTCGAAGACCTTCCTGGGACAACCTATCAGCGACCCGACAATTTCAACTCGACCCATGTCTAGGCCAACAACCCCCACCAATGAATCCGTACAAATCATTTTGAGTCAACTTCCCATATATACTGGCGACGCTAGAATAAAGAATTGATTGAAGAAATTGTCAATCCTCCTCGTCGCCTACGCCGGAGACGAAGAAAGAATACTGCGCGCCATACCAACCCGACTCGACGGAATTGCCTTAGAGTACTATGAACTACTAACCCTGGAAGCACAAACCGAATATCCAAAGTTTAAAGAGTTTTTTTAAGCGTTTTGAAAAGCTGCATGAAGAGGTTTATAGACCACCACCCACCCAACAGCCCAATGAGTCTATTGCCGACTTTACTCAGAGATTCCTAATCGAATCCGTCGAATTGTTCCCCCATCTGTATGCCCAATCCACTGCAAATTATGACGGTGCATAAGCAGCACTAGACGGAATGCAGGCGAAGACATTTTTGAAAGGAGTTACGGCAGAACTCCGTAGGGCGATCCTGAGAACCGTCGGTGCTGAAGCCACCTTCGACGAACTCGTTGAGGCGGCTCGAGTAGAATAAGCCGCACTCGTCAGTACCAGCGCCGACTACCATGGATTAGAAGCAAAACTAGCTCAGCTTACTTTACAAATAGAAGAGCTAGTAAAAGCCCAACATCAAATCCCAACTCACGCAGACGCCGTAAATTTCCCGCACAATAGCTCGGACGTACGTTATCGATCCAACCCAACCAACTATCCTACCAGCCCACAATCCACCTACTCGAAACCACCTGGAATTTATAAAGGAACACCCGTTCAACCTTTAATGCATATGAACATGCCTCGCCCACCCTTCGCTGATCGACCCGAACCACCACAGTTCGAAGGTGGATTGACTAATCGCAATAACGCACAACCCCGTCCTTACCAACCTACGACCAACAGGAATCCTAGTTCTTATAATCCAAACTACCAAAGCCGCCGAACCCAAGAGGACTCTCCAATTTGTCATTTTTTGCAGAGAAGAAGGCCATATAGTCAAATATTGTCCTAAACTAGCCCAGCAATTAACCCAAAAATGGGGTTTCCAACCCCCATACCCCCTCCCCACAATTGATCAACAACGTGCTATGGAAGAGATCCTATTCGGAAACAGGCCAAAAAATTAGGACGAACCACCAGAGAGGGTCGGTGGGAAAGACCAAAGCATCCTCAAACGTTAAATGGAAACACCCCGACCAGTACCGCTGACCCAAACTTCAAACCCCAACCAGTTGTCCAAACCCCAATTTACAATGACATCATCGCAGAAATTTCCACTGGTTATAAGACCCCAGTAGTTGTAAATAATTTGTTTCTTACCGCTCTCGTCGACAGTGGAGCAGGACTCTCCCTATTAAATGAACACGTCTTCTTAGCCCTTCAACAGTCAGATCATCCCCTTCAGCCCATTTCCGCCAATATTAGATTATTCTCGATCAGCAACGCTGAACTCAAGACTGGCGGAGTTTGTGAAACAGAAATCTCCATCTTAGGACGCCGATATGTCCATCAATTTGTTGTCAGTTCACAAATCAGCTATGACCTCGTGCTAGGTATAGATTTTATCTGCAAGCATGGATTAATTATAGATGGCAAAGATCAAATGGTCTATTTCCCTCCTGTAAGCAACCCAGACACTGTTAATCCTGGTCAACAAACCGATCTTTTACCGAATACTGTAGCAGAACATGCACTACCGAACACCCATCCTTCCACCCCTATTTTGCCAAACCCTCAATCGACCACCAATCCTGTTAAAGAACTTGTCCAAACCGTAGAACCGGAAGATGAATTTGCTGCTTTTCTCTCTGAAACTAAGCATGTATCCCAACTTCCAAGTCACCGAATTTTCCTTCAAAAGGACGTTGCCGTACTTCCCGGCACCAGCAGGATAGTACAAGGCCGGATCGAAACTCCCAAAAATGTCGAAAACCCAACCAATTTCCTACCGCGATTTGGCCGAACTGGTATTGTAGAACCAGCTGAACTCTACCGCTCGTACATTTATGTCGAGCGAATAATAGTCGTCACTGACGGAAGCTCTGCTATTCCCATTGTAATTTCGAACATGTCTTCAGAAATCGTCCGCCTTTCCTCTAAAGAATTCGTTGGTCTTTTAGACTTCGACGTTAATCCAAATCCCAGTCCCATTTCAGTGAACTTCATCAATATCAAATATCGTACTGAGGAACTCCCGCTAGCACAACCCCAGCCCACCAAACTTGACGAACAAAAATTTAACATTGGCACTACCCTACCCGAACATCAAAGAGAAAAACTTGTAGCCCTATTAGAGCAAAATGCTGACATCTTCGCAAAATCCGATATGGATATGGGTCGAACAAGCAAAGTCCAGCATACGATTGACGTCCAAAAGGACATCCTCCTATCCACCAAAGACCATACCGAGTACCCGAATCCCTTCAGACAACCATGGAAGACAAAATCAAGGCAATGCTAGAAGCAGGCGTGATCTCTGAATGTAACTCCCCCTGGGGATCACAGTCCTTTTAGTAGACAAGAAAGACGGATCAAAACGATTAGTAATAGACTTTCGTAAACTTAACGCCGTGACCAGAAAAGACCAATACCTCATGCCCAACATCCACGAGTCTCTAAACCATTTAGACGAATCTAAGTACTTTTCCCTTTTTGACCTTGTCAGTGGATTTTGGCAAATCGAAATAGACCCGGTTGACCGCGAAAAGACAGCTTTCTCTTCCCCCTATGGCCATTTCCAATTCAGCCAAATGCCCTTTGGCTTATGCCATGCCCCTGCGACATTTCAACGCCTGATGAACAACGTACTAAAAGGTCTGGTGAACAAAATATGTCTAGCATATATTGATGACATCATTGTGTTCAGCAAAATCTTTGAAGATCTTCTGAACCGCATAGACCTAGTCTTCCAACGACTCCGTGAAGCCGGCCTTAAGCTAAAACCGTCCAAATGTGAGTTTTTTAAAGAACGAATCAAGTATCTCGGACACATCGTTTCCGCCCAAGGTATTGAACCCGACCCCGACAAAGTATCCGCAATCTATAACTACCCCACACCGACCACCGTCAAGGAAGTCCAATCCTTTTTGGGTTTAGTTGGCTATTACCGACGATTTATTAACAATTTCTCGAAAATTGCACATCCATTGTCCAAATTAACAGTTAAGAACATTCCCTTTTGTTGGGACCCTGAGCAAAACGAAGCCTATGTCCTCCTTAAAGGCAAACTTATGCTTTGGCCTATTTTAGCTTATCCTAACTTCAATTCTCTATTTCTTTTACACACCGACGCTTCCGATTTCGCTCTTGGTGCAGTATTGGCCCAAACACAAGATGGTAAAGAAGTCGCCATCGCATATGCTAGTCGAACCCTGACGAAAGCAGAGAAAAATTACAGCACAACCGGAAAGGAAGCTTTAGCCGTAGTCTGGGCCGTTAAGCATTTTAGAACCTTCCTGTACGGACGACACTTTACTGTCTTCACCGATCATCATTCCCTCCGCTGGCTGATGTCTGTTAAAGATTCTTCTTCCCGATTAGTTCGTTGGTCTCTCACGTTAGCAGAATATGATTATGATGTTCAATATCGACCTGGCAGAGTTAACAAGAACGCTGATGCCCTTTCCCGCATTTCCATAACCTCCGACCAAACTACTGAAACGAGCACTATTAATACAGTCCAAACTGATCAACCGGTCAACATCCTAAACATTTCAGAAGAACAATTCCGAAAACTCCAATACAATGACTCATACTGCAGCCCCTCTATGATTACCTTACCACTGGCAAAATCCCCGAAAACGATCGTAGACCACCCTGGCTATTTGAAATCGAAAATTATTTTGTTGACGAAAACAATGGTTTGTTATACAACCTGTCTCTACCCCGGCTGAAAGCCCCACGAGATGAGGTCGTTAACCAAATTGTCGTCCCAAAGGTCCTAATACGAGATGTCTTAACCACGAATCATGATCACCTTTTAGACGGACATTTAGGATATTTTAAAACACTTCATCGTGTTCGCAGTCGTTTTTTTTCGCGGCCAGAGGTATCACGACAGGTTAGAAGAGTGTCCGGCTCGCGGAAAGAAATGCCATGACTGTGGTAAGATGAATCACTACCAGAAATGTTGCCTTTCCAAGCAGAGTCCGAAACAAGAAAAACCAGGACAAAAGGAGAAACATCAAGATCAGGTCCGGGCTGTAAACGAAGATTCAGCAGTTTCAAGCGAAGATGACGAGAACGTATGGAGCATCCGCGGTCGGGGTGAACTGTCGCTAGAGGTAGGCATTGTACTCAACAAAAAGGAGATCAAGATGGTGGTGGACACTGGCTCGACAGTAGACATCATTGATACGCCAACATACGAAGCAATTGGGTCCCCAACTCTTGAGCCATCGGCGAAGCGAGTATATTCATTCGATGGAACAAAGCCAACAAATATACGGGGTAGCTTCAAAGCAACGATCCAACACAAAGGCAATCGAACGAGTACAACTGTCTTGGTCTACGACGGCCCGAAGGAAAACCTTCTCTCTTACCAGACATCAAAAGAGCTGAAGATCATTGAAATAGCCAACAGCGTACAAGAAGTTGATAGCTTCAGCGAAGACCAACTGAGAAAGACATACCCAAAATTGTTCGACGACGTGGGAAAGCTGGTGGGCAAAAAGGTACAACTGCATATCGACACAACAATACCCCCCAAAGCCCAGCCTCGTAGGAGACTTCCGTTCCACCAGCGAAGAAAAGTAGAAGAGGAGCTAGTAAAGATGGAAAAACAAGGAATCATCGAAAAGGTGCAAGGGCCGACTCCCTGGGTCTCACCCATAGTCGTGGTGCCCAAGCCTAAGTCCCCGGGACAAGTGCGCATATGCGTGGACATGCGTGAGGCCAACAAGGCCATAAGGCGGGAACGCCATATCACGCCAACGCTTGATGAAATCCTGGCGGAGCTGAACGGTGCGGCGTTCTTCTCAGTCATTGATCTAAAACACGGCTACCATTAGCTGGAGTTGGAAGAAGAAAGCCGAGTCATCACAACGTTCTCAACGCACCGTGGCTTGCGTCGTTACACGAGATTGTCTTTTGGGATCAATGCAGCGGCGGAGATCTTTCAGGAAGCCATCCGCCAAACACTTATTGGTCTGCCAGGCCAATTGAATGTCAGGGACGACATCCTCGTATTCGGGCGAGACGAACGAGAGCACAACGAAAGACTCCATGAAGTCTTACAACGCCTCAACGTGAACGGGTTAGCAGTAAACTGGGAGAAGGCCAAACTGAAACGCCCAGAGGTTTCGTTCTTTGGATTTGTTTTCCGTCGACAAAGCATCCTGCCCGATCCAAAGAAAGTCGAGTCCTTGGTCAGCGCACCCAATCCCACGAACGAAGGAGAGCTGCGGAGCTTCCTTGGGCTAACAAACTACCTATCCAGGTTTATCCATGGGTATTCAACGATAACGGCACCCCTACGCAAGCTGCTGAAAAGTGGAACAGCGTATGTGTGGTCGGAAGAATGTGAACGAGCAGCGATAACCCTCAAATAAGCCATCACCAAAGAAATTTGCCTAGCCTTCTTCGATCCCAACGCTCCAACAATCATAGTTACCGATGCCAGCCCAGTCGGAATAGCAGCCATCCTTCTGCAGGAGTCGGAAGGTGCTGAACGCGTTGTAGCCTACGCCAGTCGCTCCCTGACAGAAACCGAGCAGCGGTACTCGCAGCTGGAGAGGGAGGCGTTAACGATAATTTGGGGTTGCGAACACTTCCATATGTATATATTTGGAAAGGCAGTAACGGTGCGCACGGATCACAAGCCATTCCTTGGGGTGTTCCGGAAACGCCTCGCTAACATGAGTGCTCGCATCGAGAGATGGGTAATAAGACTACTTCCATATGGTGCCACGATTCAGCACATCCCGGGAGTAACCAATCCCGCGGAGTACATGTCCCGTCAGCCGCTACCGGCCCCCCCAAAACACCGTCGCTACAGACAGCGCCGAGTCCTTTATCCGGATGGTCAGTTACCAGGTGCCACCGTCGGCACTAAGCTTAACCGAAATAGCTGAGGCCACGAAGAGCGACTTAGACCTTTCAACTGGTCAAGAAGGCCCTACATTCAAGTAACTGGAGCAATGTCCGGAAGATTAACAAGATTTACTTTCAATGTCGAACAGAGCTTGCCCAGAACCTCGAAGAAGGGGTGGTGCTCAAAGAAAACAGGATTTGCATCCCAGAGTCACTACAACTGCGAGTTACACAACTTGCGCACGAAGGTCACCTAAAACAAAGCAACGATTTCGGGCGAATGTGGGGTTCCCTGGCCTTGATCGTAAAGTCGATGAAGTGGTAAGCAGGTGCCCAGAGTGCCAACTGTACACAGAGGATCGATCGAAAGAACCGGTAATACCAACAACCATGCCTGACCAGCCATGGGACGAGTTGAGCATCGACTTCTTTGGGTTGCTTAATGGGAAGAAAGCCATGGTCCTGTTGGACAAGCATTCAAGGTTCCCCGAAGTTGCAGTGCTGAAGAGCAGCAACGCATCAGCTGTGGCAGCAGCGCTTGAAAGAATTCTCGCTCGCTTCGGCATACCACGCAAAATAACGAGTGACAATGGCCCCCCATTTCAAAGTGAAGAAATTTCGGCGTTTTTTCGAAAGCACGGAATAGCTCACCGTCGCGTCACACCGTACTGGCCATCCGCCAAGGGTGACGTTGAAAGATTTATGCGTAACCTTAAGAAGCTGGTGCGAACATCCGTAGCAGCCCGAATTGATTGGAAAACAAGACTCTCGTCGTTTTTGATGGCGTATAGGTCAACTCCTCATGCATCAACCGGTGTCTCCCCAGCCCAGCTACTGTTTGGAAGAAACATAACCACTAAGCTGCCAAATCCAATCAAGAACGCCCGTGAATCTCAGAGCAAGACGCAAGAGGCATTGCAAAGGGATCAAAAAGCAAAAGAGAAGATGAAATCCTATGCCGACCATGCCAACAAGGCTAAGTTAAAGAACTTCGAGGTTGGAGAAGCCGTGCTCTTACGGATCGACGAAGGTCTCCGCAATAAAATGAAATCTGCATACGAAGCCGACCCCTACCAGATCGCGTCGGTGAAAGGCACGATGGTCACGGCAAATAAAGATGACAAAGTGGTCACGAGGAATGTCAGCTGCTTCAAAAAGTTCCGTCCGCCTGTCGAAACTCTCCAGACAGCCACCGAAGCCAGTACCCCTGAACAGTCTAGTCAGCAGATGCCCATTCATCAGGCACCGACACAGCAGGACGAGGGGAAAGCCACACGAAGTCGCGAAGAAGTGGACAATCCACCGGACATGCCGAGGCCACGCCCACAGCACACAAGGACCGTCCCAAAGCGTCTGGAAGACTACGTGCTGACGAAGTAGCGGGTTTTTTGTTACAGTGCAAAGAATTTAAGTTAAGTTATATTGTCATATGGTCCTTTTTCTTTCTCAAAGAAGGGAAGAGATGTAGTGATCGGGGTATCACTGTCAAGTATGGCACTGACCCCTGGTTAGCAGGTCGGGGGTTAGAGAAATGGGGATAAACAAAGGGAGCAGAGTAGACAAACACAGTCATCGAGTACCTTGAGTTTTGTGCCGTAATTATCTTGTGTTCAATACACCATCCGCTGAAAATATACCCCTAACGTGTCTCCACGACATCGTGCAACCGACTGAAGATCAGGTCAGCATTCGTTTCCTGTAGTGGTGCCTTGAACATTAAAGCACCGGGGAAATAAGAATTTAAAATGTCACACAGATCAAACAGATCATTAGCCTTAGCCAGAAAAAACTGTTCAGTCTGCGCTGAGTCACTAAAACCATCAACATTATTTGGCCGACAATGCTCAATACTTCTAGCAACAGATGTGCTAAAAAGTTGAGCTGCTAAATTAACTTTCATTTTTTGTTTTTGAAAGTTTACATGAGGGTCTTTCAGTCGGTTAGCCGACATAAGACTCGCCATGCTGGATTCTGTTCAGGTTCTCAATGTACTCCCACTTAATTTCAGGATCGCTACCAAAGTACAATGTTTTTTTGTGTCCAAAAGTGTTACGTACCAGTTTTAACATGTGACATGGGTCAGGGAAAATGTAAACCCTTTTACTTGCATCTGAAGGATGCTGGAAGTGCGAATTCTCATACGGGTGTTTCGCAAAAGCACCTAACTTCCTAACCATTGAAAAATTGGTCTGAGTACCGTCGAAAGTTAATGATACGATCTCAACACCATGCTTATGCAGTAACATTAGAGAACTTATGACGAGGTTCTTTTTTGCTTCTGCAGTGCATCCTGCAGTTAAAAATAGCCTATCGGGAGCTTCCAACCTTCAGTAAGGGATGATACCATAAACACCAGAGCTTCCCAAGCTTCCGGCAAACTGTCGTCATCGGTATGATCGCCAAAATCTACACTGCCTAAATACCTTTATTTGTCGCGATCATATTCGATATGGTTTCGAATATGCGTCTCGTCAAACATTAGAGAGCAGTCGCTTGTCCGGGTTCTCCTTGTATTTGGCCTTCATTACGCATAACGCATGATAAGAAAACCCCGGAGAGCCATCGAAATTCCTGTACCACTTCGTAATGGTCTTCGGATGCGGCAATATGTTTAAAAGCGTGCTTCTGACATACTTGTACGCTCTCACAGAATAGAAGTGCAAAGTTGTAGCGAAAACCTTTAAATCGTCAGTAAACTCAGTCCCTGAATTATGAGTTCCACCTTTAAGCAATTCTGTAACAATTTTACCCGCAACCGTTCCCGATAAACAGGTGTTTACCATTTATACCCCAGTTTCGGACAAACCTTTTTTTTAGTTCTTCGATCATACTTTCCAATGTATTGATTTTTGAAATAGCTCTATAGTTGCGCTGTCTAAGAGTGTTTATTTGACTATTTTTAATTTTCACTTTTAATTCAGACAACCGTAATGGCTTTTTAAATTTTACTTGTTGAGCAATTGTTGGGGGAGTGGTGATCTCTTTCTCAAATTGAAATTTCTTTGATTTACCTGGGCGAAGAAAATTGAGTTTTCGCTTTACGGTCGAACGAAGTGGCTTACTTCGCAACCGCTTAGGCATACAAGAAGCAGACCCTCTGTTAGACGGAGTAGCGCAATTTGACTCAGAAAACTAAGCCTGCTGGTTCACATTTTCTATTTGATCGTTAACGAGTTCTACCTCTATTACTGCTTCAGAAATCGAACCACTTCCCTGTAAGCTATCATCAGTAGGGTTCTTCAAATCAGTTTCACTTGCCTGGCTTTTCTTAGCGTAATTGTGAAAAATAAGACTGTTACTCAAAGTGACTTGAAAATCAATCGAACTGCTCTGTGTTTCAAACTGTTCAAAAATATTCGGGACTACACCTGGTTTTAAACGGCGAGTTTTCTTGCCGTCAATGAAGCTGTCATCCGGAAAATGTTTCGAGCACACTGTACGGTAACGGCTAAAACGATTTGGTACCGGGTCTTCTGCCCAGTTCAGAGCATTAAGCCACTCACGAAATTCATTATCAGATGTAGGTAGCTTATGAAAGGTTACAGGACTCAACCGAGAATTCCGTTATATTTACTGCCGCAGTTTTTTACTATGCACACAGGTGGCATACTCAAATTTTTAAACGCTAATTAAAAGACAAAACAAGCAGAAGAAAGCACGATTCGTTCGAGCACCAAGAATTGTTGTCGTGTCAAAGGGAGAAGATGTCCTCCTTCGCAACATGGCCAGCCCATTCGCTAGGAAGGACTTCGGGATCCGACATAGAACAATCCGGGGTATCTTCCCACCTGGGCCAGTGCGGCCTGGGCCCGGTAAGAAAGTCGGGGCCATTGAACTACCGATGCTGCAGGGTAAGCTGGGAAGCGGGCACACCTCTGCTGGCATCATCAGCCGGATTTAGCCGTCCGGAGACATGGTTCCATTGCTCCGCTCGCGACAGTTCCAGTATCTCGCCGACCCGGTTTGCGACGAAAGTAGTAAACCTACAGGTCCATTTGACTTGATCCATTTTAACCGTCGTGGAATCTGTCCAGAATATGGTCTCTTGCAACGTCAATCGCAGCTCGGTGGTGATCGCTTGTGCCAGCCGAGCACCGATCAGGGCTCCCAGCAGTTCAAGGCGCGGTATGGTCAGCTGACGTGGAGCTACACGGGCCTTAGCCATTACAAAGGCCACGTTGATAGCACCATTGTCGTACTTAAGGCGTCTGGAAGCCACCGCGCCATATCCCGTCTCGGAGGCGTCGCAGAACACGTGAAGCTGCATGGAGCGCGGAATACCAGCGGTTTTAAAGCAGCGCGGAATACCAGCGGTTTTAAAGCAGCGTGGAATAGCGAGGTTTTCGATGTACGATAGTTCACACAGCCAGGATCTCCACGGTTCTAAAGAACAGTCTGGCAAGGCCTCATCCCAATCTGGGTGGGTCTTCCACACTTCTTGTAGGAGGGCCTTTGCAGTCAAGACGATTGGAGCTAAGAATTCCAGTGGATCGAACAGGCTGGCTACCGTGCACAGCACCTATCTTTTCGTACGGGGATCATCTCGAACATTGACTTTGAACGAAAAGGCATCGGTTTCTGGGTTCCATAAAATTCCAAGAGTTCTCTCCACCGGTAAGTCATCAAGATCAACATCCATCCTGGATGGATGTGGAGCAAGTCGTTCGGTTGGTGGTAGGGAGCTCAGAATTCTTCGTGACGAGGAGAGCCATTTCACTAAACGTAAACCACCTCGGGCTAGCAATGTAGTAAGCCTCTTGCAGGTATTGAGGGCTTTGTTCTCCGTTTCCACGGAATCCAAATAATTGTCGACGTAGAACTGTCGCTCAATCATGGTTTGAAGTTCAGGGGATTCTGTGGCGAAATCTCTTGCTACTTGGCGAAGTGCATTGTTGCAAACGGTTGGCGAAGAGATGGCTCCAAAAATTTCCACCCGCATTTGATACTGAGACGAAACTTTTGTAATGGTGATGGGTATTTGTTCTTTAATCTTGTCCTTTCCCTTGTTAATCTCCCTTCCCTAACTTTTGTAATGGTGATTGGTATTTGTCCTTCTCCCTGTTAATCTCTCTTCCCTTTGTTTTTCTTACCTTCACCTTTTCTTATTCTTTTTTTAGTCACCTTGGGTCTTCCTTCCTTTTCTTTTCCACATTCCAGACCCAAGGTTGTGTCTATATAGGGGCAG
The DNA here is from genome assembly GCA_022832285.1 of Lepidurus apus apus. NCBI lineage: Eukaryota > Metazoa > Arthropoda > Branchiopoda > Notostraca > Triopsidae > Lepidurus > Lepidurus apus. The sequence continues at coordinate 10,402 of JAGJRO010000350.1, read as the reverse complement.
TTAGGGTGGCCTCACACTGGGTGCCTATGAGGCCTAAAATCCCTAAGAGAGTGCATATGACGTCCTTTACCTGCAATTAGCGGGCAGTGGGCTTTTTCGGCCGCTAGCTATGTATAGCCCGTTAATTGAATGAGGCAAGGTCACAAAAGGGTGTATGACCAATGGATGACGGGAGTATAGTCACATGACTTAGGAAGAAAACTATTTTCGCCACATCCTACGAATTACCTTGTCCCCGCCTTTACCTCCTGCTCACGACAGGTAGACGTGTTGGTGTCTGTGAGGTGTCAATTCTTAAGGGCTTAGGCACTCCAGTGTGAGGCCACCCTTAGATGTGAGTTGGGGGGAGTCGGATTGGAGACAGAGAGAGAGATTTTTGGAGTGGAGTGGTGGTGAGTTGTTGGGCTGAGGAAGTGGATGTTTTTTTTATAACTGTTACATGTGAAGACTATTAATACATTCTCCCCTTTACCGACCGTTTACGAACCCCGCAACACGTGTTAATTTTGAACGTGGCGAATTTTACACGTGACAATACTGTGATAGTCAGTTTACATGTGTATTTGAATGCTGGCTATCAGCGGGACTGGTACAGAGGGAAGGGACTGGGAACGATGGGGGAACTGGGATAGGGGTACGGAAGGACGGCGGGTCGGGGTCGGTCTGACTCGGTCGGGGCGGGCTGGCTGAGCGGCTGGACGCGGTCTGCGGCTTCGGGTTAGGGCGACTGGCTTCAAGTGGGTAAGGCCCGGCCAGAAGCCTACATACCTCCCAGGACGTTTATTAACTCAGCCATGAAAGAATTACAAGCTACCTAATACTAGACGGTGTGATCATTCCCTGCCCAAAGTATCACTCAAGTACATTTAATTGTAATGGGTGTATGTGTGTTTGTGAAGAGGAGTACTGTAAAGAGTTAAACAAGGTTTAACCAAAAATTGAAATTGACGGGGGGGGAACGAGCCCAGCTCATGCCTGATTCCCCAATAAAAAAAATAAGGTGACCGCGCTCGAGGCAGCGAAAGCAGCCTCCTTTATCTCTGGCCAATGAGAACTTTTCCATGGGAGAGAGGCTCCGGAATCTGTCACAATTTTCCAGAGGGTGGGACTGGTGGCAGGCAGGGCACTCCTTAACCTTAATCTGTGCAGGTTGGGCTCCAGCTGTAGCGAGGACTCCCTTGCGGTTCAAGGGGTTCCGGTCCTTCCCTGGTTATACGATTTTTCAGTTTTCTTCAAATCCTTTTTCTGAACTGTCTCCTTACTCACCAGGGCCTCGCTCATGACCATATCTTGGAGCTAGGAATCCAGGTCAATTAGGGTAGGAGGACGTGGCATTAAGGAAAAAACGTGGCGTCCCCATTTATTGCGGAGTCTGAACGGGAATTTTTGGACAACTTGGTAAAGTGCGGTGGAGGATAAGACCTCCCGGCCAATACCCGTGTGTACCAAGTTAAACACCGCTCCGTGCAATTTCAAAGAAAAATCTTCCAACGATTCAAAATTGTCGTTCTTCAAGACAGGCAAATCCATCAAGTTCTGAATATAAGCCTGGGTCAGAAGCTACGGGTTGCCATATCTTCTCTTCAGTTCTTCCAAGGCCTTTGAATATAGCACGGGTTTACGCGGATCTTTGGGGCCAACTGCTCGCGCAATATTGCCATTCGTTTTGCTTCGCTCGGGACGAGGTCATGCACCAGGCTCTTGAAAGTCGCACTGAAGATTCGCACTTGGTGGGATTTCCATCAAATGGCTTGACGTCGATTTTAGGCAGCAAGCCGGTTGCCAAAGAGTAGCCGCTTGGTTTACTGAAACTGCTGGGGAGCTGGGTTTCAGTCTCGCGATCCACGAGTCGGGTGACGCCTCGGACGCTTCTACCGTAATAGTAGCGTTGGGGATAGGCGCCGGTACAAAGGATTTCTCCGATGGGCCATCTTGGGCTGCGTTTAGAGCAAGATCGACAGGGGAACCCGGAACGGGCGGTGCGATTGTCGGACGCCTATTCATGTTACTCACGGTCGTCGAGAAATTTGACAAGGAGTTAACTACAGCTGCACGGGCCGGGCGGGAGGAAGTTGACGAGGAACAAGCTATAGACGAAGATGTGGGAGATTTCTTGACGATTAGGTCCACCGCTGGACTTACTCGTGTGCCTCTATGACTTACTTCCGCGTTCGGAAATGTCTCACAATCCCGTTAGCTAGTGCTGTATGCTGCCCCTTTTCGTTGGTTGGTAATTGTTTTAGTGCATTCAAATTCGGAGCACTGTCATCCATATCACGCTCACTTGGCATACTATGGGTTTCGGATGCCTTGGCCATGGTAATTGCCTTTCGTTAGTTCCCGGGTTTCGGCACCAAAAAGTAATGTTACGGCTCGAACGACGTTTCTCACACGTAACACTAAGGCTTAAAAGTCGTGTTTTTCGGGGGAATTAAACGTTCGTCTATTTTAATCGGCATAAAACAAATCACTGAACAATTACAATAAACTAAAGGGCAGACGTTGAGAAAAAACGAAAATTTGGTCGCTACGTCGTCTAACGTGTGGTCAGTGTTAGAGTCAGAAGGCAACGACCAGAATCAGAAACAGACAGTCGGTTAAATAGTCAAGAGTCTTTGTATGTTAGTTCCGTGCGAAACATGCCTTTCGCATATGTGTTTGCAGTTAGGTTTTTCATGCAACAAATCTTCTCAAAGGGTTCCATGCAGTCGAAAGGTTCAATTTTCGTCCCAGTTTTACGACATAATAGACCATCGCTGGGCCTCTGGTTCCAGCCTCCATGGGAACGGTCAGCAGCCGCTCCCACCTAGGCATACCAGTTTGACGGTCAAACGATGGCCGGTCATAAACAAAGGGTAGGTCATTCAGTCAAATAATCAGTTTAACTGAGTCACGTGTCAGATATTAAATTCTATAAAGCATTAGGTCCGTCCTTTTCGGAGTGATCCGGAACAATATGTCTCCATATTGCTATCGATTTACGCTTGAACCTCATTTTTATATTTCCCGCCCTGAGCAAAGCGTTGATCAAACAGGTCTGACCAATCATGTTCTCTCACGCTCTCAGGGAACTAGCCTGCAGCTTCGAAAAGTGGTGACAAAAGGACCATAAGGAAGGGGCTACATGCCTGCATGCTGCATGTTCCCTTTACGTATTTCTCTACTCTATGAACTACACTGAGACCGTGGAGCAGAAAATGCGTTTATACAGAATATATATAAAATAGAATTAATAATAAAACAGAATTATATATAAAACAAACTATCTGTCATAAAACAAAGGGTAGGTTGTGCAGTCAGGAAAGTGGTCTAACTGTCGCGGGTCACACATTAAAATTATCGTTTAAAGGCAATTTATCCGTTTCGGAGTGATCCCTCCAACATCGACTTGCTTCCGGATTCCATCCCGAACACGTTTATTTAACGCCTTTTAAACGTTTTATTGCCCTCTGCAAACGTTTGTTTTGGGACGTCTAAAATACGTCTTTTTTAGACTTATAATATACGTCTTCGCCAATACGTTTATATACGTGCAGAAAACGTCCAATTATACTTCAAAAAGCGTATAACATACATATTTTATACGAATTATATCCTTATATTTTTTATTGTTCCATATTAATTCTTGCAATGGAAATTCCTTAGAAACGCATGAAATACAAATTATTTAAATTTGTATTTGCTTTATTATTGTTTTTTTCCGAACACATTACTCAATCATTATCAACATATCAACAATGAATGTCAATCAACAAGCAGTAACAATAAACATATCCCAGGTCCATTATTTCAATCTTCTTAGTGCTGCAGATGCTGGTGCTTTCGCTGGACCTTCCACCTTGCGGGCGCCTGCTGCAAGAAGGAATGCGTGACATTTTTTAACGTGTCCTTCTCTAAATATTTGAATTTGGGGTTTGCGCGCAGGGCGTCTGAAAGTAGATAATAGAGTTTTGTGAAATGGGTAAAAGGTTTACATAAAAAACCCACTTACTTTGTAATAATTGGCAGACGATGGAATCTCTGATTTCTGTTTGTTCACTTCCCGTCCGATGTGATGCTTACCTTCCCAATTGTACTCTACCTATACGCAGTCGCTTGCCACTGCTTTCCATGCGTTCCTCACCGCATTTTCAATTGTATTTCCGCCAAGTCAAATTGTGGATACATATGAGGTGTTAAGAATCGAATTAGATTTTTCAAATATATTTCGACATATTTTTTTTAGAAATTTATTCAAGAAATGTTACCAAAACTTACAAAGTTTTTTTGCAGTTCAGCGCTATGTAAATTCCTTTCTGATGTTTTAAATTCGTCAAACGTCTGGACAGGCAAATTTTCCATAGTAGGCAATACTTCAACTTGGGAAGTCGCGTTGCCTTCTTCAATACGCGACAGATGTTGCTTCCTTTCTCGTGCCAATTTTTTTCATTTCGAACATGCGGGTTAGTAACTGCCTATAACTTCCGGGGATACTATTTCCGTTGCTTATGAATTTTTACAAATGACTGAAGGAAAGTATTATATAATTTCGCAAGAAATATACCTTTCCTTCCGCTACTACCATTGTCCGCTGCGGGCCTACTCACTTCAGTAAGTTGCATGCTCTCATGCGCGTTGGTATCTGCAGATATTAGAAAGACATTCTGTCAGAATAATCTAAGTTTTAGATTAATACGAAATAGCCCACCATTCGCTGACGATTCTTCGTTGTCCACTGAAGGCGGTTGATGGTATCTATTGCGTAGCGATTTCTGAAGGATCGAAACAAAGAAATGTTCACAAAGAAAGTGGACGTATCTCCTTCTTTAAAGAAAAAGACAATTTGACTATCATTTGGTGTTGTAAGTTATACTGAGTAAAAGGTATACAATAAGACGTAAGTCGCAGTAAGTCTTCCATAAATGAGAAAACAATGACCGTACCATTAAACATTGTCGGTGAGCTATGAGACAGGTTAGCATTTGCAGCAAGTGGAGAATTTGGTTCGTTGTGGTTGCGGTTATTAATTGAGGTCAATTCCACCGATGCTTGATTATCTACTTGCAAGTCCGCCTTTTCAATTCTAAAGTTCTTCGCTTGCAAGCTATGGCTTGGCATAAATATTGCATTGTGGTAAGCGATTCGCTTTCCTCTGCCCTGCTCCAGTTTGTGTGCATCATTATCGTAGCATTCTAAATATAATTACAGCTTAGAAACCCATAAGGGAGCGCCTTTAATGGCGCCATAAAAAAATCAGGATTTTTTTACCCACCCCCCTCTTCGGTCATCAACCGTCACTTTTGGCTTCACCCCTCCCCCTGAAATGGCGTCAGCACTAGGTTGACCCCCCCTGTAATGAATATAAGCTTTTTTATACAAAAAATTCCTTTTTAATGAGCTTTGAGCCTTTTTAGCATAGTTCTAAACATATGTAAAAATTTTTGTCGTAACTTTTTACTCCCTATTATGTTTGTCGTTGCACCCCCCGTATGGTGGCGCTAGGAGGTCATGCGGGGGTTGCGCTTTGGTTAAGTTTTCCTCAGGAAGGGCTACGTGGCCTTTTTTGTGTTATCGTGTTTTGAGAGAGTCACATCCGATTTTCCAAGCAATAAACCTTGTTCAAACTGCAGTTATCGTGGCATTACATTTAATTTAGTTTTACTGTCAAATAGTTTAGACATTTTTCAACTCCGACTCCGACCTCCATGTGATAAGCCAGTCCTCCACAACATGTTTGTCATCGAGGTCAGTTATGGGAAAGCCACCCTCAGGTTTTAGGAAAGCACTGGCCGGAAGGTGGAAATAGTCCCTCAGCTTTTCCCAGCTATCACCTCGCATTGTCAACGCCGGGGATCAGCAAAGGATTCCTCCGGCAAGGAAATCGAGGTGCTAATTGCTCCCAGAAGCTTTTGGGGCTGCTTCGGCTCATATACCCCAGCAACCACTACGCAAAAGCAAAACCGTACAAAAGCATGTTTTGCCACCAGCAAAGAAAATTTTGTAGGAGTAGATGATGGCGTCACTTTTTTGCCAACCCCCCCACCCCCTTGTCATCAAGCGTCAGCATTTGCCTACCCCAACCACCCACCCCCGTGATAGCGCCATTAAAGGACGCTCCCTAAGTTCGTGTCTCATTCATAATTAGTGCAATAATTCTAAACTCACCATGAGATGTCACGAACTCAAACGCGTATTGTGGCCAATTAGGGTTGTGCGTTTCACAACCTCGCACGGCGTTATCAAGCTTGAATGGAGGGAATTTTGGGTAGTAGCATACGTACTATACTGTCCAAAAAAAACGAGTATAGGGAAATCACAGTGGTTTAATCCTTACCCGTGGGATTAATTAAAGACTGCTCATTTTGAACCGGTTTGTCTAAAACCAAACCAAAACTTACAGAAAGAGGAATCCGTTTTTACCCTGAGCTGGAAGACAGAGAAAATACTCATACAGAAATACATTAGGATTATACTTTTCTTAGTTTCGGTTCGGTTTTAGAGAGGAGCAGGTTCGAAATGAGTAATCTTTAATTAATCCCACGGGTAAGGATTAGACCATTGTGGTTTCCCTATACTCGTTTTTTTGACAGTATAGTGCGTCTTCTACGATCCAATTATTTGGGACGATGGCGTTTGCTTTTTTCAATGGATTTGTCTAAAGCTCGACAATACAAAATTACTTCATTCTTCAATTCACTTTAGACACAGTTTTAGCCCTTTGTCACATGGAAGCCCTGAGAGGACAAAACTCGGGAACGACAGAAAAGGGCTCGGGAACAGCAAAAAGTACAGGAAGTGTACATAAATGTACATATTGTCACGGCTATATTTCGCATTGCTTGCTTTTCCCACGCTTTACTTTTTAGCTTACTAAGTGTAATGCCAGAGGATCCATCCGCCTGTGAACCGGATTACGCATCCTGTACGAGTACACCAGGCAGGATGGATCTCTGGAAACGAGGATTATTGCAAGTTAGTCTTAGTTAGTTAGTCTTGGTTGGAGAGTACCGAGAGTCGTGATGAGTCCTGTAGTCGAGTGTTATGTGGTAGTCCTTTGTTTTCCTGTAGTCTTAGTCCCCGTTAACTTTACCCCTGTATTTACCCGAATACAGTTAATTAAATCCCCCTTTCCCGAACGTTACTCTAATCCCTTGCCAAATTGATGCTCTGGCAAAATCAGATCGTCGCATTTGGTGCATCGACCGGGGAGGGTTGTATGATGGGTAAAGTTAAGCTAAGTGTTTTGTGTTTAAACGTTACTGTGACTTGGGGGGTTTAATTAGCGACACTGGGCGATCCCGAAGACCGTGAGGAACGGCAAAAACGTTCCTTGCCCAACTCGCCGAAGTACGCGTACTCCGGGCATACCAACGTTAACGCCAAGGGAACTACCCGCAAACCGTATATGCCGTCAATACGAATAATCGCGAAAGGAAGCCGCCAATCCGTCATGGCTTCATTCTAAAAACGCCAAGCGAGTCCTCTCTCCCCGTGTCTCTCTACCGAGCCCACAAAGCCTAGTTTGGAGGCGCAGTGGCCCACGTGGAGTTCCGCCGACCATACGGAGGACGAAGAGGCCGACCGTCCCCAAAGTCCAGACTTAGATCTCACCTGCTACGGCACTCGTAATGAGTCGGGATCTAGCCCGGAAACCCCAAATAAGAGGTACGAGTTCCCAACGATACAGGGGGAGTTGGAAGTGACTGAAAGGTCAACCACTGAAGCCGGCCGTACCACTCCTTCCCTGCTGAGATCCGTTGCGAAACTCGTGGATCTTCTCGTCGAGCCCAACATCCCTGCTCCGACCATGACAAATCCGGTTGCACCCCACACACACAAGATGCGAAAGGCGATGAGTGCGCCGCGGTTCGCAGAGACACACGATGAGGACCCTTTACGCTTTTTGACCAAGTATGAGCAAATTGCCGTTTTTAATGGATGGAGCGATCAAGATAAGCTCGAATGCTTCGGTACTAGCCTCGATGGTTTGGAAGACACGTGGTACCATAACAAATATCCTGTTGGTGGATTGTCGCCACCTTCCTGGGGAGTGTTGAAAGACGAATTTTGCAAATTCTTCGTCCCTCAATTTTCCGTAATACCACCCGCTTGCAAATGCGTGTTCAACGCCCCGAGGAAACGGTCAATGAATACTACATGGACGTCATCAACATGTGTCGCGAAATTCACCCTACCATGTCTGATTATGACAAGCTTAATCAATTGTTCCGGGGTTTACGACCAGCCTTAGTGGAACCCCTATCACGCACGAATGTGCAAACCTTTGAAAAGTTTTTGGAAGAGGCAAACCTCCTGGAGTTTAGCCAGGAGAAAAGCCTGGTCTCACAATCGTGGTGGACCAGTGTGATGAGGAACGAAGAGGCCAGTGCAAGGCTGGTGGGAACAAGGACCCTTACCCCTGTTGTACCAGTCGAACCTCCAAGGCCGAGGAGCAGTCCGTCGTCTGAATCCAGCGTCATCGCGGAAGCCCTGAGTAAGCTCGCCGGGGAATTTCAGCAGTTTCACGAGAGTTTCGCGAAGCCGCAAGGTAAGGTTGGCCGTCCTTATTCTCCAACTCGTTCATACCCTCCCAATTCTCGCACGCATGATGGGAAACCTATCTGTTATCGCTGCCAGTAACCAGGGCACATTGCACGTTACTGTGCCAATCCTGAATCCAGGGAGCGTGGTCAAGACCACAAGGGAATCGGGAAGGAAAGGGGAATACAGAATCTCAGAGCAGAGATAAGGGTGGCAAGTCGAAATCGGATAGACCATCTGTACGACGCTCGGATAGCAATCGTGAAGATTGGGGTTCGGAAAACTAAAAAGGGCGGCTCCGGGGGCGGAGTCGCCCAGGCCATTGAGATCCCCCTCTTATGTGTGTTTGGTCGGCTTCGTAGGCTCCAAGTTCTGCGAAACAGCCAAAGTTGATGAAATCAGACGGGCACAGGAGGAAGAAGAGGAAATACTACATTTGGGGGCTATCAACGGCGATGTTTCCAACGCGGAATGGAAAACGGTAATCGAAATGGGCATAAAACAAGGGTTCAAATCGATTATGTTTAAAATTGATTCAGGAGCAGATGTAGCTGCAATACCGCTACAGCACCTTCGACAATTAGGAGTAAGGACGAATTGACACCTACAAAAACGACGCTACTAGGACCGGATGGAAATTGCCTAAAATGTGTAGGTGTCTGGCAGACGCGCATGAAATGGAATAACAACATAACCCAGGATAATGTTTATGTCATTGATGGGCTAACACAAGTCATTGATTGGGAGAGGCAATATGAGTCAGTTGAAAATTGTTACATTGAATGTTCCGGAAAAGGAATACCAAATGAGAATACATGGAATTCCGGATTATTTAGTCCCTTTTGAGCAGTCTTTCAAGGGTCTAGGAAAACTAAAAGGACCACCTTTTCAGATCACGTTGAAAAAGGAAGCCAAGCCATGGGCCATCACGGCTCCTAGAAGAATCCCGTACCCATATTTGGGCAAAGTAAAAACAGAATTGGAAAGAATGGAACAGATGCAAGTAATTAAGAAAGTGGAAGAGCCCACAGATTGGTGTCACCCGATTGTCGTCGTACCAAAACCGAATGGAGAAATAAGGTTGTGCTTGGACCTCACCAAACTGAATGATCAAATTAAAAGAGAGTACAGGATTTTGGAGTCAGTTGAAGACTGTCTCGCGAAAATCGGGAATGCGAAAGTTTTTATCAAACTGGATGCCAATTCCGGATATTGGCAAATACCCCTAGCACCAGAGAGCCAGAAGCTAATAACGTTCATTTCACCATTCGGATGATTATGTCGCTTAAGGGCTCCATTTGGGGTCAGCTCACTCCCTGAACACTTCTCCGGCAGAATGGAGAAGATAGTTGAAGGATGTGAAGGGGTGACTAAGATCATGGATGATCTTTTTATTGGGGAGGAAGATACAAAGACATTAGCAGCTCAGACGATAGAAGTAGTGAAGCGAGCGTATGGTGAGGGGTTAACATTTAATCAAGAAAAATGCGAATTTGAAAAAAGTGAAGTGAAATTCGCCGTGTAGAGGAAAAGGGGGATAAATTCCTATCAGTTGTTAAAAAAATAGAAGAGTTAACGTTATTTTTAAAATAGTTTTGTATTCGTAAAAGATATGTCATGAATGTGTACTATGTCGCCGAAACGAACGATGTTAGAAACAGATGATTTTAGATTTCCAGGAGCTTCTCGTAGTGAAGTTAGATATTCCGTTTTCCAACGTTGCCAAAATTTGGGCAGTAAATCTTGAATCCGTTTCATTGCTTTGGGAAAAAAAGACGTTGGCTTTTTAGGATGGATCTGCTAGGGTATCGTCGCATAACGCTTCAAGAATAGGGAGGTTTCTGCCATACAATAAATGAGACGGGGTAATAGGTTCGTCGTT
>JAGJRO010000346.1:0-43441 GCA_022832285.1 Lepidurus apus apus | reverse complement strand
GCCTGGTTACTCTACGATAATAGGCAGTTAGAAGAGGGACAAAAGGTGTAGGTAACTACCTCGTCGAGCTCGGCAGTAATCCATTCAGTAACAATCTCCAGCACGTCATCGGCCCTGTGCCAATTGCATAGGATATCTAATATATAGCAGTACTGTTCCTCTGTGGCGTTTTCCGGAAGAGACTTAAGCTTGTTGGTCATCATGCTGGGAAGAGTTGTAGAGGAATAATTGAGCAATAAGCTTGCCAGGTACAAAAACGAACGCACACATTCCCGTTGCTGTTTTGACCCGTAACGAAAAAGATAAAATTTCCTTTAATTTCAGTCTTCAGAACAGCAGATGAATTTAACCTTGTAGAAACGCTGAATGATAGGGAGTTTCTTCTGAAAACGCATCCTTAAAACATCCAGGTACTTGGAATAAGCGGGCTTGCATAAGACGTCCATATGCATCGTGAGCAGGACGCACATTACGTCGAAAACGCCAAGCAAGTTTTCTTCACTGGCTACCGGAAAATCCCTTTCTGTCCCACCATTTTCTTTTTCACCCTCTGAATCGTCATTATCCACATCTGCAACACGGACATGTTTAGCAACTATGTCTATATTACTGCTAGAGTTTACGGTTACCTTTCCCTTGCTCCTCGTCGTCTTCTTCTTCGGCTGAATGTTTGCGACTCCTTTTCCGATCGCTTTCCTGTCCTGCTTTGCTGTGCCCTACAGCATAATTCGTCACAAATTTGATAAGCAAGGCCACAAATTTATAGGCGTCCTTCCACGAGATTTCTTTTCTCGAATTCCGATAAAAGACTCTCGACGCAGCTCGCTATTCCTAAACATGAATGGACAGACTAAAAATTAACGGAACGAAACAAACATATCGAACTATTCTGGCAAACACTAAAAAACATACGAAAAAATTTATAAAGATTATAATTCTAAAACCAAATTTACCTCCACGAAGTACATGAATTTGTTGAAGTTGTCGCCTTGCATAGGTTTATCGATGTCAGGGTGCACGTACGGGTAAAGTAGCTTGACATGCTTCTTGGAGACATTGGTGCATTTTGCGTTAACTAACTGGGCAGTTATAGTCTTCAACGACACGATGTCGAAGAGTTCTAATGTTTTGCGCGCTCTGACTTCGATGAGCAGGTCTACAAAAGCAGCCCGTACGTGCTCGCTCACGTCATGTAGTACTACTGAACACCTGGGAAGAATCTAATTCAAAAGACAAAAAAGGTAAAAACCGACATTCCAAGAAAATGTTGCGAGAAATAAAATAAAATGTTGCGAAAAATGTTTACTATATTCAGAAGAGGGTGATTCGTAGGGTTTTGTAGCATGACGAGAAGACCTTCAATTACTGCCACGCGAACATCGAAGCTAGAAGCGTCGAAAATCATACTAGAAGTCAGGAGCTTAAGGTATTTGGGCAGGTATTCTGCAGGTAATGTATGGCTCTTCACCGCCAGCATTTGACATAACCCCTAATGAACCCACGAAATTGTATAATGAGCATAACTTTAACTGACTAATATATACTTCCAATGCAGAAATGCGAACCAAGGGTACTTGGTCGCGTAGTAATAGTTTAATCATTTCAAATTGGTTGGTTAAAGATTGTTCCTTATCAGGCAGTTCGCCTGGCGCTTGCAAAGGAAATATGTCAAAGAAAATCCGCGCAGCATTTGCGCGCACATCTGCGTTAGCCACCTGAAATAATTGGATGTTTATATAAATTGCGCGAAAAACGGGCTCGTAAAAATACCTTCACGGCACGGAAGAGTAAAGGCTGGTAAAGCTGGTACAACATTTCCCCAGTGGCGCTGTGCTCCTTTTGCTGGTGCATTCCGTGCAAAAGCACGAAAAGTAAAGTGGCCATCGGGATGGGCTTTTCTTGTGGAAAATCGGGTTTGAGGAGCGTAGTCTGGCGGCGGGCGTGAATCGCATGGAACATGAGGTCTTGCAGACATTTCTCGGCAATTAGCTAAAAGAATAAACCGAAATAGTCGTAAATTTCTCTAGGGACAAGTGAGACTTACGTCTTGGTGCTTAGTGACTGTTCGCCAGGCTCTTAAATAAATCTCACCATAAGCTTTCGCTTCTTCGACCGAGCAATACGGGATTCGCTGTTTGATGGCTTTGTGCAGGGCATCGATGAAGTCCGGGCCCAGGTTAAACAAATAGGCAATTACTTTCCGGCCTTCCTTATCTTGGTTAAGATATGTGTCGCTTTGGGCCACTTTTAAAAGCCTCAATCTCAAGGGGTTGAAATTGTTCAAGCCAGAAACGGGATCCAAACATTCTCGCATATCCCAGACACGTTTAACATCAGCTTGCTAGAAGTGCGTACATTTTTTAAAACACTCCATGAGTGCAATTTTTGAAACACCCAAGAAAAAAGTTTTACCCTGCCGCTGTCCTTGAGCGATTCGTCTAATAAGTAGGTGAAGGTATGCATGGCAATCATATCCCTGTCAGGAAAACCTTTGATCCACCAAAGCTTGCACATGCCAACAATACTACTGCGCAGGCCACACTAATTAAATATAATATAGATAACATTAGAACAATGCACAAGAGAGAACATTCGGACATTTACTTCTGATGTGGGGAGCTCGGGAAGAATGCTGTTTAATATTTTGACAACATGGGTGAGTTCTTCAGGAAAATCACTTTGGGGCAAATTTTTGGTGGTCAGAGTGACTAATCGAATGACTACCTTCATTATTTGAAGGGCTTTTTTGTGTTCCACGGAGGGTTCCTATTTTTATTTTATTTAGTGTATTTTTGGGAAAAGCAAATTGTAAATTTCTTTGATGTAATTGTAAGACCAATATTACTTTTTCTTCGGACCCGGACGTGTTGAGTGGGATATTTAGGTACTGTTCGGTTATCCATTCACATAAACGTTCCCAGACAGTATCAAGTTGTGCTCTGTTTAATTCCTTTACGGCTTCCCCCAAAGCCAGTATTTTTTCATACTACTCCGCATATAGACCATACAACGTTAAACACATCAAAATAAATATTATTATTGTTATTGTAATTTACATCTGTGTGTTTATCCTTATCGCTTGTGAGAGCCAAGAATTTATCCGTATTATTTTCCTGGATAACACACAAAAGTTCTTGTCTTAATGGAATGTGCATTTTGAAAGCACTTTTTACATAAAAAAAAAAGACAACAAAGAAAGTCAAAAACAAGTTCCCGCGGTGAAGCAGCACACGTCTTCAATCCTGGCCAACATTGTCATATTAACAAAAATACTAAATCGCTTATGGTTTTTACCAGTTATCTATTTTTCATCTCAAATGTATTAAAATTTCTATTTAATTTAATTCTAAAAGTAAAACTAGGCAAGTTAAATGTCCGAAACCATTAATGGCAACTCTTATAATATAAGCCCGCGAGAAATGGCGTCCGTGAATATTTGCTTGTTAATTTTCTGTTTTTACACAACTTATCTCCATCAGCGCAGTCTCTAAGGTTATTAATCTGCTTTGTGCGTATACTTAATTTCTACTATGTTATTTGATTCATTTTTATCTGGGGCTGGTGTGGACCGGCCTTCGCTGTGCATTTATCGCTGGTGATATTATTGATTGATTTGATAGGACGTAACAAATCACTAATCGTAATCGTGTGATGTGTGAGCATTTCTTGAAATCAAATTTCAAGGGCAAGGGTCAAACACAGAGTTTAAATTATACGTCGAGTCAGAGCCGAAGCAGAACCAAAAAGTATACTTTCTGTTTTAAAGCTTCTTAATTTCAAACATTCTTTCTATAGCGATTGTTATTATAGAAAGAATGTTCCAACACTTCATTTTATCATTTCTGGCTGTTTTTGTACAATACAAAATAGCGAGGTCATCAGTATTTTTTTTTATGTCGTACCTAGAAAACTTGATAAACTCCTAGTGCAGGGATCTCTGACTCTATCCTACATGACATGATAAGCACTTCTTTAGCCACCATTCCCAGTCCTTATCTGTAACACGTCTTAAAGATGCGCATTATTTTAGGACGTTCCTTTAGTTGCGGCCGAATCGCAGAGCATCTTTTGTAACCATGGCGGAAGCTCGCAGCGCAGTGAGTGGACTTCATGTGCCTCCAAATTTGCAAGAAGGCAGAAATACTTGGCAAGATTTCATCCTAGCTTATCGCAAAGCTATTGTGCGACATTATTTTCGTACTCGGAATTCTATACGCAACGGAATGTGGCCAACTTCAACGAGCAACTTACGCGCTGTCATTCTTCTCTGCTTTTTGTGGATGATGGCGCAAGTCCAAAGTCATTCCGGTGTGGGCTATAAGTTATGGCAGCTTAAAAACTGCTTATACCTTTCAGAAAGTAAGAGAAATTAATTTGCCAAGTCTTTTTATTGCAACATTTTTTCGTTTTTTGGTAGGTTTTCCTGTCTGGATTCAAGCCTTAATAATCTCCTGGGTGGTTGGAGTCCTCTTTTTTCTTACTGTTATGATTGTTCGCCAGTACATACTCCGAGCTTTGCTGTCGTACAAAGGCTGGCTTTGTAAGTCATTGATAAGTTGTGATCTCTATTACGGAATACATCTTATCTTTCTGTGCACTAGATGAGCGCTCCATCTCGTCGGTTACTTACGTTTGGGCCATTGGGGTTAAACTCATCTCTGGGTACCAACCCTCCCTCTACAGTTGCCAAAAATCCTTGCCAAGACTCCCTGTACCCACTTTACGACAAACTATAGGTGCACAACCGTTTTCAAGCTTCAAATTATGCTAGCATACTTCAAGAGTACGGAAACGAACTAGAATGAATCTTTGCCAAGAATGCTTTCTAAATATAGCATTCAAAAATAGTATCTAACAATTTCAACACATTATAGTTGGCTTGCACGAATAAGCACTAGAATATTTGACTTGAGAAACAACAACGAGAATTCTTTATATAACTTTTTCAAATAACCATTTTATAATTCTAAATATATTCTAAATAATTGTGCATTAATTTATTTCTATAAGCTTGTTTACATAATTCTTAACCTAACGAATTTTCTTCACTGTAATATTTGACTTGTGCACTTGAATTATTAATTTAGTACTAATTCTTTCTTACATTCTCATTCGAAAAACAGATAAGCTTCTACGGAGCTTGGAACCAATTTGCTCAGAAGAGGAATTGGCTACTTTGCGTACTCAAGCCCAAGATTTCGAAATGACCTTAGGTAGTAAGCTACAGCGGATTTTGTGGTTGAAAAGCTGGTGGGCTCCTAATTATGTCTCCGATTGGTGGTAAGCCTAGATTTAAATTAATTACGTATTCTTTCTATAATCACATTACACGGGTTATCTTTTAAAAGGGAAAAGTACGTTTATTTAATGTCCCGATTTCCGTTGCCCATCAACTCGAATTATTATGGAATGGATCATTCGCATTGGCTTTCCAGTCCGAGGCCGTGCAGTCGAGCTGCTACCGCTGCTTATTGTATGCTGACTTTTCGGCGTCAGGTCGACCGAGAAGAACTTCAACCTTTGATTTTGAGAAACACTGTTCCAATTTGCATGGCTCAGTATGAAAGGATTTTTGCCACCACTAGGTATACACAGATGGTTTATTTTAGAAATACAAAGCTATATTCTTTCAAACTCGTTTTCGTATGCCACTTAGGATTCCTGGCGTTGAATTGGACGAATTACTTCATTTGTCCTCTTCCGTATCGCGCCATATTGCGGTTTACTCCAACGGCATTTTCTACAAAGTAGAAATCTACGACGCCAAAGACCAGCTGTTGGCTCCTTCTGCGTTTGAACAGCAGTTGGAATGGATTGTGGAAGACTCTAAACAGTGGGCAGGTAAAGCAAGACCACTGTCTTGAACAATTTGTGCTAACGAAACTTTTTTTTATAGAAACATCAGCTGACGCCGAAAAGAACTTGGCAGCTTTAACCACTTTGGCTAGACCCGAATGGGCCCGAATTCGCAAGGAATTCTTCCATGACGGGGTCAATAAAGACAGCTTGGATATTATAGAAAGGGCTGTTTTCATGGTAATAATTTTAACCGGAAAGGCAGAACCTCCGAGTCATTAGAAACGTCTTAACCTTAACTATTTTTTTTTAGCTTGCATTTGCCGATGCGGCGCCCGAAGACTTCTCTGGCAGAGCCAAGTGGCTTTTACATGGAGATGGATCCTGCACTTGGTTCGACAAAAGTGTCAATATTGTCGTCTTTCAAAATGGCAAATGTGGTGTAAATGCCGAGCATTCCATGGCTGATGCTCCTGCCGTAGGGCATGCCTGGGAGTACGCCATGACTAGAGAGTAACAAGAAAATAGTAATACAATTCAGATTCCTATATATTAATATTATTCGGATTCTAGGGTTATGGAAAAAATGTATACTGACGACGGAAAGTGTATGCCCTTACCTTCCTCGTTTAGGCAAGCCAAACTCAAATCACCAGAGCGATTAGTCTGGAAAGTTGAATCTACTTTATCGCAGCATGTGCTCGCCGCGAAACAACTTGCAGTCAAAGTAATACGAATAAAATCTGTATTTTTTTGTTTTTAAATAGTTTAAATTCAATCTGTTTTATGTGCTTAGAATAATACCGATTTGGATTTGGTGGTTAGAGAACACTCTAGTTGGGGCAAAGGAGCAATGAAAGGCTGGGGCGTGTCACCTGATGCTGTAGTGCAAATGGCATTGCAGCTAGCGTACTTCCGCGACGCGGGCAAACATGTCCAAACCTACGAAGCCTCCATGACACGCCTCTTTTTGCATGGAAGGACCGAAACTATACGCTCCTGCACCCAAGAAGCTGTGAATTTCGTGAAGTAATTATGGAACTTTTAGTTCTTCACTTAATTACTATTAATAAATATTGCTTTCGTGCTGTCTAGGGCCATGGAATCCAAGGTTGACGCTAGTCGAAAACTAGCCTTGTTTAGAACAGCCTGTGCCCAACACCAAAACATGGCTAGGCAAACAATGACCGGCCAAGGCATCGATCGTCACTTGTTTGCGCTTTACGTTTGTTGCCAAGGCCTGGGACATGTAAGAAGATTACAGCATTAATGATTACGCCATATTCAAATAATATTCTGACTTTATGCCTACGTAGAAAAGTCCGTTCCTGGAAGCGGTTTTATCGAGGCCCTGGACGCTTTCGACTTCCCAACAACCTCAGCAACAGCAGGCTAGTGTTCCCGATTGCAATCTTCCGCCTTTTAGGAATAAGGTAAGTGTATTCCAAGTTCCCTAGTGGAGTTTCTATGAGTCTCTTTCTGATTTTCCCCGAGCTGGGTGTTGGGATTTTTCCTTTACTACTTTCCTTTTTTTCCCTCTCTTTTTGTGGGCGCGGCTCTTGTATTTAGGTCTCTCCTGGGGGTGGTTTTGGACCTGTTTCAGACTTGGGCTACGGAGTATCTTACATGCTGCCTGCTGACCACACTATTTTCTTTCACATTTCTTCCAAACATTCGTGCCCTCACACAAACTCTCAAAATTTTTCCGATTTGATCTTCCAAGCGTTGGAGGACATTAAGCTCTTATTTCAAGCTACGGGTACCGGCCTGAAAAGCACCTAAGTGCAAAAATTTCTTTACTGTACATTCAGTGCACTTCTTTCTATTGCTAAAAAATCCACTTTTTCTCTTGTGCATGAAACAAAGCAAAACAAATCAATAATTTGTAGAATTGCAGATTTGTTTGACGTTTGTATTGCACTTTGGGGGTAACAAAGTGTTTTACTGTAGGAGGGAATGTCTGTTTGTTGCGCGTGGGAGTATTTTGCCAATGTTTACATCCTTTTGGGGACCTGAATCTGCGTAGAATTTTCTGGCTGCGTAGTATTTTTGTATTAATTTTTTAGAATAATTTTTAGCTAGAGATTTAGCGTTCAACTTGGGATCGTTGCATCGCATTGTCTACCGCTTGTCGCATAATCTCCATCACGTGGCGAGGATCAGTAGCCCCAGTGACTGCTGTTCCAGATACAATCATATTGGCTCCTGCTTCAGCGCATTCTTCAATCGTACTGGGACCTACACCTCCATCCACTTCAATGTTCAGACTTGGCCACGCCCCGCGTAGGGCTTGCACTTTGCTCATCATGGAAGACATAAAACGCTGGCCGCCAAAGCCAGGTTCCACCGTCATAATTAAAATCATGTCTGCCTGATCTACGTAGGGTAAAACTACGTCCACAGGTGTAGCAGGTTTCAGGGCAATGCCGACCTAAAATAATAATAATTCCTATTTTAGTGGCTTGGTTTTAAACGTGAAGACAACGTAATAAACCTGTCTGGTCATCTGACAAAGGTAAATATTACGGTCATGGTCTGCGTGACGGATATAGTCAGACACCAATGGGTGTTGTAGGAACTAAAGCTGGTCCAGATTTTAACAGTCCAAATTAGTCTTAACGTGCAGTGTCTTCTGGTTTCAAGAATTGAGAGCTATGAAATGCTTTTCCAGTCATTTTGATAGCGTAATGCGTTTTTTGTGTAAATAATGGATTTTAATCTTTTAAAAACTAGGCTTATAAATTCTGTCAAGTTTCTTAAACTTAGGCAATATTTTTTTTAATGTGATTGGGACATTTTGAGAACATAAAAATATATCATGTAAAGGCTTTCCAAACTCGCTTTCGTGGAACATTTTTCTGTACAGGACAAAATAAAGTAGAATGCCAGGCTTACTTTCATGCCAGCGTCTTTAATTTTTCGACATAGGGAAGTAACATCTTGATCTTCGCAAGCTTCAATATGGAAAGTATAACCATTTGCACCAGCATCAGCCATAGGTTCCACCCACTAAAAATGATTAAAAGTGTGTAATTAGTTCGAAGTTGCGGGAACTAGTTTTGTCGGAGATCATCAGTTGTCATAGGAGAGTATTTTGAACAAAGATGAGTAAGCGTTTGATGTATGCAGGTGGGGGGTGAGTGCTCCTATTATTAGAAACCGCTACTCGGATAGAAATGAGGTGTGGAACAGTACGTGTGTGGTATTGTATTTACCTTCTCAGGATGCTGGACCATCATGTGCATGTCAAAATAGGAATCAGGCAGTTTGGGCCGCAAGCATTTTACTACAGGATGGCCAAACGTTAAGTTCGGTACAAATTGTCCATCCATGACATCTAAATGCAGGTAGTCTGCCCCTGCATCCAACAATCGTTGACATTCACTAGCCAAATTAGATAAATCGGCGTTCAAAATAGAAGGCCCGATTTTGCACGCAGGGCTGCAGGAATGACTAGCCATATTAAGCTGGGTTTTCAGACGATGTATTAATTGCCTAAATATAAAAAAATATAACTATGGGTTTGCGGTTTGGTTGAGCTAGATTAAAATTAAAACTTAACAAGATTTACAGTAAGTGCAATAATTATAACTTGACATAAGTCACCTTGAATAACTGAACATGTAGTAAGTTTACACACAGCCCAACAGAAAAGGTCGGGTGTAATCTTTTCAACACAGTTAATACACGGCTTTTAGACTTGTTATTATAAGATAAATAAATAAGAAGGTATGGCTACACAGTCGCCATTTTCTTTCACTGTCTTCAAAAACATCTGGCACACGCCCAAAAGGCCTTGGACGAACGTATAGGAACCGTGTTAATGAGCAAATATTTTTAATACCATTGTTTTTATACATTCCCGTATTCTAAGTATGTTCTCAACTATGTTTTTTTGTCTTCCAAACTGACCCAAAAGGAGAAATAAAATAATGAATAGGTCGAAGAACGATATTAATGGTCAGAATATTTCCCAGCGCAATAGCGAAAGAAAAATGCAATAGCTAAATTTTTATTTTCGTCTATTGAAATCGTTAAAATATGTACACACCATAGGCGAAGTACCTATGCGCTTTTGTATTTGTATATACGTCAATTCCCTCCTTTCTCTTATTCCTTTCCCCTTGGTATCCCGTTCATCGCATCCTTGCTTTTCGGTGCCTTTTACCAATGTCGAATTCTCCCAGCAATCCTTCGGGCTAGATTAGGTTCCCTTTTATACGTTTTGTATGTTGACGAGCGCAAACTCAAAAACCCGTTTGACTTGCTTCCATATTTACTAAAACCTCTCCCTATTTTCTTAGATTAGACAAAGTTTATGGCAATATTTTTGGAGTCATTCGATGCATAGACTTTACCAGATCTTTGTTAGCTCTGCGCGTTTACGGCTGACACAAAATGGCAGCCATTTGCAGAGCTCAGTGGCGTTTGCAAACAAAGCGTCATCACTCGAAATTCTTGTTTTGCATTAGTACGTACATTTAGTGGCATACTTTTACACTTAAAAGCTTAATACGGAAGAATTAAGCAGGATTAATCGTTTCTAAGGCAGTTGTGGGCTTATCGAATAGGTACTGTATAATGCAAACAGGCTATTTCTGTATGTCTCCGCTGGGCAACTCGCATTCGGGGTTCTAGTGCACCAGTTGAGCACTAGTGGTGTCATTCACGCTTTGTCTGTTATAGAGGAAAGAGCGAGCTCTACTACTATACAGAAAACGATTCCAACGTTTACGGAATCTGTGCGTTCGCTTTGTGTTAGTCTTATATTAGGGAGCGTTTCGATATTCTCAAGTTTAGTGAAATTAAAAAAGTTGTATGTTATTAAGTGAGGCAATAGGACTATTTTTAGAAGTTAATAGACAGTTATTTGAAAAATAAAGTGTTAGCTAGGAAAAACAATTAAGTGAAAAATGTCGAGTTTAGACTGTTTTGCCAACAGCGTGCACACACTGCCCGCGTCATTTACCCCGCCGTCTTTGCCGCCTACTAAGGATCCAATCGACGTAAACAATCAAGCCAAATTCGACCATGCCGCCGAAGAAAACTCGCGCCTTGCCAAGAATGGAAACCTGCTCTTGCGCAGTAAGAACGAAGGCGGGGCATCGGTTCCTGTGAAGACGAGCAAATATCGCCGCAGGCGGTTTCGTAAGCCTTATTACAAGTTGTCGTGGGACGAACGTTCCTCTGAGAAGGAAACCCAGAGCCACGCCCCTTGCTCGCATAAGCCCAGTAGTAGCAACGTAGCCCGGGTATGGCGTAGTAGGCGGGACCATCCCTTTGCCCCTTATAATAACAACGAATTCCTCATGGGAGAGCACGACGATCTGCAAGAAAGCGACTTGAAAACCCACCCGATGGTTGCTTCTCGCTATCATTGCGAAGATTGGATGCCGAGCAAATCTCCCGCGTCCGCTGCAATTTGGCACGGTTATGGGGGGCCAAATTATCACGCCTCCGATGACGAAGAGTACTTGAGCAAGGAATTTTCGCATGCTTACGAAGACGTTCATGCGGAACGATTACGCGGGATTAATAAAGGCCAATTAGTGACTGAATACTCGTTACTGGACGGGCGCGTCAATCGATTAGAGACCCGCCTGCTGGATTTAGCAAGAGGCAAGACCGAAACCGGCACAGATGTGATAGCTGCCGAGAAAATTCGCATCTTCCAAAAAGAAATCCAGAAACTTGAAGCGGAAAACGCTCGGCTGCGAACCCAGTTGCTCGATACCACTTGTCTCTGTTTCCCTTTGTCTCGTTCCCCTTCCCCCACGTTATCATTGTCTGCTGGATCGCACTCTTCAGGCTCGTCGTCCTCGTCCGATTCTTCCGACTCTTCCTCGTCGACTTCCTCTGATTCGGAGAGTGACAGCCAAGATCAGATTTCATCGTGTAGCTCCCAGTGCTCTACGTGTGGTCGGGCCTCGTACCCGGCCACGCCCGACCGCCCCGCCCATGATGTGACGGACGAAGTCGAAGACGACGAAGACGTGACGTGTACCACCCAGATTATGGTCCTCAAATCGCCGCGTGATTAAAGTTTAGGTATAAGGTAAATTTCCTTGTTAACAGCTGCTGCCATCTACTGGAAGTCATTCGGGTTACGAGCTGGAGGATTGGCTGCGACGATCTGCGCCTGCCTAGTTCCACTGGGCTGACGTCTGTGTATTTAGTTTTTGAGGGGCAAGGTAAGCAAGGGTGGTTTCCGAGGTTGCAAATTCTTGGAGAAACCAAATTCGCAACTTTTTCCTGTGGGAGGTGTTTCATTTCTGGTTTGTGTACAGGCCCTGAAGGCGTGGTCATGACCGCAACGTGGGTGGGCGGGCGGAAAGCAAATGTGTTGGAGCGGTTTCTTACTACATGTAAGCCTATTTTTTTTTAAAGAAGCAGTTTTATGGGTAAGATTTCATGAGATGCAACTGTGAATCTGGAAATTGAATAAATATATTTCAAACATGAACAGTGTTTTTTGGAACGGTTTTCCACGGGAGACAGTAAAGCAACCAGTAATCGATGAAGCGGAACGTGGAGAGTGTAATCTTTTTTCACTCCTTAGAGCTTCTTCACCCAAGGAGACATAATACTTTAGTTTTGTTGAGTCAACCCTTCCTGATAATTCTTAATTAAACTAAAATAAGGAAGTAAAATCAATACTGGTTTAATCAATTTACATCGAAAACCGACTTCGTTTCGTACAGAATTAGTTCTGAGAATTGAGTTAAAAAAGTGAATTAAAATCGTTCGATTAAATTAAAGCAAATCGAATTTTACCAAATTACTAAAATTTTCAATGAGACTAAACCTTGGACTAAACGTACTTTTAAGTTTTTATGTATTGATTAAGTGTGAGTTGCCTTGAATTAAAAAGTAAATAAACCTGGTAGAAACGTAATGTGATTTGAGTTAAATAATATGGATTCTAATTGAATTGAAATACGACAAGAATTTCATAAGTAATAGAAGTGTGTCAATTTTACTTTGAAAGTGTACAATAGGGCGGGGCTTGAAAACCCTTTTTGACGTCAGGAGGAGCAGGAGCGGAAAAGATGTCAAGGCTCCGAGGGAAAGACAAGGTCATAGGTCAATCAATTGAAAGGTTCTAACGCGTTTTCGATGCGTTGCCGAGGTGACGATGCAAACACCTTGCTACACACCCGGTTGCTAACGATGCTGGCCTTCGGAAAGCTCTTAGTCGACCGCCGGATTCAGCCCAACGCATACCGTTTCTTCCTTCTTCCCGTACGATCTTTCTTATCCTTACGCTCGAAAATGTAAGATTGCTCCGTATGATTTCCCCCTATTTCTTGCTTATTCACAGGTGAATTTCGGAAACCCAGAGTGAGCGGAAGATGCCCGAAGAGAATGTGAAAGTGGCCGTGCGAGTCCGGCCCTTCAACGCACGAGAGCAAGGGAGGCAGTCCAAGCCCGTGGTGGACATGCAAGGCAAATCAACCATCGTTTCCAACCCCAATGATCCCAACGACAAGAAAACGTTCACTTTCGATTACTCTTACTGGTCATTCGATGGCTTTAAAGAGACTCCGGATGGTACCTCCATCCCCGATTCTTCACACCCCAACAAAGATAAATATTGCGATCAGGTATTCACGTCAAAACCAATGGTCAATTTGTCTGTTTTCTTTTTTCTTTTTTTTTAAATATTTGCAATAAGTGTACATATTCTTTTAAATTGATACAAAACACTTGTTCAGAGACGCGTTTTTGACGATCTGGGTAAGGGAATCTTAAATAATGCCTGGGAAGGATACAACGCTACTTTATTTGCCTATGGCCAGACCGGATCAGGGAAATCCTACTCCGTAATTGGCTACGGTCCCAATAAAGGTACAGTAAAGGAATAAAAAGTAAATAAATAATAAAATAGTCATAAATAAAGTCCAATTTAAGGGACAGTTCCGCATTAAATGAATCCTTTTCTTATGCAAGTGGAAAGTAGCGTGTTTTTTTATAATAAATTAAAATACACACTTATTAATTAACCGGGTCCCAAGGGTTGTAACTTAATTTTAAAATACTTATTTATTTCTAGGTATCGTTCCATTGTTTTGCCAGGAACTCTTCACTGGGATCAAGGCCAAACAAGCGGCCAAGGAACCTGTGCAATACGAAGTCAAGGTTTCAATGTTAGAAATCTATAACGAAGTTGTTCGCGACCTGCTCGATGCGACCAAGCTTAAGAAAGGTCTCAAGCTAAGGGAGCACCCGAAAAAAGGCTTCTATGGTAATATAATTACATTTCCCTGACTTTCTTCTGAAGTAGCGGATATTGCGGTGCTAATTTTTATTTTTTTTTTATTTTATTTTTTTTGTAGCGGAAGGATTGAAGTCGGTGCTCGTAAGCAGCTTTGAAGAAATCCAAGCCAAGATGGATGAGGGCACTGTGAACCGCACTGTCGCATCCACCAACATGAACGCGACTTCTTCCCGCGCCCATACAATTGTGGGCATTACTTTCGTGCAAACGAGCAAAAACGCCAAAGGCCAGGAAACAGCAAAGACGGCCATTGTCAACTTGGTCGATTTGGCGGGAAGGTGCGATCCATGATTTATTGCATTTGCAACTTTGACCTACTTTTTCTGAGTGCGTTTTTTGCTAATTTATTTTTCTGATCCCCTTAAAGTGAGCGCCAAGAAGCAGCTGGAAGCAGCGGCGAGAGGTTGAAGGAAGGAGCCGCTATAAATCAATCCTTGTCTTGTTTGGGCAACTGCATCCATGCGTTAGCTGAACAAGCCAATGGGAAACCTACGAAAGTGCCTTTTCGCGACTCCGCCCTCACCAAATTGCTTATGAATGCCCTGGGAGGCAATTCCAAGACCGTCATGATTGCTGCCATAAGTCCTGCAGACATTAACTATGAGGAAACGCTGTCTACTTTGCGATATGGTCGGTTTCGATTTTCCAAAGAAACGCGCAAAATTCTGAAAGAACATTAAAAAAAAAAATTTCGCTTCTTTAGCCGATCGCGCCAAACAAATCCGTACGAAGGCAGTCATTAACGAAGATCCCACCGAGAAGATGATAAGAGAGCTCAAAGAAGAGAACGACAGATTGAAAAAGATGATCCAATCTGGGAAAATGGACCCGGCGTCCATGGTTGCTGGAGCTGGTGGCATAGCTTTGACAGAAAAAGGTGAAACTCCTTTTCACGACAGTTTTTCTTGTTTTTTGCCTTGTTTCTAAGAGTTTTCTTTGGCAATTATGGTCGTGGAATTCACGCGTTTTTTTATTTTTTTGGGGGCTTTAGAAATTGCGGAAGCACGGAAGAAATGGGAAGAGGAAACCCGCGCGGCCATGAAGCAAAACGAGAACGATATGGCAGAGCTGAAGAAATCCTACGAGGATAAACTCCGACAAGCCCAACAGGAGAAAGGAGTAATTTTTTTCTCTCTTTATCTTCTGTACCATTTCCCCGTAATTATGTGCTTTGTCCTGCGTTTCTAGGATGGTTCTGCGGCCAAAATGGAGGCGCAAAAGAAAAGCAAACCTCATTTGTACAACCTCAACATTGACCCCATGCTTTCGGGCCGTATCGTCCATATCCTACCCAGTGGATCTACAGAAATCGGGAACCAGCGCGGCCAGGAATCCGATATTGTGATGATTGGACCTGGGATGCAAGAAAACCATGCAGTTTTGACCGTCGAAAAAGACAAAACCACCCTTAGGCCCGTTAATCAAGACAGTCGCGTGCTCGTCAACGGTACCGTTGTCGTGGCTGAAACTGAGCTTTATCACAACGACAGGTACTGTACTGGACAGGATCAAACGCATTTCCGGTCCATCGCATGTTTTGTAACTGCTTCTGTGAGCATTTCACACTAGCTCAAGATTTAGGAAAAGGGGCTGAGAATAAGAGAGCATTTACCCGGGATTCAGAGCACTACACTGGCTTGTCTTTTTTAATCACGACGTAACACATGAAAGGGAACCGATCACGGGAAAGGACACAACATTCGCGAAGGAGCTCGGTTACCTTGGCTCCTTTTTAATTTAGAATATGAGATTACAGTGAGATTCCACGAAGTCTAACAAGTTGCACACAATAATAGAAAAAGATGTGAAAGATTTGATACACATATAGTTATTTTATAGGAATATTATTTAGCATTTCTTATACGCTTTTGTAAAAGTAAACTTAATATTGAATAATTTGAATTCCTAGATTGGTATTTGGAAGTACACAGATATGGGTCTTCCAAAACCCGGCCGAACCGGAGATCAAGAAAAAGACCTACCCCAGCATTACATACGAATACGCCCAGCAAGAAATTGCTGCCAAAGCTGGTCTAAAAATGGACGCATCTCCGAGCAAAGGTAACTTGTTCAAACTCAATTCCCGAACTTTTCTTGCCTCCTAGTCTTCTCGTGTAGTAATAGCTCTTTTAATTCTGTACGGTCTTCAAATTACAGATGCCGAGAAGTTGCAAACCGATTTGATGGAGATTATGCCCGCCATTGAAGAAGCCAATTCGATTAGTGCCGAGTTGGATAAGAAAGTCAAATTTGAGATTGTGCTGGTTGCGCCGCAAGTTTTGGGCCAAGACAATGGGCGCGCTCAGGTAAGTTTACCCAGCCACTTTCTTACTCGTCCACACACCCAATTTGCATGCTAATGAGCCAGCTTTTATAGATTGCCCCGGGTACTCCGCCTTTGAAGCCTGAGGTGTGTATAGTAACCGCTTACTCAGTGGTCATACAATTCGCACTGCCTTATAAATAGCACTTTCGAAAACCGAAACCAAAACTTCGATATTTTATACAAGTACTTACGGGGTTCCAGGTATTCGTCAAAATGAAGAACCTGGAAAACGGAACCGAATACGTTTGGCCCAAAGACAAATTCATGAGCCGCCTCTACCTCATGAAGGAAATGTACCAAAATTACGAAGAAGACAATGACTGGGACTTGCCTGAGGTGAATGAAAAACTTTTTTTTATAGTCCTTTAAGCTTAATCGATACGTGGTGGGATTAGGATCGCGACCCTTTTGTCGAGTCTTTGGATACGGAAGTCATTATTGGCACTTGCCGCGTGTTTCTGCAGCCGCTGGCATTCATGGTTGAACTGAAAGAACACTTGGAAGTAACGAATCTCAAAGGCATCCAAATTGGACAAATGATGGTATATTTTGGTGTACACTCCTGCCGGTGAGCCCATACAAAAGGCTAATTTCTCTCTCTCTCTCTCTCCCCCTCTTTGTAGATCGAAGTAGTGCCATGCGATGGACGTGGCAAGGAATACAATGAAGCAGACGATAAATTCGTTGACTCGCCAGACCAATTGTTAGGCAAGAACGTACACTTCTTGTTCAAAGTCATAGGCTGCCGAGGTCTTCCCAACAAATACTCAGTAAAAAAAAAAATCCACGAAATCCTAGAGTAGAAATAATAACAAACATAATCTTTCGTTTATTTGGGTTTGCTTCCCTCTAGGATATTTACTGTACCTACAAGTTTTATAACGATCAGAAAGATTCTGCCACTCCGAAAGCAGGCCCCACTGGTAACCCTGATTGGAATCATGTCCGGATGGTTTCTTGTGCGCCAGCCACCACCCAGTTCATCGAATACCTCAACTCAGGATCGGTCACGATAACGATCATGGGCAAACAATACGTCCGTAAATCCGCAATGCCTAACCACGGGGGACAAACGACGAAAGAGTTATTGCGCTCTGATCGGCAGATTTTTTCTCGGTAAACAGCATTTTGTATACTTGTCCACTTTTTTTTCTCTCTCTCTCTCTTTTCTGTCGCCTTCCCCCACAGAAGAGAGCTGTTTTAAATGGTCTTGTATGGCTTTGTATGTGACTTTTGTCTTGGCTTTGTTTTTCTAGAACATCGGATTTGATGGCCGGCTTCAGTTTCAATGGTCGTCCCGTGGATCCCCAGAAACAAGGCATTATCGTGGAATTGCTCCTCATGAAAAAGACCCAAGCGCGACTTCAACAGAAACTTGTAACGAACTTGCAACTCCGATGTTTTTATTTATTTAATTTGTTTTCTGAGGCCAAAGAAAAAGAAAAGAAAAAAAAATGGTATCACATTTTTCCCGTTTATTTTTCTTGCTCTGTGAGCATGCCCAACTTTTAAGCAAAAGCTGTCGAGTTTTTCTTAAGATTTGAAAGGATTTTTCTTGGCTCTTTGGCTAACAGGATTATATGAAGAAGCTGGTCGAGAAGTGCGATACACTGCAGCATCCGCGGGTGTCAACAGCTACTCTCAAGAGCTTGCTAAGTGCTAATACACCCGAGCAGGCTGAAAAAATCCTCCTCCGCCTCGAAGGTAAAGCTTAGGTAAAATTTCTTATATTTTATTAACACACCCTAGCCGTCTTTCTTAACTTTAATTTTGAATAAATCTCTCTCCCTCTCTCCCTTTTTATTTCCCTCCGCACTCTCGCACAAATGACTAAACATGTGGAAAACCTTGTTGCAATTGCCATCACGTTTAACTGTGTAACCCTGTCAACAGACGACTGGGATCCCGCGGACGCCAAATTCGACGAAAATGGAAACCTTACGAGTGGTGTTTGCGTCATTCTCTAACCCTTTCTCATTTTACCCCCTGGGCGTGGCGTGGCTATCTGTTCTACCCCTTCATTGTCGCCGAAATATGCATTCCTATACTGTAATATCCCTTCTGGGGATCGTGGCCTTGTACAGTAATTCGTCCTGTAGGAGAAAAATCCTGGATCCTCTTTTCACTCGTTTTCTTGGTTATGCCCTACACTTTCTTGATATTTATATCCCGGGTGAAGGGTAAAAATATACTAAAAAGAATACATGATTATTATCTGAACTGATTAATATAAAAGGATTTTTTTCGGGGGGCCTCCGCATGTGTTTTTCATGTAATCGGCAAGTTTGCGTAGCATAATCTTCTTTTCGGCATTTGTTTTTTAATCTTTTCTGCTCTCTGGGGGTTGAGGGTTGTGAGAGAAAAATCGTTGTGCTCCTAATTGGATGATGCCTCCGACTCTGGTACACCAGACGAGGCAACGGGACGCCGAAAAAGGGGCGAAACAAACAAGAACCAGCGTTACGCCTTTTCCTATGCATGATTGCTACGTGACTTTTCTTTCTCGCCCTGAATTTCTGGTTCGGCCTGCAGTGATGTCGAAAGGGAAACCACCGAGTACGAGTAGGTCATGTCTGTGGCAGGTCAATAAGGTCGGCTCGCCGGCAAAGACCAGGCCAGTTGTACTATATGGGGAGAATGTGAGTGTCAGTATGTGTGTATGTATGTGTCGTTGGTGGTGGGTTGGGGGAGGGTTTTTAGTGGGCGTTGTGAGTCTCTGCCGCTCCGCGTTTTCATTCCAGTGAAACCCTCCCCCACCCTTACCCCATCACCCCCTCTGGGTCTCCCACCGACGTCGACGTCTTTTTCATGCTTTGGGTGGCTCCAACACCGGCGTCGCGGCGCCAGTTTTCGACCAAGCTTTCATCCTACCACTTGCTCGTTTTCTACGCTTGTCCTTTTCAAATTCTTAAAACATATATTGGCCAACTTCTTTCACCTTTTCAGCTAACCCACTAAGCGAAGAAACCATATCTGACTGCAGTGCCCTTGGTTTTTGTGACCCATTTCTTTCCTTCTTCTTGCTTCGTCGCCCTTCTTGAACTACGGAAAGAAACGTACATTGGGAGACGAAGGGATCTTTTCTATAGTTGAACGAAAAGAAAGATTTTAAAAAGAAAAAAGAGTAAAGTAGGAATGTACTCCAGTGGGTGTGGCTTGTCGTGATTCAGGGGGCGTGGCGTGATGGTGCCGGTGTTGGTGCGTTAGGATACAGTGGTGTAAGATGGCCACGCCCCCTTGTCTGCAGTGAGTGACCTGAACTATAGGAATATTTGCGAGCAGAAAAGAACGATCCAGGGGGCTAATTGTGCTGCATAGACCACGCCTACTTGTAGCCTAACAAGGTAGGGCTGATTTGGTCACGCCTCTTTCCCGAGTTGGAACCTTTTAGCCATTTTAATATTTTCAATAGATTTTTCGTTCACAAGTAGTCTGCCTTTTCTCTGTTCTGTTTACTTGTATTCTCATTAAAGTTGGGCCAAGTGTTGATGCGTTTTCCGCATGCCGTTGTTGGTTAACGGCTTTAAGGCACGCGCTAGGCGTAAAAGCCTGGGAGCCTTGCAGGTGATAGGTTTGACACTTGGGTGTGCAAAAAACAACCACAAGCTAGCCCGCAACCGCAGCCCCAAAGCGTAGCTTAAAATAAGGCTTTCCTTCCTCTTTAGGTGTCCATTTCCATACACTGGACTTTCAGTACACTGATGCAGTAGTATTCCTCATTTCTTTATCTCATTACAAAAAAGAGGTCTTCCGTGACTATGCATGAGGGAAAATTACCATAGCAACCTATTAAAAAAAGACCCTGCCCCCCCATTGCGCTTTCCTTATCAAAGGTTAAGAAGTCACCGATTATCGTTGACTTGCTGAAAAGCTTCCAGTTGCCTGGGGTCAAAAGACCCGCCTCTCGAATGGTCTGTTTTGTCTCTACCTTAATGAGAGAGAAGATTGTTTCCTATAGAAAGTCATTCATGTCCTTGATTTTTAGTGCAACTATTCTAGTTTTGTGTGTGTGCACTATATAGCCTCTTTTAAAAGCGCCACATGGGAACCCTGTGACCTTTTCCTACAAACGAGAACTGTTTACTCGCTCGTATCTGCTAAATGGAACAATATTGTGTTACTATTGACATCGTTTACACAAGTAGCAATTGAACAATCTTCTTTCATAAGTATATTATTGCGCATCTGGACTGCTTCACAGACTCTGTACATAGACCCCGCCCAATCACGTCGGTCAAGCTCCTCCCCCTTATTCCTCGTTCTGGCAGCAACTCTGCTCCCTAATTATAGCACTGCCTCGGATCTCTCGGTAGTCCACTCTGCACTATTATTCTGTTTCCCTCCCTTTTTTATCTCTTATGGAGACATTTCCCCGCAACACAAAGCTGATTTCTGCGACGCGTAGTGTATAGGAAAACAATTATCTCTCTCTTTAAAGAGGTTGCGGTGGGGAGGATATCTATCTATCTACCCTCGCTTTCCGTAACCCGCTTTTTACCTGTAAGGTATTGATCTCTGTAGCGACGGAAGGGGCGGGGAAAACGAGGGAAACCAACGTGTAGGAATCGTTCTGCATTCTGTTTCTGGCCCTCTTTCCCTGTTTTCGTTTTGGGTTTTCCCTTTTGCTTTCTATCTCTATGCCTGCATTACGTGCAATAACATTGGTTTATAGACTCAAAACTGTAAAGAACAAGAGAGAGAGAGGATTTCAGGACGACATACAGACTATACATGGCAAGAGGCGGGGCTTGTCACGTGCAGCATGCATGGCAGTAAGGGAACCATAACAGCAAAAGGACTGATGGTGTGGAACAGTAACTATGACAACCTGACCTTTCTGCAACTTTGAGCTCAAACGTGTCGCGACCTATTTATTGAGACATTCTTCCCTTAAGCGCTTTTTTCTTTGGGAAAATGAGCATGTCGTGGAAAGCTTTATAATTAATTTTTTTTTTTGCTTGGTGGCCACCTACTTAGGTAACCCGCGTGGGAATGGCCGGCGGCCCCACCTGCCGAGCTTACAGTCACCCTTCTCCAGTGTCCGTGGCTCTTCTAGTGACCCTTTTCGCATGCAGTATAGCATGGGTGGCATCAGCAGCACCCGACATGACCTCTACCAAGCTTCTCCGTTCGTAAGTCTCCAATGTGTTTTCTGGGGTCAATAACTATACGTGTTATTTTTACTTTCCTGGTACTCGAGCCACATTTTCTTGCTGCTTGCATGATGTCATACTGGTTATTTATGCAGACGTGGCTTTAAGAGCAAAGTTGATACCCGAAACGATTATTTGCTCGCTGCGGGACTTTCAAAATGAGAGCAAAAGAATTATAACTTTTGAAAATCTACCCGAGGGTTGCATTTTTTTCTTTCTTTCTGTCGTTTTTATGTTGAAAACATCATAAAAAACTAGAGAAAGAAAATATGTAGAGTGACGTCATAATAACGTAGAGCAAAAATAAAAGTAACGCAGGAAACCGGGTGGCCACGAAGCTTGTGCTATTACGGCTTGCGCTTGTGGTACGTTTGAGGTCACTTTAAAGGGACCAAAATTTGACCTCTTGCAAAGGGAAACGTTATTCCTTTTCGCCGCTATATAGAGCAGGCGTACAAAGGCATAAAGCCTAAGTAACGCTACAAATTTGTCAGGTTCCTGTGTTGCTTGTTTGACATTGTAATCATCAAAGCGGTGCATAAACCAATAAACGCGTTTCGCTAAACCCATCGCAAAAGTTGCTTGCACTGAAGCAGTCGCGAAGAAAATGTGTATATCATAAAATATCTGTATATCTATAATATCTAAAAGCTATATATTTATACCTTTATACCTATAACATATCTATAAAATTTATATCTATATCTATAATCTATATCAGGGGTCGGCAACCTTTTACCCCACACGGGCCAGATTAAACGCATGCAGGGTAATTGCGGGCCGGATTAATCCTTTGAACTATTAATTCAAAATTCAGCCATAATTCAGCCATAATTTTTCACTCGGGTGCCGCGGGCCGGATAAACTGGGCTGGCGGGCCGGATTCAGCACGCGGGCCGGAGGTTGCCGATCGTTGATCTATGTATATAATCTACAGTCGGACCCATTTAACAGCAACTCGCATAGCGACAAGATCCGCCTAACAGCACGCTAGGCTCAAGTCCCGTTTTAACACAATGGAGACTAGCCTCGGATTAGGTCAACTCGGTTAATGGCACACTCGCTTTTTGGCACGTAATTTTCATTCCCCGTTGGCTATCTTGCAATGATCTACAGGTCTGTTTAAGAGCAACCAATTAAAAACATGCGCAACACTAATGTCTAAAAACAAGAGGAAGGCAAATTCCAAGAAAAGCTTCTATAGGAATTCACTATTCAGTGGATACCCTACGGAGATTTGTCGAAGCAATCGGGTTTGCCTTGTTTGAACAAATTTATGAATTGCGAGCAAACCTGGAATCTTACAGGTCCAAGAATGCTACACAGCGTTCGATCACAGACTTTTTCTCAAGAAAATAGGCAGCAAAATGTTTTACGTTAATTCTTCTTGCAATTCCTTTTATATACACTATTTTTATGACACTTAATATAAGTTTAGCATTATAAATACATTTTTTTGCTTAGTTGATACTTTTGTTGTTAAAAATAAGTCACCTCGGATGATGACAATGCCCGCTTAACGGCAAGTCGGAGGTCGTGCCCGGGTCCATGCTGTTAAGCGAGTTCGACTGTATTTCTGTAAAATAAGAAAATACCCATTTTCACTTATTAATTCAGCAAGCTGGAAGACGTTCGATGTTATTTTATCTAAAACCATTTATTTTATCTAATACCACTTGCCTCTATTTATCGTTTTTGAAGGTACAAGTTTGGTTACTGCATAATTCCAATATATTCAATAGTCAACGATTAGGCATTGAGAAAGATGAAGTTGCATTTTACTTAATGCCATATTCTCATTTTGACGCTAATTAAATTTTATTTCCCCTGCCTTTTCTTTATAGCTATCCATATGACTTATCCGACAAGGAAGTACTGGACGATCTGTTGAATCGGACTCGGTACGATAAGCGCATTCTACCTCCCGTGCAAGGTCCTCTCTATATAAACGTCAGCGTGCTGCTGTTAAGTTTGGCATCGCCAGATGAATCCAGTTTGGTAAGCAGAAAAGAAGCTCATGAAAGGCCAGAGTGCTATTTTACCAGGACACAGAGAGAGGCAACTGGCATGATTCATTTGCTAATTGAATCATGCCTATTTGTCTTTCCAGAAATACGAAGTGGAATTCTTGATGAGACAAACATGGACCGACCCCCGCCTGGAATACATCGGAGGAACTCACGAGTATCTCAACGCCCTATTTCATTACGATGACATTTGGATCACGGACACCTATTTTGTCAAGCATGGGGATTTCAAAGAACCTTTGATGCCGGCTCATATCGCGCTCCGTGTGTTCCCTAATGGCACCGTTTTGTACATTATGCGTAGACATCTTATTCTCTCCTGCCAAGGCAACCTCAACATATTCCCGTTTGATGACCCGCGCTGTACTTTCGCCGTGGAAAGTAGTAAGTCAAAGTTCACGATGCTGAAAACTTCTTAAGTTCTCATAAAAAAACGCCCAAGCTCTTAATTGTCCATCCAAAAACTTTCTTTCAGTCTCGTACGAAAGGGATCGGATGCTCTACCAGTGGAACAATGACGAAGGCACTTTAAGAAAAACACCATCTCTTTCTTCATTAAACGCATATTTGATAAACAATTTAACCACGATTTGTCCCGAACGTTTTACTTGGCGAGGAAACCTTTCTTGCCTCATGGTAGAACTCACTTTCACGCGGGACAAGGCCTTTTACTTTACCACTGTCTTCATCCCTGGCATAATCCTCGTCACTTCCTCGTTTATCACCTTCTGGCTTGAATGGAACGCCGTCCCGGCTCGCGTTCTGATTGGGGTCACGACCATGCTCAACTTCTTCACAACATCGAACGGTGAGAAGTTTA
Organism: Lepidurus apus apus; assembly: GCA_022832285.1. Taxonomy (NCBI): domain Eukaryota; kingdom Metazoa; phylum Arthropoda; class Branchiopoda; order Notostraca; family Triopsidae; genus Lepidurus; species Lepidurus apus. The sequence goes on along the minus strand of JAGJRO010000346.1, from coordinate 19,041 downwards.
ATAAGACAAGCCCATTTATTTTTGTTTATTTGTTCGTGTTCTGGGGAGAAAAGAGGGAGGGGACAAGGGGATCAATATCCGCATCCACGCCAATTCTAAACAGATTTCCCAAAAGGTAGATAACAATAGTCTTATATACTTACAAGGGAACTCGCAGGGTTACGCCGATAGTCTCGATTTTCATAACGACATTTTAGTTGTCGACTCGAACGCAGAACAATTCTCACACTCTTAAACTTTATTCTTTTTAATAAAAAAAAGGTAATTGAAGCCATATCCACAGCATATAACGTATAATAAACCCTAAATGTATACTCTGGTCATATGTCACTTACACATAAATAGTTTGGAATATGTTAGGGTGAGCTGGCGTTTGTAGGCGCGTCAAATATCGGGGTTTATTAATTTTCAATTACTATTGCAAATATAATACATAGCCTGCAGAATTGAAAACTAAAAGTTGGTATTTCAAGTAAAGTGCTGAGCCTAACTTTAGCCTGTAAGGTCAGAAATCTTGTCGTGTTCCGTTCATTGAATTATATCTGTTCATCGCTGCGAGTATCTGGCTCGGTATTTGGGTCACGTACTCTGTGACCGAAGCTCAAATCGACTATAAAATATTCGGTCTCACTATTAGCCAATCTTCAGAAAAAAATACTATTGACATATATGTTATCGAAGCTTCTCCTGGCATACAAACATAATACCTAGCACATTTTTGCTAAATTTATCAAATTTAGTCTCTTTAATCAGCTCTATTTTCCGATAAGGTTTTCGAAGTACTTTGCCTGTGGTGAACAATCTGCACGCTATGAATGTATGGGATGGCGTGTGCATGTGCTTCATCTATGCCTCGCTACTGGAATTCGTGGCTGTCAATTATGTTGGAAGGAAGCGACCACGACCGAACGTAGTTTATAGACCGGGCGAAAACACGCTCGTCCAGGTAAAAAAATAAAAATAAAATAATAATAATAAAAATAACCCCAATCATCCTCGTTTTGTTTATGTTCTTGGTGGATCGAGTTTTTCTTTATGTTGGGAATTTTCGTTTTTTAGTGGGTTTTTTAATTGTGACCAATCATAGGGCGTGCCTAGTGTATTGAGGGTGGCTTCTGATTGGCTGGCTACTGCTAGGGGACGAATTGGCAAGGTGATCCACTCAAATCCGGCACATTTTAACCACTCTATTTTAACGCCTTTAACACGTGATTGCACTTTGCCAATGTCTTGGGAAAAAAATGCAAAATGGAAAAAAAAATTCTTGTACCTCTCATCACCACCAGGCACACAATTCCTGCATGCTTTCTTTCTTCGCTTCTAAAGCACGGATCGTTGGGTTATGTAAAAACCTAATGTTTCTCGAAAGCTTGTTTAATTATTCACGTTTGTTTTCACGAGTTTTAGCTAAGCCCAAAGCTATTCATGCCATGAATTTAATGTTTCAGACCCCGGATCGAAAACGAGACGGCGCTAGTGAATTAGTCACTTGCACGACATGCGGCCCTGGTCCATGCACGCATCCAGCCAACAATGGCTGTGCTCCAGAGGTAAAAATGTGTCCCTTGTGTTCTTCACAAGCCATGAATAGTCGCTACAATGAATATTTGATACCCTTTTTCCGCAGGGTCAACGACGTCGCGAGCCGCCTCATCCTATTCGTATCGCCAAGACGATTGACGTCGTCTCGCGGACTGTGTATCCCGTCTGTTTCGCCTGTTTCCTCATCTTTTTCTTCGTCCATTACAAAGGCTTTGAATAAGATATAAATCCCATTCAAGTGGCATTCACCGTACAGCAAGCGTCAAATCAGGTCTGCAAAAAAAAGATATAGCAAAAATAGAAATTCGTTAGGAAACCTTTGGTAGCAATAAGGCGCCTCTTGTGTAATTGCCGATCCAGAACTTCACACACTCTTTTCTAGTCTTCATCGTTGCCTCGAACAAAGAAGCTCTCTCTTGTTTTATCTTGCAAAAACCAGCCTTCTTGTATACAGCGTAGCAGGTTTTTTAGCAGCTGAATTGGTTAGGCAACCGATTTGTATTGTATTATATATATTATAACGTATATATGATTAACTAACTCTTTTAATTCAGATTCATTCACCTTGTTCTAACTATGCATTAGATGTTTCTTTTCGCAAAAATTGTTAACACGAAAACGAAAACCAGTTAAGTTGAGTTTGATTGACAGGCCAAAGCACAGGGACTCGGGATTTGTAATTGCGATTGCAAATCGTTATACCAAGTGAGAAAACTGTACTTATACTGCTGGCATCCCCACCCCGCTGACGTTCCCAATTGTTCCCGTCCCTCATTATTGCCATTGATAATTTACTAGTCCTGTTGAATTTGAATTGTTTTTTTTAGTGTTTCGCATTTGCGTATCCATACAGTCTTGGCAGCCTTGACGGCTGCATGATACGGGCGGCATTGGTGCATTTATTATACCTCCCAGAGTAAGTTGTGTATAGTGCGAATTTTTAAGTCTTGGTTCCCTTTGAATGAAACAAGTGCAACAAATTTCATGAAAATTGGTATTCGCTTTATGAATCTCACTGTCAAAACAAAAATTTTAACTTAAAGGTAATTTATTCAATCGCTTCGAAGATTTCCATGTCAACGAAGATTTACATATTCTATACAGTTTCTTCTAAGGCCAGCTTTAAATTCGCCAACGCGCGAGCTTCGTCCCCGGTTGCAGCTGCTATGTGGATCTCAAACTTCCCTTCACCGCCCAGACACTAAAACAAGAACCAAATGTTGGTTAGCACTGTAGAAAACTTGTTTTAGATCATGAATCTTACCAGTTGAGGTGGAGTCTGGCCCGATACGCCTACTGCAGTCACTGAAAAATCCATCGGAAGCTCCTCCATAGGGCGACTGGTATCGCTCCCAATTTTGAAGAGCAAAACCCTAGGCAAGTGAAAAATAAACTTCTAAAATTAACAGCTGAACAGTTTAGGCAGTACATACTTGTGAGGGTCCACCCAAGCGAGGAACAGTTCGGGCTTCCAAGGCATCCACTCTATACTTTTTAGTACGGGTGCATCCAGTCTCCAATATGAAATGGGTGTGGGACAAGGACGACGGTAGAAGGCCATTACACCGACATTAATTCCAGCCTGAATGAACAGAGGCTAATTGAAATCCATTGAAACTCATTTGAAATTCTTACCAAAAAATGGTTCGGGAATTCCATGCACGTGCTGACACTAGTAACGCTGCCCAATTCTCCCCCTGTCGAACAACGGATCAATCGATTTTTAACGTTAATTTGTGATAGTATACCTGGTGGAGGTAGGTAGCGTGTTCGTAGTTTATCTGCAGCCAGACCCCACTCCCAAACCAGACCAGATTCTCCTCCTAATAGCAGTGTGGCAGTCTCGGAAAGAGTTTTATGCATGCAAAAGAACATCGATTCAGGCAATTGCAGCGTTTTCCTTTTTTGACTGTGCTCTTTTTCATCGATAGCAATCAGTACCGTGTTGCCCCAAGGCGACAGACGAATATCGGCTTCTCCACGGAAAGCGGAATCCGTAACGGAAAGTCCCGCCCAGGCGGTCAGACGCCCTCTATCATCTAATGCATACACCTTGACTTGGATTACAACAAAAGTCAATCCAAATAGGTATAACTTACTTGAAAGGCCGTCGACTTTTGACTAGGATCAGACAAACATGCCACGCCCACCAACGTACTGGTAAACTGGTCTGCTCGAGCCAAGTACGTTGGAGTCCGTAAGACATAGACGTCTCCCTTTTCCAGAACGGTTGGGTGAAGTGACGAAGGTTCGTGCAAGTTCCAGCAGCATAGAGTTCTAAAAAACAAATAAAAATGAAATAAAAATACAACCCTAAACAAGTGGGTTTGCATTTGCATTTATAATCGTATGTCTATGGTGTTCGCGTTCACCAAGTTGCAGAATTTTCCAAATCGAGTCTTCAATTAAGATCGATCATGAAAAATACTGAATCGAGGTGAAAGTGAACCAATGGAAATAAAGCGAAAATACGATAATTAAATAATGTAAGTAACGCGAATTTCCACCAGCGTGTGACCAGCTTTTCCTATCTCGATTAATTAGATTAGCGTTAGTTAAATAAAGCCAGTTACACGTTAGTAGAATAACTAGCTGCAACATTTGAAAGTAACGTGCTCGAATCCTACCCATCAGCCAGTCCTGCAAGAATTATCTGGTCGCTTGGCCCCCAGGCTAGACAAGTTACTGATCCACAAGCCGAGAATATTTTATGGGGTGCTGCTAGTTGCTTGGTATTCCAAAGGCACAACAACCACCGCTCGTACAGGATGCCTTTTTTCGTTTCCTTTTCCGGGAATTAAAATTTTTAAGAGATCTTAAGGGTTAAGCCACAGTTTGAATGACTGAAACACAAACTTACGTCTGAACAAGGTGAAAGGACTGTGACAAGCCAATGAGCATGCTGTGGCGCGTACGAAATATTCGTAACGCTCCGTTTATCAAGCAAAAATGCCGTTTGACAGTCCACGGTCACGTGTCCAACATTAGCAAGCATTTTGCTACCCTGATTCCCATCTGGGATCGCTGATGGATAGCTGGTTACCGCTTTCTCGGCAATAAGCGATAACATGACTTCGCCTGCCGTTTCCAGAAACTTTTGTAAGCGAACTGATGGAACGTACGAGCTCCAAGAAATCGTCGTTGCAATTTCGTCCACTTCAGGATCTCCAACGCCTAACCTTTCCTATTTGCAATACTTTAGCCATCGTAAACAGGATAAGCTGTAAGTTTAAGCCCCTACCTGGGCCAGACAATGCCAATCTCCATCTGTAATATTCCGTGGATTGAAAGTGGGCGGGAACTGCGTCCATTTAGTCGCACTTGATGGCGATACGGTCTGAGTTTCACGAGCTTGTGCTCCGTCACCCGTTTGGATCGCTACCTGTATTCAAAACTGAATTTCGATTGGTCTGAATTGCTGTCAAAATAACGTCACTTGACGTGTATCGCGTCTCCCAAAAGCTTGCATGAAGACGTCATACGGGGCTGGACTCCACTGCACTAACTGGAAGCAGACGATATCCAATTGAATCATGGAAAGTAAAGTGTCGGCTCTATTTTTCGTCTAGGCAAAATAACCTTTGAATTTCGCAACAAACTTTTAAGAAAATGTAAAAATGCCGCACTTGTTTCTGCTGCTGACGTTTCTTTGCGGAAGCAAAGTCCAACGCAAAAGGCTTCATTTCATTATTTGTTTCTAACTTATTGACTACCCTTAAAATAATCAGTTTTATAATCAATGACTTAGTGAAATATTTACTGGGGAGTTGGCTGCGATGGTTGTAATTTTGGAGTACGTAATTGCTGTCGTTCAATAGCCAGGTCCCTTTTCCAGGCTGCATAATCCGCATCCGGAAATTCCTGGGGTACATTTCCTGGAGTTCCGGTTTGTATGTCACTTTCACCTTCATCGGAACTGGGATTCCATTCCGAAACGTTCCCAAGCGACCGAGAATTCAATGAAGGCGTGCTGGTATCAGATTCACTTTCAAAATCCGATTCGTACGACTAATAACCCAAAATATAATACAACAAAAAGAACGGACTAAATTGCAAAATTACATCAAAATCGTCCTCGTAATCATCCAATTGCATTTCAACAGGCAAAGGACCATCAAAGGGTTTCTCGCTGTGCGTTATTGCTTCATTCTTAAGGCGCACTGATTGTGATTCATTAGGAGGGAGATTCAAGTTCGGCTGCACGGTTTCGACCTTGCCGGGCTTCGTTTTGAATTCTTCAGACTTGGCATTAGGATTTAGATGGGAGGAATTTGCAGGTAGATTGCCCTTTGCTGGTTTCTTTGTCTGTTTGTCATTCTGAGCCTGAGCTGAATTTTTCGGGTTGGCCTTGAGAGCTTGCGAAGTTTTTGGGATGGCGTTTTGAGTTTGCGAAGATTTCGGGTTTGCATTCGGAACTTGGGAGGGAGTTTTGGCCTTGGTGTTTGGTTCAGCAGCATTTGGCGGGTTTTTAGAACTCGGACTGGGTTTTGTTGACGTTACAGCTTTGGGTTTTACTTGTTTCACATCACTTACTTGGGCAGGATTCTGCTGTGTTTTCGCCTTTTCTCCCATTTTACTCCGCTTACTGGAGGTCGCAGCTTTGTTCTTCAGATTGGAAGCCGGAGCATAAGGAGAGGAAGTAGTCGTTTTCTCTTTCCGCGTTTTGGTAGCCTTAAAATCACGAAATTAATTAAAAAAACAACATTAAATTAATACCATGCTTTACCATAACGCGCTCGTAACGTAAGGTCCTACTTCACATACTGCTTGAACAAAGTACCGTGTGGTCCCGCGAACCATAACATTGAGTCACCATAGCAACTGGCCTGTCACGGTCCCGTGTGTAGTAACCTGCAAAAGGGCAAAGGAAATCGAAAGTTTGAAGAATTGAATTACTCACGTTTTCAGCCAGTTCAAGGTCAGATAAGGTTACGGTTTCAAATGTACCAGTTGACCTGTGTTGGGCCTGGAGTTCGCGAGGGAATTCCCCTGGGACAGCCCCATACTTTGAGCCTTCCTATAGGGTTATGGACAAAAGGGGGGTGAGGTTGCCGCAATGTGGGTCAGAGGATAAGGTCAAGAAAGGTCGTTATGACGGCACTTCCTAGAAACCTTTGCCCTCCCATCTTAACATTTGGCTAAGGGGTCATATAAAGGGCTCCTCCTTTCCAGAGGCATCTCTGCTTATTGAGATCTAGATTCAGCGTTGTGGTATTGTGGTAGGGGGAAAGAGGGAGAGAGCATGGGGTGAAAAAGAATGAAAAGAAAAAAAGGTCCAGCCAAAGGGCACTCTTGTTAAAAAGAGTGGGTACTTGGACAGCGACCTAGTGACCATCGAACCTCTGTTCGAGCGAGCATACGGCAATTCTTGTGTTTCCGGATATAGAGGCATAGCAGTTTCTAAGGGCAGGTCGCCCAGGAGGCAATTTTTTCCCTCTGATGGTCGTGGTGGTAGTGGCATTGGTGGTGGCTCCTTATTTCGCACTGGAGAATAAAGTTAGCCTCAGAAACATTCGATTATCCTACGTTGAATGGTCGCTTTAGCTAACTGGGCGCACAAGCGGACTTGAATACCGGTGACCGTTGGTTCGGTACTTGTCAAAACGTGAAGTGGCTGGCTAATGATGAATTCCTTTTTCACGCCGCCAGTGCCTTTGAATTTGACGCTTCCACGATTGGATCTCAACAGTGAACGACCTGATAGAGCAAACGGTAAAAACTTTAAATGCTGATCAAGTCCTACATCCTATTGGGTTCATTGGTCTTTTACACTTTTTTTGTCATTGTAGAGGAATTAAAGCGTTTGTTGACGGTTAAACCAGAAACTATACAGCCGGAAATGCCTCCCGACCACAGCTCCCCACAAAACTTTCCGAGTACGTAGTTTCTTTAAAATCTATTTGTGATTAACTTGGTAAAATCATGCTCGATAACATGCCAGTTCATGCCCTCGCAGCGTGCTAGCGAATTTCTTGGTCCATTTCTAGTAGGCGAGTTTCGTTGTTCTGTAATTTATTTAAGGTACATCACGGCATTCCTTGAAAATACCCAACGCTCACAATGCCCAAGTCCAATAAAATACGAAGTAAATATAAAGTTAATAAATTTAGGTAGAAGTGCGTAAATATTTTAAAACTTTTAAGTTCGCAAGTCACGAATGTTTTTATGTTTTATAAGCGCAATATTGAATTCTCTTGTAAATTGCTTCACCTTGTTAGAGCTAGTTAAACAAATGACTCATTTTCCTAATTTATACCACGGGGTAAGAATAGGCCCCTGTCTCTATAAAAATACCTATAGAGCCTCTTTTCTATAGAAAAAAAGGAACAGGGAGTATTTGTATAGAGGTATAAAGGCGAAAGGGCAAAGAGGTACAAGGATCGATCCCTATACCTGCTGTTAGCACATATCAGCGTGTATCGAATTAATTTTTGGAATTGGACAAAATTGCATATAGTGAGATCAAAAGTGATTGGATGTCCCCTGTTATCTTACACGAAGACAAGGTTTTGTGTAAAAGTATACATTTGTCAGGTGAAACAGTGCGATGTAGTGTACCCTCTTCAATGATTGAGAACGATCATATGGACTTGCAAGCGACAATGGCAGCAATAACGTTTCAGCAAACGTTGATGGCACAGCAATTTGCTTCCGGATTTGGCGGACTATCTACTGTACCACCACTTTCTGTATCTCCCACAGGTTCGGATCCCACTCAAAGTATTTCAATACGCAAACTTTGATCGACCAGCCCTATCTTATCACGTTTACTCCCTGTTTTTGTAGACGTCTTGACTAAAGCATTAGCTTCGACAACGTCCAGAAGATCCAGATCTGAAAAGAAACCCATTCCGGATGAAATGAAGGATTCCAAATACTTTGAACGTCGAAAACGGAACAATTTGGCTGCCAAGAAATCCCGCGATGCCCGCAAGATGCGCGAGGATCAGGTAAAGAAGCTGGTAGGCGTCACTTTTCATCTTCGCTGGCATGTTTCTATGGAGTTAATTGGAAATTCGTCATTAGGTCGCAATTCGAGCCGGTTTTCTAGAGCACGAGAATTCAATTTTGAGAACTCAGGTTTCTACTTTGAGGGAAGAAGCCATGTCATTGCGCCAGTTATGGATCCAGAAGAAAAATAACATTATGAAGCGTGATCTAGATTGATAATGAAAAATATGGATATAGTTTTACTGCCAAACGTGGCGTTCTTTTTTATCCTACGTAGTGTTTATTTTTGACGAATTTGATGCATTCCTAGCATTTTTTCGGTGATGTTACGTACCTGTATTGAAAGCCATTCATTTTCATGTAAGGCTATCGCGCCAAATTGAATTTGGGCGTGGTCTATTTCAGCAGCCTTTACGGTTTCACGGGAACGGCGGTTTGCAGACCGAACCTAGTGGCCGTCGGTTGCTCGGTTGTTTTAGTTGTGCGTCGATCAGATAAGTAAACAGACGTGACATTCATACTCAGTTATTCTTGATTTCTCGTGCCAATACAGAACAATTGTTTCGTTATGCATCGTTTAGCCAAAAACGTTTCTTCCTCAGTGCGCTTTCTGCCAAAGGTCGCCAATCAATTGCCTTATTCCGCTGCGGCAACCATTCCTCAGCCGCAAACCAAGCCAGATGTCAAATTTACTGGGGTAAAAGTTCTCCAGAAACTTGTGGGAAATTGCCGAGCTCAAATTAATTTTTATATAAACAACAATCACACTTTGATATAGATCTCATTAATTATTAATCTGACTAATGGTTACTTTACTTCCTTTTCGTATAGATTTTCATCAACAATGAGTGGCATAAATCAGTTTCAGGCAAAACGTTCCCCACGATTAATCCCACCACGGAGGAAGTTATTTGTGAAGTCCAAGAAAGTGGCAAGGTAATTCACTATGTATTTATTCAACGGTCAAATGGGTCTTGGCTTGCCACCTGAATTAGCATCTCGCGGAAGGTTACTGTACTCCTTAACACGAAACCGCTTAGCACGAAAAACCTGTTAACACAAAGTGGTATTCCGGTCCGGACAAAACGCTACGTAATTCTTTACATTTGTTTCCTTTTAAACACGAAACAAACACCACTTAACACGAAAAAATTTCGGGTCTCGGAGGAACGACAAGGTAGTTTTGTTGCGACAAAATATTTTTGTCTTCTTACCAACCGTCTCCCTTTGCCAATGGGAAGGGTTGTAGAGTCTTTCTCGCCCAACAGTCTGCGGGCAGTCAAAACATGTCATTTTTACTGACAGTCTGTTAAAATGCTTTAAAATTTATTTTTGTGTGCTTTACAATGTATAGACTGTCAATGTACGAGTATAGACTTGAATATGTTCACTCTGTTAGCACGAATTCCCTTTAACACGAAAAATAGTTTGGTCCCTTCGATTTCGTGTTAAGCGGTTTTCACTGTATAAGGGCCTTTAATCGTCTTACTGATCATCTCTTTGGTTCCTTTCCTAAGCCCTCATTTTCCGTCCCCTCCATCTCCAGTTCGTTAGTAGCCTTTACACTTCGATTTATATTGATAGTATAACCGATAAATTAAGCAGCCCTTCTGTTTACTTTATTTATTAGGCTGATGTTGACAAAGCTGTGCAAGCCGCTCGTTCTGCCTTCAAGTTAGGCTCAGCCTGGCGTACGATGGATGCATCGCACCGAGGAACTTTATTGAATCGTCTGGCTGATTTGATGGAGCGGGACAGCGTTTACTTGGCTTCTTTGGAAACGCTCAACAACGGAAAGCCCTATACCAATTCGCTGGCCGTAGACGTGGCTTCCAGCATCAAATGCTTGCGTTATTATGCTGGTTGGGCAGATAAAGTGCAAGGCAAAACCATCCCAGCAGACGGAGACGTCTTTGTGTATACCAGGCACGAACCCGTGGGTGTCTGTGGCCAAATTATTCCTTGGAACTTTCCTTTATTGATGCAGGCATGGAAATTAGGCCCTGCTTTAGCCACAGGTTTTCTTCCTTAACACTTGATAATTTAATTTCACGCTGAATACTAATTTCTTTAATTTTGTTGTCTTTTAGGGAATACTATTGTCATGAAGCCAGCTGAACAAACGCCCTTAACTGCCCTGTACGTGGCAGAATTGATCCGAGAAGCTGGTTTCCCACCTGGAGTGGTTAATATTTTGCCTGGTTATGGCGAAGCAGGAGCTGCGATTGCTGAGCACATGAACGTTGACAAAGTAGCTTTTACTGGGTCAACAGAGGTTAATATATTATATTTCTAATCTTAGTGCATTTGTCTTTCAAGTTTACTAACTTGTGCTGACCTTGCATTAGGTAGGGAAGTTAATTCAGCAGGCCGCTGGGCGAAGCAATATCAAACGAGTTTCGCTGGAACTAGGCGGAAAATCACCCAATATCATCCTTAAGGATGCAGACATGGATTACGCAGTTGAAATGGCCCATTTCGGTCTCTTTTTCAATCAGGTATGAATAACTGGGTTCCAAAATCGATCCTCTTTGGTTCTAATAGAGTTTGTCAAGGGCCAATGCTGTTGTGCTGGTTCGAGAGTCTTTGTAGAAGACGCTATTTACGATGAATTCGTGGAACGCAGTGCTGAACGAGCCAAAAAGCGAATTGTCGCTAATCCCTTCGATCTAAACTGCGAACAAGGACCCCAAGTGGACCAAGAGCAGTTTACGAAGATCATGTCCATGATTGACTCGGGAAAGAAAGAGGGAGCTAAATTAGTAGCTGGAGGAGAACGCTTTGGCCAGAAAGGCTACTTTATTCAACCTACGGTGTTCGCGGATGTTAAAGACAACATGCGGATTGCCCAGGAAGAGGTTAAAACATAAGCGGAAAGGATTTGATTGATAAACCGTTTATCGTTTAACACTTGAAACAGATTTTTGGGCCCGTGCAACAAATCTTGAGGTTTTCATCCATGGAAGAAATCTTGGAAAGAGCCAACAACACAGTGTATGGCTTAGCAGCTGCAGTGTTTACCAAGGATTTGGATAAAGCCATGTATTTAACACAAGGCTTGAAAGCTGGAACTGTCTGGTAATTAATTCCAACTTTAATCAACATTCATATACATAGCTATTTTTTGTGTTTATTATTATTTTGAATTTAGGGTCAATTGCTATGATCATTTGGAAACCCAAATTCCCTTCGGAGGGTTTAAGCAGTCTGGTCTTGGGCGCGAATTGGGCGAATATGGGTTGCAAGCCTACACTGAAGTGAAAAGCGTGGTCATTAAAGTGCCCCAAAAGAACAGCTAAACAGTTAACTATGTTTGGGCGCTTTCGCTTACCCCTGTTACTTTCAAATTTCCTTAGCATAATCACGTATTTGAGACACAGTTTCTGTCTTATTATTGGTTAAAAGAATATGTTAACTTCAATATCTAGACGCTATAAGGAGCCTTCTTTTCGAAAAAAACGCGACAAACGTGGTCGTAGAAAGCCGCAGAACAACAGTTGATCATTTTACTAAATTTTCCTTCTGCCAGAAAGTTTTTAGCTATTGATTCTATTAAGGGATTTTTACCTTGTATTGTTTACAAACATATATTTCCATCATGATTTGGAAACTCAGGGGCCTTTTTTCTTGCATTTCTAATCTCGTTCATAGCAGCGACCGAAAAGAGACGCAGTGAGCAATCCAGAAGTTGTGGGTCTGTCCAAAATTAACCTCCCATCGGTTTCAACCTGAGGATTAAAAAATTGTAAACTAATTGTTTTAAGATAATTGATTCACTCACAAAATATTGTTTAGGAGCTAAGACAATTCCATCTAATATGACTTGAGGAAAAACGTATTGTGTTTCAAAGCTTCCGGCGAGGGTCAAATACTCGAAAGTGGTATTGGAATGAGTCCTACCATTTCCACATTGATCGGTATTAGCACCGCAAGCTTGGACGATACATACTTGCAGAAAGTACTGGCCTTCGGCTGTATGGAGCCCACTGAAGGCACCCAGTGCAAAATTTTCTTCGTCAGGAAAATGCCCTTTCTGGTACTCGGCTATGCAGCAGAAATTCCCATGGCACACTTTCGCGTTTCCTTCGTTAGCCTCCAAGATAGCCCATTGGAAGGAGTCGTAAAATAATTCAGACCCGAAAGTGGGATTTGCAGTAAGATTGGACATGGAAGCGGACGCATTCCAGTTGATTTGCTCGTAGAAAGGTCTATGGATGGGCAAATCGGCGATGAGCAATTTTCCGCTTTGGTGGCTGACATCGTCGTCATGGTAGAAATCGATGGGTCCCCGCGCAGAGTAAATCCCCGAGCCCGTGCGGTTCTGTTTGGGCTGTCGTAAATTAGCGGCCAGCAGATTAACGCCATTCCCTTGCGCCCAAGCGGAATGGAAACTAATAGCTGGGAACAAGGGCAACACGTTTTTCCAAGCCGTAGGCAATAAAATAGTGTCTACTAACTTCGTTAATTCAATTGCCGGCACTAAAACAGTTAAGAATATAACGTTACAAATCGAATGCGCTATTTTCGAAATTATTTTACCTTCAAAAAGGATGTCAAAGCAAGTAATGAAGCCGAGTCGTCCAAGAGGCGTATCTACACTAATTATTTCCGGTATTGAAGGTTGATTCCAATACGTTTTCTCACCTTCGAAGAGATTCTGCTTGTGATACCTAAGAAAAAATTATTTAGAAACATAAAATCCACAATTGGCTTACTTTTTACCGAGCAATTAGTTGACCTTGATTATCGAACATAATGTCGGTATTGTAAAAGTAGAAGCCCCCGCTGGGGCAATCGAGCTGACTCGAGTTACAAGCCTGTTTGTCGCCCATATTCATTGCCAAAAACATTCCGTATTTGCGGGCTAAGCAGCTCGCGCGAATTTGGATCTCTGCATTTGCATACCTTAAGCACAACAACATTATAAACTGTTGTCGTGTGTACTGCCGAGTTTTCTTTTTATACTTTGAGGGATCCAAGCAAGGATTCCAAGTTTCCATTTGGGGATCTGGAATGTGTTCCAAAAAGGGTTGTAAAGTTACCCGTGTCCAGACTAATCCAAACAAGCCGTCTTCAGGAAACACGATAATTTCTGCTTCCTAATTTTAAGTTTTGAAAATAATGCGAATAAATTCATTATGTAATGTACTTTTTCTTTGGCTGTAGCCATTTGGACTTCGTAAATGTCCAACACTTGGAAGACGTGAGTTAAAGCTGACGTGCGACTGCAAGGAAGAACTTGGCAAGACTTGGGCGGGGGAGAAAGTAAATGTTCGTAAACCGCGCTTCGAAAGGTGGTATTAGCCTTTGCGCCCTCTGGTATGGCGGCAACGGCGAAAAGCACGAATAGTTTGGCCCATATTAAGTTTTGCATTGTGCTTTTTAAATCCATATTAGTTGAAGCTATCCAGTAGACTGACCTTTTCTTGTTGATTTGAATTTCGTCCAGGTCTACTTTATACTAGTTGTATTGATGACCAGAGGACAAAGAAAGGGGACTTCGTACCTTAATTATCTTGTCTAGAATGCAGAGAAGTGATCAGATTTAGTGCATGCAGTAGTCTGAATAGGCGTCGCAATCCATTATCACGAGACAAGATTATGTTTGCGCTAAACGTGAGATATGTTCGTTAGTCATGGCTGTTTGGTTGAGTTTGTAGGCGGGCTACATCTGTCAATGAATATTTGTCGCGTCGTCCGCTGCTTTTGATCAGGCTTTAGCTGAAGCTCGGCTGAAGGCGTCCAAAATAGCTTCTAAATTGCTCACTTGGTGGCGTAAAGGACTCGAAATCGGCCTGAGAATACACAATAAAAATTCGTTTACCGTTTTTAGGCGGCATAAGGCTTGTGACAATCGCACGTGCGATTTAGAGTGTAGACTTCGAAGTTTTCTTTCGAATCAGGTGGTCGATTTTCTAAATATTCTCAAATTAACTTGGTGTCATCTTCCTATTATGGTGAATGGATTTTATCTCCTGATCCATCATTCCAACCTATCATTTTACGTTAGTACGCGTTGATGTTTACAACAATATTTTGTGTTGTGTTTTGATATATTAAACGTTCAAATGACGCTATTAAAACTAACGGGTTAAGTCATTTTCTATCATACGTCATATTCTGTCATAGAATCATTGGCATAACCAGCATTACCTAATGTCTGTCATTTGAAGCTGCACATCGTGCAGTTTCTCAAGGCTAGAAATAAAACAAACTGTTATGGTAATTAGCGGCTATATCGAACGTAACTGGCTTTTATTATCGGTGTTAAGGCCAGGATGTGTGGGGGAATAAAATGTGGGCTGGATAATGGCAGGAAATAAGTTAAGGGAGTTTAGGTATGTGTGTTTGGTAGGCGTGGTCCCAAAGCATACGGCAGGCCCTCTTCTAAGTCGCTGTGTTGGCGTTAATTAACTGTCTGTCCCCGCTGGGACCAATTAGCCTCGGGGGATTCCAAGTTGGGCAAGTGCCACCTCGGGGCTAATGAGCACGTCTTAGGGCTCTTCATTAGGACGGGCCCAAATGGCAAATGCTTCACCTCTCACCTCCAATGACTTCCCAACGATCTGACTTTTGCTAGACCATGCTTTGCACCCAGCTCATTTGCATACAGAAACTCTCTTGATTAAGCTAGCCAGCATCTTTTCCTACTTTATGTCTCGTTAGTTTAGGTCTATACCACGCGTCTACCCAAAGCCTTTCTCTCGATAAGTTCCTCAACTTTCTTCGCTCAAACTATAAGCGAATTACGAGTTTCCGTTCCGCTTCCTGGAACTTCAGGATCGTACTTACTATACTTACAACTCACATGTCACATCGTTTCGTTTCCTTGTTCTTCGGAAGCTACAAAGGGAGTTCTAAAACATAGAGTGATTCCAAACGTGAATTCCTGTCTATTCCAATTATTTATTGATTGAGATAAGACTCTTATTTAACAAATTTCACTTTATCTACAAGGAAATTTTTTTACAAAATTTAATATTCCAAGAGTCCCTCCTAACAATTTTTCTTACATAGTTCAGCGTGAAAATTTTACTGCAGAATACCATTACGTTAAGCATGCATTACTTTTAGAATACTCAAATGGAAAAAACAATGCTTTTCAATTTTGCCATAATCTCTGTATCACTGTTTCCGTCGTGCTTTGGGAAATGGGAGTGGGAGTCGAGGAGGTGAAAGAAAAGTTGTACAATTCGAGGGAACTGATTGGGGTCCCAAAATGGCTGTCTTTGGAGGCCACTGGCTATCTTGGAAACATGGAAGATGGGGGCAATTTGTGTCGCAAGTTAATTGGAACTCGGCTCTCTTGAGTTTTTCTTAAAGGTTGTTGGAGTTTTTTGTTCGAAAAAAATACATATTCCAATGTTTGTCGGAAAAGATGGCGACGGTGTTCAGTATCCATTTGCCAAGTGTCGCGGGCTGTTTGGTGTGTGGGCACATCTCATTAGTGATGCTGGGAGGTCGGGTGGGGGGATGTTGTATGGTCATTGCCAAAAAGCTTAGGGATTAGAACCCTCTTAGCACCCTAATCGAATTAAATGACTTTCCCCCCAACTATCCGTTTCATGGTAGGGTGGTGCTGTCGTCACCCGACAATGTGGCAGCCTTAATTGCCCCCGAAAGCCATCCAATTAATCCCCAACATTGCTCCCGCGTGCCTTGCGAGACTCTATATAAGTGTGGCTATTTCTTCGCCTTTGCTTCCTTGATTCCAAAGTTTTCTCTTGACAAATGATGCTCGTATTTGCTGCGAGTAATTTAGCCAGATTGCCCAAGATGTGGAAGACGATCAGAGAGACAGAGAGAGAAAGAAAAGAGATTGGGAATGCGTTGGAGGGGGTGGATCTAAACGGGGTAAGAAATGAGATGCTGTGTGCTCTGGAGTAGTTACAGCATCTTCTCAAATATATTTATGGGGGAGAGCATTGTTGGGGCAATCAGCGCTAGAAGCCTGGGCCAACAAGAGGAGCAAGCCAGTTGGAAGAAAAGACGGCTAATCGACGCTTTGCCCCAGCTTTGTGTCCAGATTGGATTTTTTTTCGGTGAGCTTTATTTTTATTCCCGGACATCTCAGCTTTTTGGCTTTCAAGCCGATGAGTTTCTCCTTCTTTCTTTCTTTGGCGGGGGTAATTGGCATGATGGCTATTTGTCTGCTCGAGCTGTATATTCTGACAATCCCTCGCCATGGTGTTCGGGTCACGTCTCTCTCCTTCTTGGCCGTCGTTGAACTTTTATGGTCAAAGGGCAAAAGACACCGGAGAGCGATCTATGAATTCTTGTCTCTTTGCTGGAAAATGGATGGATTTCTTCGTCGGCCGGTTTGTATACTGATTGGTCAGGCAACAGCGCAAGACGTTTGGGTTTGGGCTCTTCATCTGCGCCCTGTCGCTGCGTTTCTTCCTGTGTGCATATATATAAATCCTATATGTGCAAATATTATAAAAGATTTCCGCTGGTTTCCGGAAATGCCGTCGATTAGAAATAAACTTTTTAGCGAAGGAAATGAGTCAGGTTTTTAAGAAAATTTTAGCTACAAATTTATTGTTAGGATTAGCCTTTTTTAGGAAAGGAAATTCGTCAATTTTAAAGTTAAGTCGAATGTATTGTTCAGTATTTGCACCGCAGATTGCACATAACGCCAAGCAAGCGTTTTACAAGCTATACAGAGTTGCATTGTTGACATGGTTTGAGAAACACAGGAGAAAAGGGAAATTGGCGCAATTAAAACTTTTGCATCGCATTTTTTTACACATAATAAGGTCTGTAAAGGGCATTGGAATCCTCGTAAGGTGTGGCAGAGGCGTGGTTGAGGCTACGGTGCAGGGCGGGTGGAGAGGGGGCGGGTCTCCAGGCGATAGGCGTGGCGCCAGGACTGCTATCCGCGTCTTCTAGATCGTCCTCCATTTCAATGTCCACGTCAGCCTCGGATTCTTCGTCTTCGTCGATTTCTGATGTGGGTGCTTGAGGGTTATTGAGAAAGTTATCGGGATGCAGGGCAGTGGGCGTGACTTTGCTGGAGTCGCTGCTGTGGCCAGCGTCTTTATGGTTGGAAGTTGATTTGGAATGGAGTTGCGAGCTTTTGCGTGAATCATCTGGCCTGAGGCTTTTCGCTTCTTGTTGGGCTTTTTTGCTCCGTTTCCATTTCATGCGCCGGTTTTGGAACCATATCTTGACCTAAATTAACCCCCGCTTTAGCCTGGTATTCACTATTTTGGTCTGTTTGATACCTAAGCTAATCGTGAAAAGTTTATTTGGAGGAAAAAATGGCTCTTTTATTCCTAATTCTCATACATTTTGATTTCTCTAAATCTTTAAATACTTTCTGTACATTTTTAAATCATATTGAATTTTATTGTAGTTTAAACCTTTTTATCTAAACTTAATTTAAGTTGACTTCTTGCAAATAAATGACGTTTTTTCAGCCGTTTTACTTACAGTTATAGAACAGTGTGAATGTTATTTACTTGAAACTCGCTAAATACTTAGTTTAAGTTCAAATAATGGACGTTGTTAAAAAAATGTGCTGTTAAATTCGACTGTTGAATAATGAATAATTTTTACCTGTGTTTCGGTCAGCATGAGGGCCGTGGCAACTTCGAAGCGTTTGGGCCTGGACAGGTATTTGTTTTGTCGAAACTGATTTTCGAGCTCGAGCAATTGTTGAGAGGTAAAAGCCGTGCGAGGACGCCGAGTTTTGCCCAATAATGCAGCAGCCGCAGCGGCAGCAGCAGAATTGCCACCTGACGAACGAAAGCAAAGAGAAAATAAATAAATATAACGATTTTATAATTTGCTTAACGTGACTAAGAATTAGGTGTCGTCTGATTCCAAAAGGCTAAAAGCTCCATCCCCGTCTGCCGTTTAGTTAGCTCTCGTCATAGATGTTTGGCCAGGTGTCGTCATGTTTAATGGTAAAATGTGCTTCTTGATTGTTGAGAACTTGGACTTGGTTGTGGACACAACGTGCCCAAGTACCTGGCAATCATGATCGCTATGTAAATGAGTTCCTAAACGTCGACCCAAAGTCCATCGTGAGAACATGTTGGGAGAAAAGTTTGTGGAAGTCAAGTGTGCATGTGTGGCGCACCGAAGCGCCAGCGAAGAAGTCTAAACTGTGCCTTTTATCAGCGACAATGGTATTAAGCTTGTCACATTATCGCCTTTTAAGTCTTGCAGTCAGTTTGTTGCTGGCACCTTTATTTGCATAATGGAGCCACCGGTATCCCCGGCCTTTTCTACGGGAAAACTCCAAATCTCGGATTTGGGACTCTAATCTGGAGCTTTCTTCAGCTTTTCCTTTGCCAACAACTATTTGGTGCTTTTCCATTGCATTCGTGGTATCTTGACTTTTATTACTTTCCATGGGAAATAAGGTTCCCAAACTAAAGTCGGAAGATCGACTATATACAGTGGAACCCACTTAATTGCATACCGCATAAGCTCATAACCCGTATAATTTCATACTGAACTTACGGTCCCGTTTTATTCCCATTTAATCCTGTAGAGACAGGGATCGTTTTATTTCATATCGCCTAATCACATAAACCG
>JAGJRO010000345.1:0-43539 GCA_022832285.1 Lepidurus apus apus | reverse complement strand
TATATATAAGAAAATATATACAAGAAAAGCCAAGGCGTCTTGGGCCGTTGAACCTCCCGTGTTTACCGAAAAGCGAGTAACACAATAAGCGTTACATATCACATATGCTCCTTGATGATCCCCTTAACCTTCCCCGAATGTCTTAAGCGCATGCGATGGACGGATCATGCCGAATTATGGGGGCAATACTTTCATGCGTCAACCCTTTCACCTTTCGGTCAAGCTAAACGCATGTTGTACTGTACGTACATACCTATGTGACCCAAAACAAGCCCCCAGTAGGGGGCTTTTCGCCCACACTCATTGGACGAAAGGATAAGAAGAAAAGGGGGTAGGTTGCAGCTGAAAGGATTGGGTCGCTCCCCCAAAGGGTTTACATTCATCAACGTCTGTCCGATTAGCAATTGCTAAGTAACAGCCTTCTGCAGAAAGAGAGCAAAAGTCTCCCTCTTTTGGGGCTGCATTTCGGTCACGCAAACGCATGAAAAACGGACCCAACGCGGTTGTGTGCACCAGGACAAACAAACCGCACCAGCAGTGGGAATGACCAGCACAGATCGTTATAAAAGTTGGGGCATGCGCTTTTATGAGACGTTCTACCCCCCTCCTTCCCATACACTCTTGACAACCTGCAGCCCACACACGCTAAAAGAGAACATTGCCTCTCTCTATCAATGTTGTATACGTTTGTGAATACGTTGTCCGGAAAATCAGGAAAAGCTGAACAATACCAGCTTGACCGATACTACAATCTGTCTCGCTGTATATGAGAGTAAGAAGTCTGAGGGGGGTTGTGGGTGGGCATTATATGAGCAACTGTCCGTTTGGGGGTGGTGAAGGTGGGCTGGATGGGTGGATTGGTATTAAGGTCTATGTGTCTGTAAGCTCCTAGCGTGGGAAATGCATTTGGTCAAGGAAACGGACAAGTAGAGAGAATTGCATTCCTAGGTAACAACTTCTCCAACTTGTCCGCAAGAATGGCGTCACCAACTCTGGCCAAAACTGGGAAGAAACCAGGCGAAAAACTGTGGCAGATATGATCTGCAAACGGTGAACACACTTTGGAAGCATCCATATATCTTGGACCAGCTTAATGTTCCCAAAGATCCAGATTAGCCCGAAACTTTTGCTCTAAACAAAAAGGAGTTTTAAAGCATTCTTGGAAACTTGAGACACTTGAAAGCGATTTTGCTAGTTAAGAATTTGCAATTTAATTTTGCTCTCATTTCTAAAAATTTTCATTTCCTACATCTGCTATCTAACTTTCTTAATTATCTCTGCTACCGAGCTGTTACTGAAACAATATCGCCATTTAATTACACGTTGGGTTGTATCGGAAAGTGATGTAATTGTTATTTAACGTTTCCAATTTAATTTGTGTTGGTCACGATATATAACTGTCAGAAAGAGGTTAACAGTTGCAGAAAGAGTTGATGTGGGTACTTTGTATTTTTCAAAAAAGAGTTTTGGTGAATAAAGATGTCGTGGTATGGGATTTTTTTTTTTGGGGGGGGGATATGTGTTGAATAAAAGCCTGGGAATTGAATTTTTATAGAAAATCGGGGAATTTTAGATTCCCAAGTTAGGACTATACATGTAAGGCTATCTGATACCAGTCCGAAATCTACCCAAAACCCAAATCCAACCCCTCCCTTGTAGAACGGGACACAATCGTCTTCATCCCTTATACAATTCTACCGGCACATTTTGCATTTCCCCCTTTGACATATCTACAGTACTGAGTATTGCGAGAGCTAAAATGCAACCCTAAACCCCATATAAAACCATGGGAAAACTTTGGCAGAGTTTGGGTGTAGAGTGTTGTGTCCTTAAGGACGGGTAATACAAACGTCGGGCGTTTTTACAAGGCAACTCAACAATGAAAAATGCCCATGTGGCGCATTAGCTTTTGGATGTCCCAAGAACTCATTGGAACGAATCTAGGTTAGCGAAAACGAAATCCGAGAATCTTGCACGAAGAACAAGAAGAAGAGGAAAAAGTAGTTTTGGGGGAACAAGTTAATGGTTCGAGCATCTTCGCATTGGGAAACGCATTGAGGGTAATGAGCGGAAGTGTTGTTGCATATTCGCTTCGACGGTTTACGGATACACATGGGCTAAGCTTCTCCCTACGGTTAGCCTGAGCATAGTTGCGCTTCCCATAACGTCACCAACAATGAAATCTTATACTCTTTTTTCCCTTCTGAAAAGCGAACAGCAAACTGAAACTTAAGAGTTTGAGATTTAGCTAGATTCCTATACAGTTATCTAATTTATTATAAGCATTCTGAAATAAGAATTTGTTCCCATTTCTTTGGAACTACTGTTCACGAGCCATTTATTGGCACGCAAAATTTTGGCCATGACCACATAACGCCATGGACGTGTCATGGCGGACCTACGCCGCTGCTTACCATGATTAACTGTTTGTGTCCATGCTTAAAACACAACTGATACGTCTGTGATATCCAGAAAGCCGATTTTTTCCTTGTTTTAATTTTTTGGAGGGTGGTGGCTATTGACACGTAATAGTACTTTCTTCCCAAGAAACAAGATTAGTTGGTGAAACCGAAAAGTTCGTTGGCTTTCAACTCGAGTGATTTTTCGAACAATTTCATTTAGAAATCTCGAGGTTTTACTTCTTCCCTAAAAACAAGCCCTTCGGAAGAAGAAGAAAAAACGTATGTGGAAGTTTATCTTGCGTATTGAATAGTTTCTATTCTTGAGCTCTGTGGGGGCATCTGTAGTGGCCTGCCACTCAACTCACATCATTCCCCAAAAAGCATCAAAGGCCCAGAACAACTCCCCCCTTATATATATATATATATATATTCGGTTAAAAACCGAACCCCTCCTTGACATCCAGCATATAACTACTCAACAACACAAGACTGGTGCATGCAAAAAGGAAACCATTTTCCCCAATAACTCTTATAGGAAAATGTCAATCCAAGTCCGGAACCAATCGTCACTCTATATAATGCCGTTTCAACAATGAATCGCCCAAAAGCTTGGAGTTGCAGAGAGACACAATCATACCATTCCGAACTATTTTTTCTTTCCTCTTTCGCGTTCCCTTGTTCCTTCAAATATCAACGCCACTAGTCGTATCTGTCCAGATAGGCATTGTTGCCCAAGTCCAGGTGGTGAAGGATAGATATATGCATAATACAAAGTTGGTCAGGCGGGGTTATACGGAAGGGGGTTGCCAATAAAAGTTTGACAAGTTCCGAATGCTCCTGTTCCCTCTCTCTCGTGCTCTCTATGATTATGAACGGTAAGAAGAATCCCCAAAGCGAAAATGTGTGGGGCTGGCGTCTGCTTGACGTAGTCATGGCAGGACCCAACAATGCTTTTTGACTTGTGCGATATACTTCTCAAGTGGGTCCCACACCAGTCCATCTTTTCCTAAAAACTCCCTGCCCAACCCAGACCAACAGAAAAACCTCAACCATAACGCTCTTCCCATCACGGCCCCTAACGATTGACTTTTTCGAATGTTTTTCCCATAGCTTAGGAGCATTGAGCGACTAACAAACCTTCCCTAAGCGTTCGGAACTCTTTTACCGACATTTTGCCATGCCTGGTAAGCGCTTCAAAACGTCCGCCAACGCTTACTTGTTGTCCCAGAGACGGGGAAAATGTTCGCCAGATTGGCGAACGTTTTTCCCCCTTTCAAAGACGCTTCATGGCCGCAAAACGTTCGAAAAGACTACGCGTGACTTACAGCGTATTCAGCTGGGAACCTGGTGCGGCACTTTTTTGGCACTGAGTGCAACAGACTCTGTGTCACAACACAATTTTGTGGCACTCAGTGCCAAAAAGTGTCGCACCAGTTTCCCAGCTGAATACGCTATTAGCGAGGGGAGAAAACGTTCGCAAAGTTTACTAGTGTCTCAGTGAGGGAGAAGAAAATGAAAATGTTCGCAAGACTGGCGAACGTTTCTTTCTCCATTACAAAGACGCTTCATGGCTCCAAAACGTTCGAAAAGACTACTAGGGAGGGGAGAAAACGTTCGCAAGACTGGCGAACGTTTTTTCCCTTTCAGAGTAGCTTCATGGCTCCAAAACGTTCGCAAAGAAGACTAACGAGACACTCGGAAAAGGGAGAAAATGTTCGCAAAAGTGACTCGGAAGGGGGAGAGACGAAAACGTTCGCAAGACTGGGAAAGGTTTTGGTGAACGTTTTTAGACCAGGAAGCGAGACTCGAAGCGGGAAAGGCTCATTCATTTGTAGGAAAGGCTTAGGAAACGGGTTTGCTGGCTGGAATAGCTGTTGTGAACGTCTTGGCCAATGGCACATTAGCGTGTTGGCACGCGTACCCTGTTTTTTGGGTGGGTGAAAGGGCTCGGGCGAGTAGAAGCACGAGTTTGGGTGCGCTTTTTGTTCCCTGGGAAGGTCCCTTTTAGCTGCGGTGGTAGGGTTAGCTCGCTGTACCCTTTCAGCCTCGATCAGCTATTGGTTCGTCTGGTTTTTTTAAGGAAGCACACGCTCGTTTTTTGGGAAGGGGGTTCCAGTTTTTTGGAACCCTAGGATGGTTACCAACCATGTCTCAATAGAAAACCATGGTGGCTTCCTCCTTGGCCGGAGCCATTGGATTCGTTGAGGCTAAAGAAGAGGAACCAACAATAGAAGATTGGACCCCCCCCCCACCCTATGAACACCCATTTTTACCCACACCTTTCCGAAAAAAGCTTTTTTCGGGGGGTAAAAATGACAAAAACCTTAGCTAAAATGCGGGCTTAATGCATGCCTATATTTCTGCTTGTCACCTCCGTTTTGCTCTAAGCCCTTCCTTTTTCAACAACTTAGTCTCTCTCTCTCGCGCTCTCTAACAACCCAAGAGCGAAAAAAACTTACTCGGAACCCCCTTATGCTTTCTTTTCTACCCGAATCAGCACGGACAATGCAAAAGCCCCCCTTTTTCTCTATATGTAACCAATGGTACACGTGGGCAAGGACATTATATAAAGCAGTTGGAGAGAGCGCAGAGAGAGAAGTAAAAAGCAATCGTCACAATTGTCATGATTTTTTTTTTTACATACCCAAACCCCCCTCCCTCCCCCCATTTTTTTTTACAGATGAATCCCCTCGTTTTTTGGGTAAACCCAAAGTGGGTGCCGATGCCGAACCGTTGGTTTGATACAAAAGTAAAAGAATTACAGTGCCAGAAGTTTGCACCCGGCACGAGTTGTTATACACAATCAGAGAATCAGATGTATTTTTTTTTGCTTTTATTTTTTGACCCCCAAAAAGCATCAAGCGCTAGAAAAAAACCATGACAAACGCAGAAAAACATCCCCTTGCTCTTAATACCGATGGATCGGCTGTTAAAAAATAGAATAGTCACGAGCTCAGCACGTTCCTATCAAAGCCGAAAAAGTGATCTTTCGAAATATCGATTAAAAAAATCGTGAAATTCTAGGTCTATAAATCAAGTTTCCTTAACATTATTTCCTGCTATTTTTTAAAATTCCAAATCTGCTAATGCAACTAACGCACGTTACTAAATGGCCAGAATTTGCTAATGTAATGAATGTAAATGTTTAAAATCGGATTTTATATTTTAACGTAATTTCGCAAACCTTTATGTTGTGAATGTATACTAAACAAGCAACTGGGCCAAAACTAGCGTGAATCCTTAGTTTCCACTTTAATTTTCGATTGATTTAAACCTAGAACGTAACTTTAAAGTCTATAAATATTTGGAATGCTCTAAAATCGCTCGCTTACTTCACTTGGCAAATTTATGCCAGCAAAATCAAAGAAATCAACATTACCAGTTACTAGAATGCCAAGCCCGCTATATTACTATCAAGAGCGTTTTTTCGAAAAGTCACTTCAACTTCAAGCGTAATCTTAAAAGAAACGACTTTCCATCCACCGCCCATAAAGGGATGGGGAAGCCTAAACTTAGGTTACCGTTCTAGGCTCCGCCCCTTTGGGCTGGGTTCCCTTTCAGCTCAGAAAAATAACTCCCCACTGCACTCAATAATAACAACAACAATAAAAAAATTGCTTACCTAGGGTGCGGGCGGAGATCTTCGCTAGGAGTGATTCGAAGGCCGTTGAGAAAGATGCTGGGCTACGTGTGTAGCGTAGGCGGACTTCATCAGGATTCGCAATTCTGAATTTCCAAACGTTCCTAAGTTTTCTTCTAATATTTCAAACCATGGCACCGGGTTCAGTTTCTCTTATAAATCCAAATTCCACTGAAAGATCAACAAACGCACTGCTCTGTGTGGTGATCTTCTAGAACGTTTTGCCGAATCTCCACGATTCAAAAGGAACTTTGCCTATTTGAAAAAAAAAAGAAAAAAAAGTCAAGATTGAACTCCAAGATTCCCAAGACAAATTCAAATTCCAGAACAATCGGTTCAGAAACACTTGCTTACTAACTATAAATGTGTAAATCGCGCGAATCAATGATTCAAGTCTTAACTCCGTTACTCCGAAAAGTCTTCAAAATAATCTTTTTGAGTTATGAGAAAACCCGTTAACACATGTAACCCATACCTCTTTGGGATCTCAACTGCTTTATCTCTAACCCCAACACTAAACCAAAAGAGTGTAAAATCTCTCTTTTCTCTCTCTCTTCAAACAACAAGGAAGTAGGTCGAGTCCTCTACGATTGCGAAAGCAAATTGGCAAGGGTACTGGAGTAAGTCAAGGATAACTTGGGAGATTCTAAGCGTGTGAGGCATATAGGCAGTGTAGGCATATAAGAGGCGAAGATAAGAGCGAAAGAGACATAATAAGAGGAAGAAGAAGGAGAGAAAACGTTCGCAACCGTGTACACGCAAAAGTAGGTCTGTTTTAAAGACGGATTGATGGGGTACTACACTCTTTTACACCCCCTATACGGCATATAGAGAGATGTGGGTGACGTAGCACATCCATGTAATACACATCACGCAAGTAAGGTAGAAGAGCATACAGCGTAAAGAGAGACACCCACATGTTCCCACCCAAAATATTTGCCAGGGGCCCCTAAAGCGTTTAGGGTCCAAAAGCTAAGACTATGGCCCCACCTCTTCTTCTTTTCTTCCTCCTCCTCTTTTTCTCCTTTTCGTATCTTTAGCATTTTGGAAAAGCGAAAACAACTTTTGGAGAATAACCAGAAATTTTTCAAAATTTTTTTCGAACGTTTTCTTAGCATTCTCCCCCTCTTTCCACGCTTCCCCTTTAAGAGCCAACCAACCTTCAGCTTCCCATGTGGTGACGTCATCGGGCTTTTGGCCGGGTGGGTTACGCCCTACTTTTGCGAATATGGTGGAAAATGGGTTAAGATTTCCCGGTGGCCTACAAAGGGGTTCAAGTTTGAGGAAGCAAGCACACGTACAGTTACCGTACTAGTACTTGGGCACGACACGAATGTCACATCATCTGTAGCCCGGAGGGGGAAAAGTTAACGGGTGCCGAGGGTACTTTGCGAACGTTTTTCCCTGCGTTTTTGGACGTTTGGACGGAAGGGTTTCGGGTTAGCGGGTTCAAAGTATGACAAGGAGGGTAAAGAGGAAATTTTGGAAGAAAAGGGCTCAACTAGGTCGGAGGAGGCTTACGACAACAAAGCCATTAAAGCGTAAATTGTTTTATGGCTTGTGCCCCTCCTGATGTGAAGAAGAGTAAAAGTTCGTTACACTCGCGAATTTGCCATCCCAACAACATTTCAAGGGGTTGTTATATTTTGGCAAGGAAACGGTTAAGTCGGACGGGGGTGAAAAAGAAGTGCCTTGGGTACACAACAATACGTATATAAAAAGGAATTGAGTCCTGACCATTTGAAAATGTGGGCGAGGACGTCCTTGGGGAACCAAACGTGTGAGATCAACTTTGTCAGCTCGGAAGGCTACACAAGTGCATACTTTCACCTTATAATCCCTCCCTGCTTTAATAATAACGTGTGGAGCCACGGTTGAAAAACACCACCTCCGTGCCCTATTATATAATCTTAGGAGAACCTGAACCGCAGCAACTTACACGGTTAAAAAGGAAGGCTAGGCGATGATATGCTCACATGTTCACTTTGCTTGAACGCTGACGAAATTTTCAACCATCAAGCGATAGGGAAGAAGGGAAAAAACGACCTTGAGCACCCTTGGGACATCCAACAGACAAACTTGCAAGGTAGATTACCCCAGCCAACATCCTCAAATCATCAAATCTAACTTGTTTCTACACGTACGAACGCGATTCCATGCTCCCAGCTCCCGGATTCCATCAACTTGACCGACTTATCCGGAAATCTCGCTCAAAACCAAAACTAGATTCCAAACCCCGAATTCTTTGGACAACAATAATAAATGATTACTTCACATCCTATTAACCATCTATCTCTTCTACATTACTGTCACAAGCTTTTCAAGAAATTTTGAAAAAGCTTTGGCGATATCGCGAACGAGCGTCACCTCATTAAAAAATCCTAAAAACCTGTTTAAAATCTCATTATTGCGATTTTCTAGTACAACAATCTCAACCATTTAAGCCATTTTTGTGTAAAGACGGATATCTCCTGTTTGCGTAAATTTATCGGGGATATTTGAAAAAACCTCTGCGATAATCACTACCGAGTTTTAATCATTAAAATCCCATTAAGAAATAACTAAACCCCGAGTAAATTTCATGGTTACGAATTTTTAGTCCAGTTTTCCGAACAACGAAACCTACTAGCGTTTAAAGTCTTAGCTCCGCTACATTACTGTCAACGGTTTTTGCAGAAAATCTGCGAAATTTGGTAGAGAATCGTGAAGGAAATGTGACTCTCTTAAAAGGTCTATAAGCGGCTTGGTTGGGCTTTGGGGTATATACGGGAGCCTGTCCTGTAATCACGTTTCTGTATCGTCATCAAGGGATCTTATTTAGTTTTCCTGCCCTTTTTTCCCTTCGCCAAGCTAAAGGTAAAGATAAACCTGCCAAGTCCAAGGGGTTTTCGCATAACCGAACCTTTTTCCCCATGCTCGGAAACGCCAAAAGGAAAACTTTTGTCCGTTAAAATTGCCTCAAACTCGTTCTATGCAACTTTGGTGTCTCTCTCTCTCTCTCTTTTACTCAATAGCTAGCGTATGCAGCCCTCGGGGGCGAAATTGTTTACATGTTCCCCAGAAACGGACGTGTGTGTGTGTATGTGTGTGCTGTGTCTTGCGTTGGAGGCCTAATAGGGGCTGGACTTTGAAAATGCGCAATCTTTCAAACTAAAAGCCCCTCTTTTCTTTTACCCCATCGCCTAACCCCTCCTACGTAACTATCTTCTCCCACCCTTCACATACCCTCCCACCCACGAAATAACCCACAGCACCGAGTTCCAAAGCCTATTTCAGCAAACCGTTGACCCCAATTCCTGCTTGTTATCGCCTTTTCTTTTCCTCTTGCTTAACTCATCTTAGCTCGCTTTTGCTTGCTCTCGCTCTCGCCAGCTCTCAGAGTTGCATTTGCCACAGCATTTTGCTATGTAATACTGTACCACTACCCCCCAACCGCTCCTTCGCTTTCAAAATCGCCCAGAAAGTTCAAACTACACACCCCTTCAAAGGACGTAATAATGTGGTAATAACCACCCCCTTCCCATTAGATAACAATTTCCTTCAGAATCTTCAGAAAATCCCTCAAATTCCCCGTTCTACAATAATAGGGTTCAATGAATAATCCCCATGAATATAGCTTCATATACTTTAATGTGAAGAAAATAAAACCGTTTTTCTTCAATTCAGGGAAAATACTCAAATTAAGTAGCTTTTCTTCAATTCATTCCAATGAAATATGAACATTCAATTGAAATAAAATCCAATCGTTTTATGATTTCGATTGAAAAAAACAATCGCATTAGTTTCTTGAATTTGTCACGAATAAAACTGTTTTGTTCAAAGAATAGGCAAATTAGAAAGATTTTAAAGACCAGATTACGATACAAAAAGAGGCTAATTTGGGGTTCAAATGACAAATTACTACGTTTTTTTCTTCTCATTTTATTTCCTTTTTTAACAAGGAAAATAAAAAATGACAAGGCCGCCACGTGCTACGTCAAGGAAACAGCGACGCACTTCATAAAAAAGGGAAGTCCCGGAGCTTTCCCCCCTCTTGCCATTGAAACTCTACTTTTTTGTTCCTTGTTTTTTAGAGGACGTCGTAAAAAAAAAAAGAAAAAAAAAAGGAAGGAACCTGCTACGTCACGGACCCTGACGTCAAAATTACAGAGGGAATCCCGAACAAGTTTTTCAATAAAAAAAGGGACCAGGACCCTTTTCCTTTTCGATTTAATTTTTTCTTTTTTGTTAGGAAAAGAGTGGGAGGGTTCGAACCACAGGTTGCAAACCCTAAACCCTTTTGTAGCTCATCAGAATGTAATTTTCAAGAATTTCGGGGATGGATTTTGGCATGCCAAAAAAAAGGGGCAAAGGATTTCCGAGGACGAATGACCATCTGCTTACGAGTCATTGAACATGAAAGCGAACCGGTTAAACAGCACATAGTTCGGCACATCTCTCCGAAAGCTCACCACTTCAAGCCACTCACTGACCATGCGGCCAAGAAGGGAATTTTCTCGGACGTTTGCATCGGCGCAGTTCAAACCCCTGCCTGTCCAACATCACATAAATCGATCAACGAGACTCTTCTTTCTCTTCTTCTTTTAGTTTATTTTTTTCTCTTTCCTCTTTCTTTTTTTCTAGTTTTAGTTACGTTTGCCTCACCTCCTAAACTTACCCTGCTCGCTTCTTACGGAGCTTATGTTCACGGAGTTGCGAAAAGGCGCATGTGCATGCTTTGCTACGCATTCAGAAAATCCAGTTAGACGCACCTTTTGGATTCGGGGGAAAGGCGACCTTCCAATTAACCCACTACACACCGCCTGTACAACACTTCCGTAGCGCATCTGAGATCCCCCAAACTTGTTGGAATTCAAATAAACTGCGGAATTCCTTGTTGAAACTTTGGACTCAACTCGGAACTTGGAAACGTATGCTACAGCAATGAACTTTTCAAGGATAGTTCAGCTAGACCATGGAAAGAGTTGAACTAGAATTGCAATTTTAACTTAGTTGAGCCTAATATGCAAATTAGGCAGCAAATTAAGTCACACAACGTTGCCTTCCGGGACTGAAAAGAGTTGAAATAGTTCCAAACGGCGAGAAATACGTTGAGATGAAGGAAGGTTGAGTTATAAGCCTTTCCCCATACAAGACAACAATGGAAAACTTGACAACAATGAAAAACTCGGCCAGAATGAAACCTCGCTACCGACTTTTCATGGTTGACAACACTGAAATCTCTCTTTTCTTTGAGTAAGGGACGGTTGTTTTCGCCGCTTTAAAGGATTCCTGGCTTTCATTGTTGCGGCCAAGTTTCACTGTTGACAAGCATATGCAATCTGGTTATTCCCCTTATTCCTCAATTACAAACCCGAGAATTCAACTTCAAATTTCCCCCCATAATGGGCGATCGACCCTTTACCAATGACGCGAAATGGACAAACACCGAACGACGCAAGAATGGTAGCCAAATAGTCCCTTAAATGCATCACCTGGCGCAAAGCTCGTACTTTATGCAATAACTAAAACCACCCCCGCTTTTTCATCCCCCATCCTCCGGAAAAGGCTTATCAAGACCGCAGCTGAGGGCGTAAATGTGGAAGAAAAAGGGGTGCGCTAACATCGAAAAGGATTGAAAGAGCCAAAGCGAGTGAGAGAGAGAGAGACCTTTTAGCTATAACTTTTCCAAGATTAAAGGGGATTCCTCCAGGAGGAATCTAACTATGTTGGCCAGATGCGTTAGGGGTTTGGGTCGTTTTTTTCCGCAGGCTTCTGTCCATTTTAACCCTTGAATTGTTGGGTAGGACTCCGGAGGGGGTGCATAAGGGGTTACATGAGAAGTGTTGGAAACCCGAAAGTTTGTGGAACTGGTATAGATCTCACTGTTGTGTGTAGATTGAGTTGGGAAGTTCCGGGGGAGAACTTGGACAGAAAGTTGTTCTCGAAAAACGGCCAATTTTTATGTCATAAGAGCAGCTGTGTTGCTTGTAAAAGGGAATTTAACCAGCCCCGAAAGGTTACTTATAGGTGAGGATATATGGATCCACAATAAACCCATTTGCCTTGGCTGGCTTTGCTTATTGCAGTCCAAAGGGTGCAATTTCAACCCTAAAACCTTTCGCACAATTGCAAACAACAAACTTTCCCTCTTGCACTAGCGACAATTATACCCTAAAAAGCGCATGTTTGCAACCTACTCGGATGTCAGTTGGGCTGCGAAAAGTTTTGGCGCCAATTCGCCATTTCCGGTGCGTGGCGTGGCGTCTGCGTTGGCGTTTGGCGCGCAGTCCTTTTGTCAAGCGCGCCAAAACGCGGCGATTGGTTCCTCACGTGACCTGGCCTGGGGAACTCCCTAAAATTGGCAACATAATTTCGCACAAAAGATTCCCTTTTCCCACGGGGCAGTTGCGCAGATGTGACCTAGGTTGGAACGCCGTTCCCATTGGCTTTTGCAGGGATGCTGACCTAGTTCGACCTTAGTTAGCGTTTAGGATTGGCACGTTCGCGAATCCCTCCCGCGCATTCGCACCCTCTCTGGATGTAGGGTTCATCCATCAATGTGTCTGCCCCCAAAATAAATCATCTTTCTCTCTATACGCAGACCCACACCCCTCTCTTCCCCCTTTAAAAGAGATGCACTCCCTCGGTTACGTGCTCTTTCACTCCCTTTACCCCCCAACCCCCGCACATGACCCAATTTTATTGATTTTTAACTCCTGCGTCCCAACGACGTATGTGGCTATCGATCCAACCCTAAGAACCAATTGAATGACTTGCCTCTTTGCAATGTGTATATCTAGAGGAGTACGTAGGGTGGGCGGTGGGGTGGAGGGAGGGTGCTTGAGTTGAGGGAGAAACACAAGAGAGGATGTTACCCAAGTTTCTCTCTTGGAAAAGAATCAAGCAACTCCGTTCTCCACATTTATACAGGTTTTCGCCAAAACTGATCAAAAAAAGAAAGTTTGCCAGCCCCAAACAGATTAAACCACACGTGGAAAACGGTTTCGGGGCCCCAAAAGGAGGTTAATTATACCCCCCTATAACGCCAAAGGAAGCCTTAAGTGTGCAACCTTACGGAATTCATATGGCTACTTTCCTTTTATGCGTGTATAACTCGTCTAGTTGCTATTCACGTGAGCTGGGAAACCTTTCGCCTTACTTCGCAACGTAATAAACCCGCTGACCTTTATCCCTGCCTGTTATAGCCGAATCCCTTCCGCCACAAAAAGTAGAAATCGTGAAAACAGAGTCCAATTCTGCGAACTAGCTAATTGCCAATTAGCTAGGCAACTCCTCAAAGCATGAAAATCCCCTTATTTTCATTACTAAATAAAGTACAAACTTTAAACGCAAGTTTCGCTCTATAGCTTTATAGATATCACGCTGTTTTAGTTATAAGAATAGAAAACAACCAACTTTGAAGAAGAAAGTTGGGGTTTGTTTATGTTCAAAGTGGTTAAATTCGAATATCTCGAGCTCCGCCCCGCGTCGAACAAAATACGGTACCGTACCGTAAACACGTTATCCTACACGCAGGCCGTTGTTTACGAGCTCTAGAGAAAACCCTTTCGCAAAAAGGCTTAGAAGCTTTCCAGTTTTATTTGACTTTCCTTTATTTTATGGCAAAGTTTTCCAAAGAGTTTTCAATACAAATAAGCTAATTTTCTAAAGGAAGCAAAAAGCAGGTGCTGTCGCACCTCCAGCTAATGTAATATGCATGAAAAAGGGTTATTAGCTCTTGTAAACCGTGCCAGATAACATCCTTTTGGGGTCCCCTTTTTACTTTTCCAGCAACCCCTATAATAACAGGTGTCCCAAGTAGGTAAAAAAGGTCGGGGCTTCTCTTTTTCTCTCGTTTTCCTAGCCCAGAAACCCTTATGATCCCGCCAAAAGGTTTCAGATGGACAGGACTTCATTTCCAAACTGTCTTTTTCGCTGTCCCAAACCGAGCTGGGGAGGAAGGGGGCCAAAACCGATAACTGAAACTTGTTATATATTACTTTTTCCCCAGTTCCAAGTAATTCGTGTTAAGGGTGGTTTGTAAAAGAGCGGGTACCAAAAGGGGTCACTTGTGGCTGAAATGTGTCAGAAAAACGAAAAAAAAATTGGCATCGAGGGGGCGGGGTACCTTAACGGAGGGAAGCAAAAAAGTAAAAGGGCAACCCGATGAGACAAAGGGCACGCCGAGTAACCTCACATTAGTCAACCTGTCCAAGGAATTTCAGGAGATTCTTCTGAAATTTGGGGGGAAATTACAAAGAAACTTAGGAAACGAAAAGAGTAAAGAAATTAACGAAAATTATCCCCTGGTAAACGATTGGGTGGTGGAAAGGAGACAAGTTTTCGAGAAGATTTGGAAACTTGACAACAGGAAACGATCCAAAACTTTGACACATGAAAAGGGGTTATTCTCCTCTCCGAATCTCAAAACTTGTAGAAAACCCTTTCCTTCCCCCTTTAATGAAGGTGGAGGGTGGGAGGGGAGGGTGGGTAGAAGGGTAGAAAGAGAGAGAGAGAGAGCACCTTATTAAAGTAATCGATAAACTTTGCATAAGTAAACTCTACACAAGGATCTGGTTACGTTGGGTCGCCTGGACGGATTCGGCAAAAGTTTTAGGGTCGAAAGGTCAAAGACATTCACAAGTGGCACGGCAATCATCATCATCATCATCATCACGAACCATCAAAAAGCCTTCATAATACACCGAGAATATATACCAACCCATATAGCCATGAGAAGTCTGATCTTCCCTACAGCTATTATTTTTTTGTAATTTTCGGGGGCTTAAAAAGACCTTCAAAACTTGCTTGAATATGCTTACAAATTACTTAAAAGACTGTAAACATTCTTTACGCTTTTCTAAGCGTCCTACAATATTCAAAAAGACTCTAAAATCGTACTAAACTATCCCAAAACATTATAAAAACCAACAAAAATAGTAAAGATCTTCTAAAACTGCAATTCAGTCTTCTAAAAATACTAGTAAAGTTTAGAAAACGTTCTTCAAAGTAAATACAAACAAAGGTTAATTAAAGTGTTTACTTACATATGGCCATTGCGTCAGGTATAAGGTGCGGATTTCGTTTCAATGGGAATAATGGGAAATTTAAACCGGTGTCCACTCTGCCATGACTTGAACCCTTAAAAGTCGGCAAAAAGGAAGCGATAGAATGTAAACTGAAATGTTTTTAGAAAACCATGGTCCAGGTTCGTTCACACGCGATGCCAAAACCTGCTACGGCACATTATTTTGCACAACAACACGTGTAATTTGGTGGAAAATAAAAGGAAATTTTTGAATTCCGAAAAAAGAGGGGGTAAAAAGCAAGCCACCCTCGCACCCACACACAAAACAAGCTTTAAAGTCCCGGACTTGCAAGCAGCTTTCGCTCAGCTCTACTACTGCCGCGGTGGTGGTGGCGGATTCTCAATGACGTTCTCTCTCCTCCCTCGCTTTTGCCTTTGCCTTCGACTTGGCCTGGGCCTGGGCTGCGTCACGGGTACGGTTTGGTGCGGGGACGGCTGCTGCTGCTAGTGCAATGCAACTCGCAACCCCAGCGCTCAACGTGCCGGCAGAGAAATGGTGGGAGGAAGATTGGGGCGAATTGCCTAATGCTGCTTTTACCCGAGGTGGGAGAAGTAGAAGTAGGAGTAACAGAGGAAGAAGAAGTGGAGGAAAAAGAAGAAGAACAAGACATAGAGGCATGTTCACACTCGCACAAAGGAATCGAGTTACTTGAGGCCATCGTGTGCTACTAATGTCCGTTTTGTACAGTTACAAGAGTTATGGAGACTGACCTGCAAAATAATTTAAAAATGAATTAGGACGAGATCGAGAGATTCTTTTATTTAAAGACGAATGTTCCTTTTTTACTTACATGCGGATTATTAAACGACCGCTTGGGAATTGGAGATTAAAACGCAATTTTGTTTAGCAATGTGTTTTGTTAGCAATGTATTTCTTGCGGTTTGGTGTAACTAGACTGAAGTTTGGATAAGTGAAAATGTCAGATTAAAGTTAAACGTTATTTAAGCACATTAGGTTATAGTTTAGTTCATTGAACATAATTAGGCAAAAGTTTGTAAGCAAATATAATTACAGTAAAGTGTAGTTCACTGTTAGACAGAAATAGTTAAAACTAAAACGGCGAAGGAAATTACTTAGAAAACCAATATTAATTATAATGTTGCGATATTTTTATATTTTCATACTATTAGTCCTAGTTGTAAAGTGAAATAAAAAGTTTAATTTGCAACTTGGCCAATTTCAGTAACAAGATCCTTTATGTTCTGATTTTTATGTTGGAATATTACACACAAGTCCCTTCTACGAATTTTTTATTGGCATACCACGATGTCCCTTGAGATTACGAGAAATCTTTGCAATGCAGAAAACTTAATACAGAAGTAAGGGATTTTCCTATCAGAAGTATAATTTGTAACACATTTCTGCAAAATTTCCCCCTAATTAGCCTAATAATGAATTCTGAACACGAAACTAAAAGACACGTGACGGAATTCAAGTTCTTTAAAAGTTCGATAGGCTCCCAAAGTGTTATTGCTCTTGCGGAGTAATAATTCTTCAAGATATTTTGATTATCCTTATATATTTCCCCCTGATTTGCGCCAAAAAATAGTTTAGTGTTAAATCTTGATTGCTTACGTCTCTTATAACTCGTTTTCGGGAACTCATTTTTCAAAAAACCATAAAATCCAAATTCAAAATAAAATCTCATAATCTTTTCAAATCCTCCTTTTCCTCTGAAACGCACTTCTCCGTCATCTCTCGGCTAAGGACCACAACAAACATTTCATCATGTGCTTCCGGTTAACTTAAACCAACGACCGTCCATGAATTCAGATTTGCGGTGCCAAAAACTACATGCAACAATGAAAAACTCTTCTCACAGAATTAACGAACGCTTCATTAAACGTTCATTAAGTTCTGCTTCGAAAATGCTAAGGAAATTAAGTTCCTTGTTTCACTACCATCGCTGACAAGGTTCAAATAACTCGACTCATTATATACCAAAAACAATATCGCTACTTCCAGGTAAGCGCATTATCCATCCTTATCTATAAACTACTCAAACGCCATCTAGACAACAAGCGCAACAATGAGAATCTCGAATCATTTGGCTCATTTCTCGAATCATTTAGGGTAGCAGTTGAAAATTGTAGTAAATTCTTTGCTCGGTGTTTTTCCTCGGGCGGATATTTTCCCTTATTCATCTAAGCAAATTGTGCGAACCATCATTTCCGTAACTTGGTAAGGATCAGCGTTGGCTGACGGACGGCGATCTTCCAGATAACCTTTTCGTTCATCAGCAACCTGGCGAGGAATACGAATACTGGCTCCACGGTTACCCACGCCTACATATTCAATCGAAATAGTATACAACTGTCACTATTTTAAGAAAATGTTATTTGTTTCTTTTTTCTGCACTTTACCTGCAGAGAAATTCACAGCGGACGAAGTAAAAGTACTACCCGTTAACCGACGCTCATTATCCTGTCCACCATGGGGATCATAGGCTTGGATATGGCGAATGTGATGGCGCGAAAGTTTCTCAATCGCTTTTTCAATCTCAATAATGCCATTTTCTTCTCGCATAGCTTTAGTCGAAAAGTTTGCATGGGCTCCAGATGAGGACCAGTTGCCTTTCATGGGTTTAGGGTCTAACGATACCACAACTCCGAAATCTTCCGCGACGCGGTGCAAAATGTAACGAGCAACCCATAAGTCATCTCCCACAGTAATGCCTTCACACGGTCCCACTTGGAATTCCCACTATAAAGCAGAAGTGTCTGTTATTATTATTACTTTTATTAATAAAAATAGTATACTTATAAATATAGTAAGAATGTTTTTATTATTATTATTATTTGAATTAATTATTAATAATGTAGTACTTGAGTTTAGTAATTGTAATGCAATGACTTGATTATTACTTTACCTGAGAAGGCATGGTTTCAGCGTTAGTTCCAGATACGTTGACTCCAGCATACAAAGAAGCGCGGTAATGTGCTTCAACAATATCCCTGCCGAAAGCATTGTTGGCTCCTACACCAAAAGTGTAGGGGCCTTCAGGTGCGGGAAAACCATTCTTAGGCCAACCGAGTGGGTATTTGTCTAAGTCCAAAAGAGTGTATTCTTGCTCAATAGCGAACCATGGGACTTGATCCGCAGCTTTTTCCATTGTTTCCAAGCAGCTGTAGCGATGATTTTTCTCGAGCGGCTTTCCTTTGCACCTGTACGTGTCGCAAAGCACTAACTTGTTGTTACCCAAGCTGAAAGGATCTCTATAAATCGCTACTGGACACAAGTAGAATTCGGTGTTGCTCTCGTCCATTTTGGAATGATAGGTTGCTCTACCATCGAAGCTCCAAATTGGCAATTCTAAAAATAAAAAATTAAATTAATAAAATTAGTTGAAAATAATCCTAAAGATTTCTCAACATATTAACAGAGCATTAAGTTAGATTTAAGATACTAAACTTACATTTAAAATGTCAAATGATATAAAAGTATACATATGTTTAATCAAGGCGTTAGGTACATGTATCAAACGTTTACTTCGTACCTTTGGGAGTTTTAGGAACAAAGTTCAAAGTTCTTGTTTTGGCACGTACATTTTCACCTGTAGCATCAATCCAAATGTACGTGGCTGTCACTGTGTCCTCAGGCAGTTCTAAACGCATATAGCGGTCCAGAACTGTCTTATTGGTCCCAGCAGTCGGTTGAAACATCTTTCGCTCTTCAAACTATAAAATAAGCTTTAATTATTTGCTTAATTTTTTTTAAAAACCTAGCTAGGTAGGTTAAAAACCTAGCTAGGTTTTTCTTCAAAGAAATATATAGGTTCTCTAAAAATTAAGCAAATAACTAAAGTTTATTCTTATATGCAACTTATATGCAACTTATATGCTGCTCTTCTACAACCCGAATTACACTTTCGAGAGGACGTATTGCATTGATACCCTTGTTAGTCGTTATTAAAGTGTGGTAACGCTATACTGCACACTTTGAATATTTCTACCTGAAGTAATATGGAACAAGAAATGGTCAGCTTGGCTGGAAGGCTACTGGCACTCAGGAATCTGCGGTCTAGCTGTAGCAATTGACTATACTTTGCCTCTGGATTTAACACTTCGTACTCGGCCGACTTCCAACTTGCTTGTGTTGGTCGATTTGTATTCTTCGCGGCTTTGCTGGTCTCCGTGCCTCGTGTTGTCAATACTTCATAAGTGTTTTCGACTTCAGTTGATACTTTGATTCTAGAGTACAGTTATGTTATGGTGTATTTTGACAGGTACAGATGGATACTATCTAAAAGCTACATCTCACTGTACACATTTCCTTGTATACCCATTTACACAACACAGATACGAAATGGTTATATCTCAAGGTTTATATGCTTTCCTTTGAGATATAGAGCCGCCCTTCCGGCATACTTGTACTAAATATCCCTAGATTAACTCTTACAAAAACAATTTATGCACATTATTTTTATTGTGATTGTCTAGTGAAACGTGATTTTCATTGAAACGTGACACTGAAACTCCGTATAGTTATAATACATTTTTGGTATGGGTAACAGAGACCTTACGCAAGAGATATAGTTCTATGTCAAAACACTTTCACTCTGTGAACTTCAAGGAGAAGCACTTATGTATTATCACTTTTCTTGGAATTGTAAACCGATCTTGCGATAGCGAAATTTGGGAACCTATCTTTTCCCTTATTTATTTCCTTTTAAGCAAATAATTGCAAAAAAGCGAATGAAAATGCGAATAAACGGAAAAAGGGACAGCGCACATTTTTATTTCCCTTCACATAACGATCTTATAGTGAAATTTGGGAACCTATTTTTTTCCTATTTTTTCGGAACACATTTGGATTAAAAAAAATTGTAAAAAAAATCATGCACGCAAATTGGGAATACGGTATCAAGTTAATGTGCACGCCGTTTCATGCGCAAGAGCAGTGCGCCTT
Source organism: Lepidurus apus apus (assembly GCA_022832285.1). NCBI lineage: Eukaryota > Metazoa > Arthropoda > Branchiopoda > Notostraca > Triopsidae > Lepidurus > Lepidurus apus. The sequence goes on along the minus strand of JAGJRO010000345.1, from coordinate 23,518 downwards.
CCTATACACCAAAAAATGCCTCCTAAAAATGTATCTAATCCTAAAACTATCCTTTAGGCCTGAAAACTAATCCATCTTTCTTGGAAATTTCCTCTAAAACGGTATCCGAATTTCCTCTAAAATGATCTCGACATAATTTCTGCTACTCTACCGCCATCTATTCATCCATAACGCAACAATGAACGCTAAATCTAGTAGCGCTCGCTTGCCGGCTCTGAAATTCGTGTCTTTTAGCTGTTGTCACGGTGGCAAACATACTCAATAAGAAACTCACTATTAAGAAAAAACTTCGCCACCCATTCTCGTAAGTCGTTAATCCTCTAAGAAAGCAATGATTTAGAATTAACCCCTGACATTATTAGCCTAATTCGTAAATGGCCCAAGTAGCAGTGCAACATTCCACTCCATTGAGGAGCGAAAACCCTGGTTCTCTGAACACTAACGAATCCGGCAATATTCATGTGAATCAAGTGTATGCCTCAGTAGTAGAAGGCCAAACTAGCGAAGACAGTAGACCGCCAGCTACTTTACCTTCTGTGCCCATGCAAATGCAAACTACTCAAGCTGGACTGCCGCAAAGCCAGTACGCCATTCCCAGAAGTCAGAGTATGCCATTACCGGCTCCCAATCAAGGTTTATATCCATTAGAATACATTTCTTTTATCATAAAGAATATATTCCTTTATCAGAAGTTGTTTTATTTTCTGCTAATTCGTGTAATTTGTCGTTCATTTTCTAGTGGCAACGAATGGAGATTTGCTGGGACCCGTTTCGAAACTCGAATCTATCAAGAAATGGAGCATATCAACCTACAAGTGTACCAAGCAAATAATCTCGGAGAGATTAGGTAAATCCACGCGTACAGTGGATACTGAATTGGAAACGCAAATTGATTATCTAAGGGAAACTCAACGCAAGTATCTCAACTTACTGCGACTGGCTCGAGCCTTAGCATCACATTTTCAGCAAGTAGTCAACACCCAAGTAAATAGCCTCTTTTCATTTTCCCTTCTTTTTTATAAATTACACCTTTTCTTGTTAGATCACGATCTGTTATTTGTGAATTAGTTGTAGAATTTTATAAAGGCAAATTAGCTTAAAAATTGTTTTCCAGTTGAATTAAAATAAGGAACACAAAGCGAGACATCATTTATATCAATTTTTGATGATTTAGCACGGTTTGGGAGAAGCAATGGCGGATCTGGCCCAGAAATCCCCGGAATTGCAAAACGAATTCTTATACAATGCCGAAACGGAGCGGAATTTGTCGCGCAACGGAGAAGTGCTTTTGAGCGCGTTGAATTTCTTCGTTTCTTCGGTCAACACACTCTGCAATAAGACGATCGAAGATACTTTGCTGACAGTCAAACGCTACGAAACAGCGCGGTAACAAGATACGTTAATGAAAACCCAGTTTCCATTGCTAAGTTCCTTTCAAATTCCTCGAGATTGAGCTAACACTCCGAACTAAATTAAATTTCTTTCAGTTTCACTTTAACCCATAATAACCGTATTTAATCTCAATTTAAAGTTCCTAAATTGAACTTTTAAGAAAACTCGCTTGAGTTAAGATCTTACCACCGCTTAAGACAACTTAAGACAACTTCGGTAGAAGAACTTGTTTAAAAAACGCTTGAATTAAGGTTAAAAATTACTGCAGGAACTCTCTAATTAAGTAAAATTAGTAAAACTAACGCGGTTTCTCGTTTTTAGGGTGGAATATGATGCTTATCGTTGTGATTTGGAGGTTTTGACCCAAGCCCCACGTTCTGAAGTCTCTTCTATCGCATTGGAAGAAGCTCAGCGCAAATTTGACGTCCACAAGTCAGAATTCGAGAAACTACGTTCGGACGTCTCAATCAAATTGCAATTCCTGAACGAAAACCGAGTAAATCTTCCCCTAAATTCTTGAAAATTCTTTACAAATTCTTCCAGAATTCATGCTAATTGTGTTTTGATCAGGTTAAAGTGATGCATAAGCAGTTGTTGCTATTCCACAATGCTATCTCTGCCTATTTCTCGGGCAATCAAACAGCATTAGACGCCACTTTAAAACAGTTTAACATCAAACTTAAGGCGCCTAATGCTGCTGGGCCATCCTGGATTGAACAGTGAAGACTAGAAACAAAAAACAACAAAAGAAAACTTGGATTTAAAACGACCTAGTCGCAAAGGCAAAGAAAAATGTAAAAAAAGTTTTGGTTTGAAGCTGCTATACCCAATTACTGCGCACTTTATTTCTTCTACCTTTTCGTTTAGTCATTCGATTTCTTGGTTTGATTTTTTCACTTCTTCGTCGTTGGGTGGGGAACAAAATGTAGAGTTTAGGATTTCACTATGAAAAAAATGGCCAATTCCTTGTTTATGTTCCTAAGTCTTATCCAGTTTTCTGTCAGTGTGAGACCTAGTCATTCGGGTTATGTTTTTTTCATCTTTGTATTGTTTGCTTGACGGTTCTTTGGTATTCCATTCCACATGATCATGTTTCTAGACGTTCAACAGTGCCCGCAAGATTACAATACAGCTGCTAAAACTGTCTAACGACCAGATTGTTTAGCTTTTACCCCCCTTAAAGTGTTAGTATTGTCAACATCACCGTAAAAAGGTACAATTTTAAGTAAACCCATTGCTAATGTTACTTCTACACGCAGTTTTTCCCCTAAAAGTTTGGAATGCGCTGCAATAAACCGGGTTTTTCCATAGTTCAACTTCACTAGACTTCACATGTTCCATTTTTTGTACTCTTGCAGTCGTAGAATACCATAACTTTTAAAATTAAACATACTATTAAGATTTCTCTTTGAAAAATATTATTATTATTACCAATCTTTTATGGGGGGAAAAAGTGTTCTGACTTACCTCAAGAAATCAAAATCGATGGTTGAATAAGCTGCTTGGACTAGAGCCCATACGCCCCAAAAGAAGTGAGAGGCTTGCACAAATTGCTCAACTTGGCTAAATACTGCTTCTATGTGATGATCTATGTCGTCTTGGGCTAAAAAAGCTTTCAGGTAATTCCGAAGCCACTCCCGCTGGAAACCCGCATCAGGGAATCTGTTGTAATCAACACCATCGACCCCTAAAAAGAAAGAAAGGACGAATAACAAGGTTTTAGACAGAATTGCTCACACACGAAAAATTTCCATATTTTCCTCAATTTTGCCAACACTGAAAGTTACAGGAATACCAAACAGTGGAAATGATGAAGCTATCTTCAGTCAACAATGATTTTGAGTCAACAATGAAAGTTTCCGATTTTATAATTAAAGTTCTTCTTGCTTTGAAAACAATTCATTGTTGGTCTTAGAAAATTTTCCAGCTTATTTCTAAGCTTTTAATACTGTCTATTAATTTTAGACGGCTAATAATCGTCTAACGATTAACACAAAATTGTTAATTGTCAGTGTAATTTGTTTAAGACTTGGAACCTACCCGCGAATTCACAGAAGTGATTAGCAATATCAAAAGCCTGGTAATTAAACCCGGCGTACTCGAAATCGATGAATTCTACTGAACCATCCTTGGCGTTGTGAATGATGTTATTGAGCAATAAATCATTGTGGCAAAAAACCACCGGACTTCCTAATTGACTAAGTTTGGTCTCAAGTCTACGCAGTTCTGCAAACAACAAAGCTTTGCTAGGCACGTGCGTTATAAATCTATCCCATCAAAACAGCTTAGAAGGCTTTCTGAATATTTTTTAAGAGGGTATACTTTGATTGTTTCACATTGTCCGAGTAAGTCTCTGGGACCATGGCCAGAAACTTGGTGAGTTTTTCCCATAAAACTGGTACGACGACTGGCTTCCTACCATCGATCTGGGCATCGGGTTTAAAGTTATGGAATTTGGCAAGACGTGACGCTATTAAGGGACATAAAGTAGGTTCCCTTACAGCTTCCACTGATAAAGTCGAGCCCTCAAAGTAAGAGTAGCACAATCCGTTGTGGAAAGTGGCGAATAACTGAGGAGCAAGGCCTTCTACTTGCAACACCTATTGTTGCCAAGAAAATCTTGATGAAGAATAAGGGTCCATTTTTATGAAGCTATATATAGAAAAGTACCTTTATATTATAGATTTCGACATGTCGATCGATAATTTGCTCGGTTTTCTCTCCATAAACCCGAATCAGGATCGTTTCTTTCTCGTTACTGGGCAGGAAAACTCCAACTAGCTTATTGGTAATCCCATTTTTAAACACCTTAAAGAGCGCAGAATGTTTTCTTAGATCACAGAATTAATAATTCAAGTAAACAACGATTAGTTACTGTCGTTTGGATCTTATCTTGGGGCCACAGAGGTCTTAGGATTGTTGCTATCTCTAAAGCTCCTTCTACTAAACGGTCTTGAGATATTCTTATGTCCAAGTGAGGTGCTTCGCAAGCTCCATTCATTCTAATAATAAAAAAAATTGTGTAAAACATTCAATACCGGTAGTTTTACTTAAATGTTTTCGCCTTAAGTTGCGGTTCAATATAGCTACTGTTATTCTCTTCCGATAACGTGGGGAAAATGAGGCGAACACTCGAGTTGGTTTACGCTTAAACGGTATATTTCTTGCCATCACCCACATTGTAACAAACAAAAACACAAAACAAGAATACAGTGTCACGGTTTTTCACCACACTGTTCAACTCTTGACTCCTCTCTCAAGTTTCTATATACTAATTTAGTTTAGTCTGCTAATCTGGCTACCCTGCGGCCAAGGTCGTACTCAACATCAAACATGTGAACTCATAATAAATACTAATTTCAACGTCCTACTTTCGCTCTATAAAGATATTATACCATGTAACTAATCCATTTAATGTGAAATTTAAAAAAAACATACCTGCTCAACGCTGTCTATAGTAAAAGTCACGCGACTTGGTCTTACACACAACAAGAGCAGCTGATTGGTAGATACGTATAACAGCTAGCGCTAGATGGCGATAAACAGGCTCCAAATGATCAAAACAGGCCCTCTGGTTTAAACCCGGAGATAACGATGACACAACGTGCATCATTTTGTTGCAAGACGTTCTCCGGAAAGAGAACGACAAACATATGTAACTCGAGTTGAAAATTGGTAGTTGGATTGGAAATGAATTAGGTTAGGTTAGGTCATGATCTGAAAAAAAATCACTGCTTTAAAACTGACACAATAATGTCATTGTTGATAGGGCGGAACATTACACATTTTTGTCACTAAATCCAGAGGTGTTGAAAAGGGGTGGAAAAGGGTATAGATAAAACGCGAAATGATCCTGCAAACCCTTCGAGCGAAATCCCGCAAAACCTGGTAAAATGTGAAACTATAACTTGACAGGATCATAAACTGTATACTAAATTCTCAAATAATACTTAAAAAAGTCAATAAACTAAAAGAAATTAAAATATACATTCTTAACGAAGCTAATTTAATTTTACCTGCCGGCTGCCCTAGCTTACGCTAACATAACCTAATCAAATTTAGACTTCACAAAATTTAAATTCATTTTAACGCACTAAAGTATTTTAAACACTTCAACATAATAAATTCGCAACTTAGAGATATTACCAAGCGTATACGCTTGATAATACCTCTAATATCTCTAATAGTACCGAACTTGCCACAACAGACCGTGGCGCTGAATGAGAATTTGGCCCGGCAAAGTGACAATAGTTGCCGTTAGTAGGTATCAGAGAAAAATCCACGCCACAACAGCCATCTTTACGCTATCGCCCCTCACGTAAGCATTACAGCCAGCAAGGAATTTGTGGGTAAAGAGAAATTTGCCGGTCGTGTTGAACTAACTGCCCGATATACAAACATGAATGTATTACGAATACAAAAGGCGAAAGCTGCTGAAGCGGAAAATCATCGCAAAACAGACACTCCAGGTAATTGTTTTAAACTACTTTAATAAAATTGATGTCAGTTTGTTTGCATCTAATTTCCAGCACCAGAAAAAGATGAAAGCCAAGTGGCACTGGAGAAGATCCTTTATATCGGTCGTGAATTTAACAGTTACGATGAAGTGAACGACCTGGTCAATACTTTGAAAACGGAATACTTTTTCCCTTTGCGGATTGAAAATTGCAATACTGTGAAAGCCTACAATCAAGCCGTACGGTCTTTTTGCTCTTGTATTTATAACGAATTAATAACAAACATAAACTAACGAGGATTTTTTGGGATTTTATAGCTAAAGAACAAGATTGACGAGTCAATGAAATATCGAAGAGTGGTTTTTGTCTGCATTCATTATGGAGTACATCGTGCGAGATGCGAAAAGCTGCTACGAGTTAACCAGAACGTTTTTGCCAAGAATTGTCCATTCACCTTTACGGTTACTTACATTGCGCAGTTCAAGAAGCTTGTGATTACAGAACTGAACGCCAAACACGCGAACCATGTAATGTCAGCTGAGCATATCAAACTCTACCACCGCACCAAGTAAGTCGACACAGAAAATATAATGTATTTCAATTAAGATTAATTTTAGTTTCAGTAATTGGGAAATTTTAATTTTATTAGCTTTTTTCTTCTTCATTTAGACGGTTGAGTGTTGAAGCGCAATCGTTCATTAAAGCCAGTTTGGAAGCTAATGTGGCCCCTTCCACTATCCGCAAGTCCGTGCTGAGCAACTTTGATGTGCATTTGAAGACCAAAGACATCTATAATTTGAAACATAAATTTACCACAGTGGAACCTGGCAAAGATTGGAAGATCAGTTGTGGCCTCTTGGAGGAGATTTCACAAGATCCGCTAAACTTTGCTCATATTTTCCATTCCGAAGATTCTTCTGTACATGGCATCTATCTCCAGTTGAAAGAGCAGCGGGCTCACTTTTCCAAATTTGGGGACGTTTGCTTCATTGACGGCTCGTATGCCATCAGCAAAGGGGAAATGACCTTATACGCCCTTATTGTGGTGGACAATAACGGCAATAGTCAACCTGCAGCCTTCTTTCTGGTCAAAAACGAGTCTTTTGATGCGGTTAAATCATGCTTTGAACTTTTCACAAAGGTAATTAAAAACTATTTGCGCTAGAAATCTTGAAGCTGGTTTTAAAGACTTTTTAAAAGAAAAATTTGGTTATGTATTTTGTTTTATTTAGAATAATGACCTTAGCAAGACCAGAACAGTAATTATTAACAAACACGGCGACGAAATCGCATTCTACTCTTCGATTTTCACCAATGCTCGCGTCGTCATTTGCCAGTCTTACGCTAGTAAGATTGTGGAAGCTCTTTTGGGCAAAACTGCCCTTGATTTGGCTCAAAAACGGAAATTACTGCAGAAATTCAAGAAAGCAATGAATACACCTAATATTGAAGAGTTTGAAAAGTATCAAGGGAAACTCACAACTCATGGTACGAATTCTTGATTTTTCTTTTAAAGTAATCAATTGAGGTAAATAATCAATATATTGTTTGCCTAAATTTATTTTTTATTTATTTACTTCTATTTTTCAATTAATTTTCTTTATTTTGTCTGACTACTTTAGAACAAGTAGGGGCACTCTTCCTTGATTGGTTTGGAAAAGCGGAATTGTGGGCCACAGCCTTCCGGAAAACGTTATTTACCCTCCAGGCCAATACTACCAATCGCATGGATAAATTCCACAAATTGGTCAAGGAAGCGCTTCCAATTGGCAGTTCGGTGTCTTGCGTTATTAAAGGCGTCTTAAGTATTACGAAAGGGAACGCCCAGGAATCAGGCATGCAGAACATGGAGCGTGATATCAAATCACCTCAGACCAAAAACTCGGATTTCAACAGTTTTTTGGGTGAATTAACTCCCTTTGCTGCTGCATTGGTCTTTTCACATTTCAAAAAATCGGGCACAGGACTTCGAATCGCTCAGGAGGTAAACCTTGCTTCCTTATTAAAAGTCGACTTTTTTAAGAGTGAATGCGAGTTAAAAAATTCAAAAAATGTTAGATTTCGCATCAAAATGTATTCGTTTTATTTACGATTTTTATTATATTACATTTTATATTTTAATTATATTTTTTCCGAATCTATTGTTCATTAATTAGCGATATTTTCGAATTTGTGTATATTTAATTAGTTTGATTTGGTTGTTTTATGTGTGATTCAATGACTTTTATACTTTTTAGGATAATGAATGGATTGAAGTGACTACGAATGAACAAGGCGGGGCTACGTATCGTGTTTCAAGCGAGATGAAGACCTGCACGTGTGTGTTTTTCAACACTCATGAATTACCTTGCCAACATATTATGCATGTGAGGAAAGTGCGAAAAGCGCTAATGGGAGAAACGATTTGCAACAAACGTTGGAAGCAGCAGCAAGATGACCCTGAAGTAATAATTTCTTTATGAGATGTCAGAATTTAAATTTCAGATTATAATGTTACTTTTTCTGCTTTACTTTCCTAGTATATGTTAATGGAGGTGGAGCATATAGAAGAGGAGGAGCTTACGAAAGAAGCAAAGCATGCCAAAGCAATGGAACTTTTGACGAGTGTTGCGGATTTGCTCTCGGAAATGTCCAAAGACCCGTTCGAGAAGAATATGGCGTCACTGATGAACCTTAAACTTTTCATGGAAGAACATCAAACTATCGAATTCATCGAATGTGGGAGTGTTACAAACGTGTTGGAAGAGGAGACTCTTCCTCCACCACATTTTATGATTTCGGAAATGTCTGGTTCCGCCGAGCTGCCAGATATTTCCGGAGTTAATGATAATGAAATATCTTGCTCTTCCGAGAAAGCAGATGTTTCCTTCGTTAAAGAACTGTCTTTTTCCTCCGAGAAGACAGATGCTTCCGTCGTTAGTCCATGTATTTCCGAAGTTAAGATGTGAGCCTTTGGCTTTGTATGAGATTTGTGATTGATTAATTATTGACCTGATTATGTTTCGTTCGCTCAGTTAAGCAAGAATACAAATGAAACCCTTTTTATTAAAAATTTCCGCAATTTTCTTAACTAGTTTTTCCTGCTTATTTCTATTAAATCGTTGCAGTTAATGTACTTTTTTGTCTGGCTTTCAAGGAGCTTTCGCCCTCTATGGAGCTACGTTGGAACATGTTAGCAGCTTACGCCATCTAACCAAGAAAATTTGAAACAATTCAGCTTCATACAGATTGGTCGCAGTCATGAGCTCGAGTGTTATTCATAATTTCCCACGAATTAGTGAAGCTGAAGGGAATTCATTGGACAGTGATGGCTCCGACGACATCGACGACGACATCATCGTACGCAGACCGGCCCGTCGGTCTGGGGACGATTTCAGTCGCCAAATGTTGGCGCAATTCAAAGCTAAACGGAAATACGCCATGCCTGTCGTCCAGCCTGCGGAGGAATTACCTCAAGAACTTCCTCCTGTTTCCCCAGTTCCCCCTACAGCTTACGTTGACCCTAATCCTGTTCCGGACAACAATTCCAGTTCATTAGACGTCAAACTACTCAAGGAAGCAATCCAAGAGCTCCGCAAACTCACTCGAAACAAACCGAAAGCAGCGAATCGAACTAAGCCTGCCAAACCTAAGAACCTCACCTTTTCGAGCGAAAGAATCTGGCAAATTGAACGCGACAATCAACTCCTCCTCAAAAAGATTCTTGATGTCCAAAAGAGACCTCGAAACCCTACGTTTATCCCCCAACCAGTTCCGCCTAAATTCGCCCCTAAGAGCAGCTGGGCCATTAACAAGGTTGAACAGCAGCGAACCATCGAGCAAGACAACTGGGTAAGTTTTCACTGTTGACATTTCAGCGTTGAACCGTCATTTTCGGGCGGTTTTGGCCCGTAATATTCATTGTTGGTCTAACCTAGGGCATTTTTAAACGTATACAAGGTGTGAAACCGAGTTCCAACATCGTCCAATGGCGGTCCAGTGGAGTAAACTCGTTGCGAACGAATTCCAGAGCATCGGTTGTGAGCAGTGTTTCGAAATCCAGCGGTCGTTAAGTCAACCATGGCTTTCATTGTTAGTGTTTGGGAAGCTTCGATGAGTTGCAATACAATAATAGACGAACCTGTGTGCATTGGATTGATCGAAGGGGACAAAAAGTGAGGCACGTTGCTTGGCAACCAGAACTCACAACAGACGGTAACATAGGGGGTTTAACAACGAGCAGGTGGATCGCAATGATTGTTGTTTGTATATCTACTTTAGTAGCGAAATTACGTTCTGAGGTTGCGAACGCTTTTGGACTAGTTTCTGGGTTGAGTTTTTCGTTCTATGAGTGGTTATCCGCGTGGGATCGTAGGAATGCTGCTAAAAGAAGCGCCGGAAGAACGGAGGATCAACACGTTGCCTTTACCTCTTCTTAGCCATGTCTCTCCATATATTTCACATAAGGATTTCCAAGAGTCAGTCAAGTCGGCGTGTTCTTCCAATCGAACAATTAGAGCGGGGTTGAAAATCTCCAAGGCGATTTTCTTGGGGAACGTCGCTGTGGGGAAAACCTGCCTGATTAATCGGTTCTGTTACCATAGTTTCGATAGCAATTACAAAGCCACAATTGGGGTCGATTTTGAGGTGGAACGATTCGATATTTTGGGAATTCCCTTCAATTTGCAAATGTGAGTTTTCTTTCATATGACGTTTTTACACTGAACTTATTTTTTTCTTAATGTGACAATGCTAAAAAAAATCGAACTGAACTAAATTATTTTAAACTAATCTTAATCTATTTAAGTCGTAGTTTCGTGCTTAATTCATAATTGAGTTATCATCACCGTTGATTAATTCCTTAGTTAATCCTTAAATTTAAATTGATATTATACCTAAATTCAAGTTCAGTTCACTCAGTGTAATGTTCAATATTGTAGTAATTTAATAATGAACTTCTTGGGTTTTGTTCTTTTTAGGTGGGACACAGCTGGACAAGAAAGATTCAAATGCATTGCAGCTTCGTACTATCGTAGTGCACATGGCAAGTCCTCAATTTTCGTTTTCTCGGAAGATGAACAAAGTTTCAAGGATGAGCGGTTTTTTGCGACACGAATAAACATAAGGATTAATCAAGCTCATTTTCTGGTTCCTGTCAACTTTTTCCTCTTTCTTTTATTTTTTTTCTCTTAAAAATTCTACTCTAATTTCGAGGGATCAGCAGCCAAACTAAACCCTGTGTTTTTCCTATACTAAATCTTTGTCACATTTATACGCTTGGCCTGTAAACGATGACGTCAATAATTAGACATAATGAGTCTCTTTAGAGAATATTATCTAGCACAGCAAAATTGATAGACAGTGACGTCACAACACTAAACCTTTTTTTTCTAAGTCATCGTCGGCGTACGCTAACGCCTAATGCCTCAAACTCACTAAACCGTTTTTTCTACAAAAATTAAATAAAAAATCTCTAGTTTTCAAATGTCCAAATTTCTAGTGTTTCCAAAATTTCTTCGCGAATTTTTTTTCCTCTACTTTTTCTTCGCCAAATCTTCTAAATTTAGTCGCACACTTTGATAGCTTCCTTTGTTAACTGTCAACACTTTCCCTGATTTTCTTTTAAAATTATAATTTTCACTTTTTTAATAAAAATCGCTTTTCTTTTTTCCCTAATTAATTTGTCTACATTTTCTATGCTTATTTTACTTGCCCAAGTTCACTAATAAATCTCATACTTTCTAAGAATGTAACGTCATACGAAATTGGGTTCCGTACATTCTATGGGTGCTAATAAAAGATTTATTTGTCTAGTGGTGGTCATCGTGTTTGACGTGACTGACATTTATTCGCTGTCGTCTTGTCCCAAATGGCTGGAAGACGCCTTGCGAGCAAATACCAGAAGGCCCTTGGTTTTTCTAGTGGGTACCAAACGCGACCTTATGGTAAAGTATATATGTAACATAAATATTGGCAGTGAAGGAGGAAATCAAAGATAAAACTTGTCGTCTTGTCTCTCTCTCTTTATTTGTGTTGCCGCATAATTTAATCCTCAAAAGCGTATGGGCAGTATATGACAAACAACCCCGTTCCATAAAAGCAGTCCCCCCAAATTTTTACGATTGTTTACCCCCGTTTAGTCAGACGCCGCCTTTAGCCATGTGGAGCCACAAGCTGTAAAAATGGCACGGGCCTTGCAAGCTGAATTATGGATCGTCTCCGCCAAAACGGGCTTGAACGTGAACCAGTTCTTTGCGAGACTGTCGGCGCTTACGTTCGACACTAGTGTCGCCAACGAAGTCGCAGTGAGCAGCCAAGTGGCGACGCCCATCGGCATCGACATCGTGAGTAAGTCGAAGGATTTTGTTTTTATTTTGTGTATCTTTTTTTCATTCTTCGTGGAGGTATCACATTTTGGTAATGGCATTTATCTTTTCCCGACAGAGTTGACAAGCGGTAACAAACAGACTGATGCAAATCTGAGAAAGAAAACGAAGTATGGTAATTGTTCTACCTGCACCAAATGACCTCTATACAAGGGGTAATATAGCAGCGGGAGCCAAATGGTTCGGTGTTCGGGATTAAGGGGAATAAAAGAAGAAAGAATTCGTAAGAAAAAAAAGAAGAAAAAGAAAAAAACAAAAAATACAATGAGAAAGAAAATAAAGTACGAAGTGGCTAATCCGTATAAGTGTTTATCGCCAAATCATGGTTTAATGTGATGGATATGCGTTTACCGTGTCTGTTTTCCGACATGTTTTCAGTCAATAAATTTGCTGTACTGCAATACAAGTCTACTTTTATGGTTTACAGCATGGGTTGTAAATGTATGAACGCCATTCACTGCATTACAAGACCGTAATCTAGAGGACTTTTTAAGTCGTTTTTGAACAAAGGAATCGCTATTGAAAGAGAATTTGGAAAAATAATTGTTAACGACGACGTTAAATCAACAGGATGTAAAGAATAGATTAGGGACTAGAAAGAGAAACTTCGGGAAAGAAGCTGAGGTTAATTATAGTCAGTAAAGCTTTGTTGCGTATTTTTGATCGATTTGGAATATCTTTTGGATGTTATAAGTGAAACAATTGCTGAAATTTCGAATAATTAACGCTAAGCGAGACCTGGCTATAATTGGACAATATAACGCACATATATTGTAATTAAAGAGTGTGATTTTAAAATCATCAGAACTTGAAATTTTCCCAGTGTTTATAAATGGATTATAAATGTTATATTTCAAACAGTTTCAGTAGAAGGACTATAGAGATTGACATAGTTGAATTTCTGAAATTACTTAGTCCAATTAATCTAAATGCTTTCTTACTACGACTACACGTAACAGTGTAATTAAAAACTGGAACTATAATAGAATGACTTTCTTTTTCTACATAATAGTACAGCATAATAGTAACAACACTTTCTTAAAGTATATATTATAACTACGGCTTGCTTTCCTATGATGCAACATGTGAAAAAAGACTTTTGAACTGTTTTATACTCTATTACCTTCCTTATAATGTAATAGTCGCAATTAAGATACTAACAATAACTTCACTTTCTTAAATTTACTACAATGAAACCCCCTTTCGTTTTTTTCGTACCTGTAATGAAACCTCATTTCTTTGCCACTGAAACTAAAAACTGAAGTACAATACACCCTTTTGTTATCATGTACCAATCTTGACCAAACACCATTACACTACAGTCTATAATTCAAAATATATTTCTAAAACTACTCATACAATTAAACCTACTTGACTTTTACACATTACTTTGCAATTACAACTTAGAATCTCCTTACACTAACTTTTCCTCATTAGGACTAATACCACGAATTTAAAACAACAATTCAAGAATTGAAAGTGCAACAAAAGGATCACCTTTTTTCAATAGAGTTAATTTAATTTTCTTCCAACTTTTCTAAACATTTATGTTACACCAGTAATTTTTACAATTGCGTTCAGAGCTAGAATTACGCAGCAACTCCCTTTCTACACTACTCAAACTTACATTTACACGATTCATTCAACTCAATTCTCAAAAAGAACCATATAAAGTCCTAGGAAACAAGGAATTTTCTCAACCTTCACAAAAGATTCATCAAACCGTAACCGTAAAACATAAAAGCTCTGGGAAAGCCCCACTTCAAAAATTCTCCGATAAGCCCCCAAAAGCTTCGAATAATAATACATACATAACCTCCCAAAGAAAAGATACCCTCTACCCTAACTATTCAACCTTAGCTACGATGACGTAAACCTGAGAATAAATAACGGAAATGACTTTTCCCCCGAAAACAAAATAACAAAAAACAAAATCCTCTAACTCACATTTCAAAATCTTATGTTGGGCCCTATATAGAGTTTGCCCTTCTTCTCTTTCGTCTCTCTCTCTCTCTTTATACTTTTTGTTTACGGGGTATCTAGAGCTGTTCGCATATCTAATGTCTTTTTTCTTGGATAAATATAAAAGGAACAGGTATATACATCTATATATGTATCTCAAGAAGCTTTTTTGACTGATGTCGCGCCGTTCGCTTATATGGTATGATAGGTCCCGATTCCGAAAAAGCACATTTCATCGATTATACATGCGACTTTCTTTTAATCCCCTCTACGTCTTTCTTTCTTTCTTTTTTGGGAGGTCCAAATCAAAATATCCGAAAAATAAATCCCCTATTTATAATCAAGGCCTCAGCAACTTCACACACATGCTCTATAACGACCCACAGCTTTCCCCAAACTTTTATTACACAAGTTTGGTTCCGAAAAGAAGAAGAAAAAAAAACCAAGAAGAAGAAGAAGACAAGAAGATATATAAGCCTAAAGCTCTCTTTATCAAGGGGCATGGCTCTTCGACAAAACTAGTGAGTCTTGGCAATGCCCCGGACTCCTCTACAAACTCTCCCACCAACAACTTCCTTCGCTCTTCATCAGGCTACAGCACCACAGTACACGATTTACATGTGAGAGAATGAGACGACGCCGGTTCCACGCTCTCAGCTCAGTACGCAAGGAGTAGCCATCGCTTTTCCATCATGTTGTCCCACAGCACGGACCTGGACCTCAAGCTCCCGTGATCTAACTCCCTACTTCCCCCTACTTAAAAAAATATTTACCTTACATTATTTTCTTAAAATACTAAATAAATACAAAAATCTGCAAAAAAAATCAAACTTCAATTTGTGTAATTTACTTTGCATTTTTGTGGAAAAACCTCGAGTGTGTTTCATGTAGTTTCAATGTGATTTAAAATTTTCAATTTTATTTCCAATTCTGGTACAAGCACAGTTAATTTCATGTAGTTTCAATGTGTAAAACCTCAATTTTCGTTAGTTTAAAATTGTGTAAAAATCCCAACTTGTGAAATTTTGAACTTTCGGTTTGATATTTTAACCGTTAAAAGCTTTGATGTTCAGTTTTGGTGTTAACCCGGATTAGTAAAGTGCAAAATAGGATCATAAAGGTGAGAAAAGTGACGTTCAAAATGAAGATAATAGTGCTGATAGGGGCTGTGATCCTAGCGGTGGTGTGTTTGATCGCCCAAACCAGTGGAACTTACTCTAAAGAGTCGTTAAAACACTTGGAAAAGTACTCGCACTTGGAAAAACTGCTCAAGAAAATCCAACCCAGCAGTTATGCATCCAAAAAGGAAGACGTTACAAAGAGTCGAAGTAGTACTCCCAAGCATCGTGGGAGTAGGCCTCGTGGTGGTGGAGAAGCAGATGAAGTGGTTGTAGCAATTCCCAATGCTGCCGTGGTTTTAAATGGGGAGCAACCCGAAGTACCGGGCCGAGCCGAAGTGGAGTCGGCACGTGAACGAAAGAAACAGAAAAAAGGAGGACAGACTAGTGCAGTTACTCTGGCGAATCTTCAGGATTTGCATAATTTAGCCCAAGGCTTGGTAAGTTCAAAAGACTTAAAACAGAGAACTAAAACGAAAGGTTTTTAATTAAAACAATAAGGTAAGAAAATTCAGAGTGATTTAGAATAATTAAGGGAATTATGATACATTTTTAGAATAATTAAGAAAAAATGTAGAATAATTTGGAAGAGCATTAAGAGACAAATTTTAGTGAAGAGATTAAGGTTTGAGATGTTTTAAAGAAAGAAATTCCATAGAGGTGAGATGGAATTCCTTTTAGTCATGAAATGATGGCGAGAAGTGACTTTTGTATTAGGCTGTGGTGATTTTTTCGGATGTTAAATGAGGGGAGAAGTTGAAGAGTTGAAGAAGTACAGTCGAGACATTTCACAAAGGAGAGAGACACACATACTCTCGCACACTAGGAGCCGCGTGATCATAAAAAAACTGAACACTGGTTGGTCGGAGAAACGTGCTGGGAATTGGGAATTAGTTTTTTTGGGAATTCTAGAATGCTTGAAAAGTTTGCTCACCGAGCAAAAGTTTTTGAACCGTCAAAGAAAGGTTTGGAACCACCCAAGAATAGCTAAAGCAGGTGGACGAGGAAATTTAGACCTCAAAAAAGCAAAAGGGAATGAAAAACTGTCATTAATTATGGCGTTAATTAAAGGGGTTTATGCTAGGCCGTTTTGCTGAACGAATTGGAAGATTTTTTTAGCCTACATTTATTATACCAGGTCTTCACGGTTGAAAAAAAAGCTAACTTATTGTAATAGTATACGTTAATTACAAGGCAAAGTTGTGTTGAGCAATAACGAACCTTTAAATAGTAGAATTACTTTAATTTCTGTTTAGGCTCAATTTCGATTTTCAAGTTTAATTCAAGTTCAATTAAAGGGTTGACTATAATATATATTGTGATTACTGTTATTAAGGCAATTTAATTAACTCTATTTGAAGGTTGAATTGAAGTTCAATTTTTTTGCTGTGTAAGTTTAAATAAGTTGAAGATTGTTTGAAACTGGAATAGGAATTCGTATTTGAAACTCGCTTTTTTTTAAATAACTTATTACTGTAATATATTTAACCAGAATCTAATTGGTTCAAAGGGTGTCAAAGGGCAAGGAGGTTAATGTTTTATTGTTGATTAAGTTTACTGTTGAAGTTTAGATTAATGTTAGAATTTATTGCCAAAAATGTTTTGGAAAATTAATGCGCTTAATGATTGCGTTAATTGGAGTGATTTCTTGTTATATTTTCTGGCAACGCAAATGAAGTGTGCGCCAAAAATAAATGGCTCCTTAAAATGAAACTGCCTTGAAAGCCGTTAAAGCCTTTTACTACTGCAATTAATATTCTTCTTGTTCTATATTTGCAGTTATTTTCAACCTTTTCAACAAAAAGGGCGAACATTTGGCGTTGAACAGATGTTTTCGCATGTTATAGAACAAGAAAGAATGAAAAAGGGAGCGAGTTCTATCTAAAAATAGAACAAATAGTGTAGCTTAATGACACTTTTAGAGAAGGAAAACTCATAAAATTTCTCAACCGTTGCCTTCAAATATATTCTCAAGTTTCAAAGAATAGAGCAACAACTTCTTTAGTAAGACTTAATTAGTATCCGAGAGGATTTAACATAGACAAATTACAGACTTTTGCACTTCGTCTTGGCGAGGAAAACGATAAATAAAAATCGTTATTATACTACATCACATTGGCAAAAATAACTTCTTTCGCCATTTCTTAAAAAGTGCGAAGAGTACAATGCCGACATTCTAATCCAAATAAAAAAAATGTATTACACATTTGAATATTGTGATAATTAGTGTTAGTATTACCATAATTAGTGTTGATATTACCATAAACAACGGCGATATTATAATAATTGAATTGTAATATGCCATACATGTAATCTAGACACGTTAATACTAGAGTTTTGCAAAATTACAACCGATGTTTTCGTAAACCGCGTTACAAGTAGGAAATGACAATTTTCTTTATAAATTACATTAAATTGTAATAAATTGCAATGAATCTATTAATCTTAATAAAAAATCAATTTTATTTCAATTTTTCCACAAGATTAACGAGAAGCGCCTCTATTTTAAACGATGTCATATGATACCCACAATCTCTCTATAAAAAACACCCGAAAACATTAAAGAAATATTTAAAAGACAATAGAACACCATATTGGACAACTTTTAAAACCTCGACAAAAATAAGCAAAAGAAAACCCCTATGTTTATCCCTACGTCCAAGTCGTAAACTGTAGGTTGACTTATAAAATGTGGACCACGTAAATAAAATAAAAAGGCGAACTTTGGATAAGCCACCCAGATCTAATGAGATTCGTCGGGTTCCAGGAGCCTCGAGAACTGGCGTCGCCAAAACGCCGAGTCTAGAGCGATTACTCATGTTCTTCCTGAGTTTTTCTTTATACTATCGGTACATTGATTAATGTGACATTCCGGGGGATCAACATTAATGAGATCCTCATGTACTTGTGAGATTCCGCAAGCGCAAAATGTGACTCCTTGACGAAACCTGTCTTGTTTTTCATTTGATTAAAATGCGATATTCTGGTGTATATTTCTTCCCCCATTATTTTGGCTCTTAATCTTCGTTTCGTTTCTATTTCCTTTTCTATTTTGTGGTTTTGATTGGCGCTTTTTTACTGTTTACTGTCCATAGGGAATGCTGAGCAGTAGTACCACCGAGGCAACCGGGATAGCACAGGATATTACCACAACCAAGCGGGATTTGTCGCTGGAAATCCCGGAATCCCCAAAAGCTCCCAAACTTGGCGACATCAAGGCCAGTTTGGCGAAATCCGCAGCTGGCAAAAACCAAAAACCACGTGTCAAGAAGCCGAAAAAACACAATCGCGAACCGAGGCATCCGAACAACAATCGTAAATAAAGCTCCTCCCTTATTCTTCCAAGAAAACTATCCATAATCTTTCTTATGCAGGAAGTTTTTTTTAATGAAAATTCATATGATTTGTTTGCCAATGCGAGGCACGAATCGACAACTTAGATAAATCCCTCTTCTGCAGCACTCAAGGGGTTTTGTAACTGGAGAGGGGGTAAATTAATGAGGCGATTAGAAATACCCAATAATTAGAAAAACAAGAGATGAGCATTGAACGCTAATTACGTTGTTTCTCGTTTGTTGCGCCGTATGTGGCAATCGCTATTATTTCTAAGAGGCTAAGCTGCCATGTTTTCTGGACAAGGATAAATAAATAATTATTTTTAGAAAAAGAATAAAAAATAAAAAACTAGGAACACGAGAAACTCGAATAAAAAAGAATAAAATAGGAAAACCGGTTTTAGCTGTCTTGTCGAATCTTGTCCGCTTTTGGCAAACCAACGTAAGTAAATGACTCATAAGAAGTTTACAAAGTATTCACGCTGAGTGCATCCTAAACACGCATTCCAACAATTCCTAAGCTTCCCAAGCATTTCTAATCCTGTTAAGGATGAATGTTAAGAAACTAATAAATTCACTTTTTTTATATATTGTAAGACGGCTTTTCGGTAGATTGTTTGTTTCTGGTTAGGTGAGATTGAGCAAGTGAGCCACCACATGTTACACATGTCCCGTAAAGGCGCGTGCAGAATCCCTTCCGTTCATGTGATACGGGTACAAGATTTTTACCCCAACCCGGGGCTCATCTACTTGCCCCAGTGCACTTTCTTGCACCAGTGCAATAGGGATACGGGCTGCTGTCATGAAACTCTCACCTGTGGACCCAAAGAGACGCAAACTGTGGAATTGCCCTTCTATGTAAGATTCGTACTTTAAATTTCTTCCTATACAATTCTTGTACAATTATTATACTCATGGAAATGATGGGATGAATAAGTTTTGGCTTTATTTCAGGGAAATTTAGCTAAATTACCGAATTAGGTTTAAGACATTTCATTAGTAATGTTACAACGTTCAGTACACAAACTAGTTTTTGAGCTACTTCTGATACTATAATTCCTAGTTCAAGGTGTAGTTAGCTTTAAATTAAAATCTCTATTTCTATCTGAAATATTTTATTTTTCTAACTTAAATATTTTAAGTTGGTCTAAGTAAAGTTGTAAAGTAAAGTAAAGTGGTCTAAGTAAAGTTAAGTAAGTTAAAAACTTATGGTTAAGTTGCTAGTCTCGATAAGTGTTTTAATTGCGATTTCAGAACGTTTTTAATGCGTAAGTGTAAGTGTATTTACTTCCCAAATTATGAGTTGTTATTTATTTGCTGCTTACATTACGAAAAGGGACGTCATTTAAACATATGCTTGTTACTTGTTTCTGACTTTTCTTTATTTGCTCAATCCATTAGCTGATTACTATAATAACTAGCTTCCTATGAATTTCCTTTTCTTTTTACCTAAAAATGCCTAACTTAACATAACATACCCATGGCGTAATCGATGAAGCCAGGTAGCTTTCGACGCAACTTTTTGGTTGTTAAAGAATTCTGAGCAAGTTTTTCTTCATAATGCCTACTTACACTTTAATTACTATCCACGATCTTTCCTAGGTATGCTTAGCACGTACTCAATGACATCATCGCGGAAAGGACACTCCCCTTTTCTAGTTTTTTCACATTCGCAAAGATCATAAAGAAACCTAGTCAGGATGGGTTATTTTACTTGTTTTCATCCTTGCCAATTGCATTTCGACAAGAATGGAAAGAAGTATTGAACTTCCCCTCAAAAACTAAAAAGAATAGTAAAAATAGTAGTAATACGAATAAATCATAATTTTAAGAATAAAAGTAAAGAAAAATGATTCCTAATCCGGTCTTAAGTCAATGACGCTACCGATTAAATCAACCATTCTGGAGCACAATTTTCTCCATTTTCCAAACTAACGTCTGACGTCACAATACATGTTCGTATTTCCTTTCCATCAACTTCAATTTCGGATGATTTATCAAAGAAACATTTCTACGTTTTTCTCTAAACAGAAAGTTTGTAGTACAACACTGTTTTTCATTGTTGCCTTACAGCCGTTAGCTTGCTCGTTTGTCACTGTTGCCTTACAGCCATTAAGTGTAACCCAGGAATGAGAAAAATCATTAAACACAAGAAGCCAACAAAACCAGAATTTTCATCCCGTTCTCATTACACCTGTACCTTTAGTGTAAACTTTCTGTCAATTCATTTCCGAAGTAAAAAAAATAGTAATAAAGCGAGCGTAATACCACAGCTTCAAGCCAAGATCATTATCGAGTTGTCCTATCAATCATCGTCCCAAAAGACATGGAAGCGGGAGCAAGTTTTCTCTCTCCAGTTCATTTCATTTCCCCAAAGCAACTTGCTTGCAAATGCTTTGGGTTTTATATACATAGACAGTATATAGTATGTATCCTTATCTCGAACATATATCTCGAGTAGCGCCCTAGCGGGCCAAAAACTCTCCACAAGATATTACCGGTTTTCTAGCAGCCCGTCCATCCATCGCCTTTCACCGCACTAAATTTGCACATTTTACAACACCCAGCTGTCATAACGCTGTAACTCCCTTCCTTATTTTTTGTCCTCAAACTCAAATGCAAACAAGAATAAAGTAAAAAATAGTAAATAAATTATTCCGGCTTTGACATCCCCTTTAGGTATTACCGATCCATAATGGATCCCGCGGAGTGATCAACAATCTAACCTTCGAAAACCATACCGAATGCGAATGTCAAGACCAACTCGCTGAGCGTATGCCCCGTCTACAAGAACATGGACCCCGTACCGACAAAATCCAAGAAATCGGTAAATCCAGTTTGGGGAACCAAAGGAGTAGCAGCCTCTACCAACCTGCCAAGGAACCCACGAAATCTTCCAATCATTCCAGCAAACTAAACCAGTAAGGCTCCCGCCTTTTTCTTTTCAAATGTACCCGTTTTTGGACTTTTTCCCGCTTTTTTTCAAATTTAAACATTTCCCGCCTTTCCCCCCGCGTCATTCGATGCGTTTTTCCTGCCTTTATAGGAACTCCTCGCCCTTCTTCTGGGGTTTACCACGTTACTTACTAATTCATTGTTGTAGTTGCGTCTGTCCGGCTGAAATGTCCCCTCGAACGAATCTGGGCAACATTTGCAGTTGCGATTGTTTCATGGACCAACGGACATGCTTGAGGATCAAAAAAGGTCACGAGCTCCTTTCTTTCAAAAGCCGAGGGTGAGTATAAACGAAACTTGATCAGCATTTCTGGATTTTTCTTTTTTACGTTCTTGATGCTTCATGTTCGTATTTCAGGTGTGTGGAAGATAAGATCTGCCAAAAGCCTAGTTGTGTATATGGCAATTATATCCATATATTGGGAAGATGTCCGAAAAAGTCGGAGCAGAATGCCAACTGGTTAAATTTGCTGGAAGGATGATGACTCATCCTACTCGGCTTCTTGAAGAAACGTTTTCGTTGGGGGGAAAACGAAAGATGCTTACCTAAAGAAGGTTTGAAAGGGATAAGTGAAAAATCCTTTCGGAAAGGATTTGCATTTGAAACCAAGGAAATAAAATAAAACAGCAATGTGATTTACAATTTTTGCGTGTGGCATGGCAAATAAAGCCTTGTGTACAAAAGAAGCTAGCATACACACTTTTGTAGTTGTTTTTGATTTATAGTGTTTCCCAAAAGATAATTTCGTCCTTTAAAGGATTTCAGAAACTACCAGGGATGTTCTGAAGAGTTGCCAAAGATAGAAGGCACCTTGTATAACCTCTATCAACGTATATCTTGAATATATCTGAGGATAGTAAAAAAAAATTATATGTACAGTATAGGGGCCAATTGTTATAGTCGTTTGCGTGGTCGTAAATTGAAAGAACTGATAACCGCCAAACAGGTTGACAGCAAAGCGTGAGGTTTGAGTTATCCAAATCTGTGTACTATAAAGTTTCTTGTCGCTTTGGAATATCTGCAGAACGCAAATTGGTCCCGATAATAATGCAACCGCACCTTGGTAAAACGTATGCTAATTAGCTCAACTAGTATCTGATGAAACCTTTTCACCTTCAAACATGCAATAGTTTTGATTTGCGCTGCTGCGCTTTGCTTTGAATTCAAACTCGTTCTCTTTGTTTCGCTTTCGGAACGTACTAGCCCAATGTCAAACTCTAATCTGAAAATCGGAATAATTATTCAGACTATTAAATAATGAGGCTATACTAATCGGGAAATCAGACTCAATCGAAGTTGCATTTTGTAGTCAAAACGAGAAAGGTTTTAAGAAAGTTTTGAAGAAGATTTATTTCGTCACTTACTTTCGGATTTAAAGAGCAATAGCCACCAAAAAACAACTTTGTCTTATAAAAAGGAGTAAACAATATAGTTCCTGAATTTATGTGTCTTTTTATCATACGCGAAAACATAACCTAGATAAAAAGAAAATTAGAAGTCTAAAATTCAAACGGGGCATATTTTGCCAATTGGCCAACGCGGTCATGTGGCCTTTATGACGTAGATAGTGGAGGGCTAAGCTTCCTGGGCGCTCAGCTGACCGTGTGTTTTGTGTACTTACGAAGTGTCAACGTGATATTCAGCGAGTAAAATGGCAGCAGGTTTTGACGAGAGGGATTATTTTGATAGAAACCAAATTATAGAGGATGAAGGGATGGAAAAAACTCTGAAAAAACTACGGCAGGCTCAAAGTTCAACGTACAAGTGTTTGTAGCAACTTTTGGGATATAATTAGTTTCGTTTTGAAGCAACAATTCTTGTATAACCTGGAACGTGCCTGTTATTATCCTATTTGGTAAGCAGTATATTTACGTTATAACGTTGTCTTTTCTCAATAGCGGAGGTTTTCCGAGGTTTGGGAGGACTTCGCAGC
>JAGJRO010000347.1:0-43415 GCA_022832285.1 Lepidurus apus apus | reverse complement strand
AGCTGCCAGTTTCCAGTACTGCACAGCTTTCACGGAATCTTGCTCAGGTACTCCCTTCCCAGTCTCGTACATACAAGCGAGATTGTTGGCGGACGGACCGTACCCCAGATCAGCAGCGCGCTTATACCAATTAAAAGCCTGTATAACAGATATTGTATTATAAACACAATAAATTTTTATTGGAATGAATATTTTCACTCACATAGAAAAGAATATGTTCTTACCGAAACAGAGCTCATCTCGACACCCACGCCTTCGTCGTACATCAATGCAATACAATGCAAAGCAGGAAGGACGCCCTCGTTTACGCGACCATTGGGTAAGATATGCGGCATTTCAGCGGCTTGTTTGTACAGTTGAAGAGCCAAACGATAATCCTTCTTAACCCCTAGACCATTTTTGGTTAAGCGTGCCAGTTCGTAGATTCCTTGAGCGTTTCCTTTGCTCGCAGCTCTAGAAAAGTGTTTCGCTGCGAGTTCATAGTTTATGGTTGTATCTATTCCATCGCGATACCGAATGCCTTCTGACACATCGGCTTTAGCATCTCCACTCTTCTTCAAAAAGCCCCTATATTCCTTGTATGATTCTTTGGTATGCTTAATCTTTTGATTTTCGTTGATTTGTTTTACTATCGCGTCAGTGCTCAGTGGACCCATATTTATAGTATCCATATGGTCCAGTCTATGACGTTTACCAAGTTCCTGGCGACATTCGTCTCTTCGCGTCCGTACAACTTCCAACGACGGATCCAAGCTGAGAGCTTCGTCATAGGCTGTAATAGCCTTCTCGTACTTCTCCAGTAGCTTATATGCGTCACCTAAACGGAAATGAGCTTTATACCACATGGGTTGCAAATGGGCCGCTTTTTTCGCGTCGTTCTCGGCACGCTTTGCGAAATGCCTCCGTTCTTGATTCTGCTTTGCTTTCGCCATCTGGAGGAAGGCAGCAGAACGATTTGAGAACAGAACGCCCCGCTCGGCTTCCTTCAGCGAGACAACCTTGAGAGCCTTATCAAATTTTTCGACAGCTTGCACATAATTTCCGTTCTTGAACGCTGTGTTGCCTTCGTCCTTTAGTTTGTTTGCTTCAGCATTCGAAACGCTCGGTGAATAAAGGGAAGACAGATTGGAAGTCCGGGACTGGATTTCCTTCTCAATCTGGGCGGTAGGGACATTAAGGAATGACAGAAGCCCAATCAGTTTTTCCCACTTCTCGCAGAATTCTTCTTGAAGGATGACTTTGGATGGGTGATGGGCTAAATGGTTTCTTATCTGTACTGCGGCTTCCATCCGCTCTTTTTCTTCTACCGAAACCCATTCGCTGTTTAACGAACGTAAGACATGGGAAACGGCGGTCAGATCCCAATTCTCAATGTCTCCTTTGTCGATTTTATTTCGCACAGAACCGCTGGCACTTTTGACCGCCTTTTTTCCCATAGTTTCCTTAAGGAAAGTTATAGACTCAGAGGAGCTGTCCCATTCGTAGCCACGTATCTTTTTCCATTTTTCCAACAACAATTTCCGAAGCTCTGGTGTTACGTAGTCCACCAGAAAGGTCAATTTAAACCAATTTAATATTTTGCCCATCCGTTCTTCCATTTTTGTACCGTTTCTTAAATCAAACTTGGTAGTTGTCGTGGGTCAATGAGCTTATTTGCTGCGTAGCACCTCGAAATAAGCAACAGGATGTGTTTGCCAAAAAAGCTCCAAGGTCAATACACGAACGTCACTTTAAAAAACATTAGGGATGACGGAAGGTCCAGCAATTGAGGAACTCGTTCTCACCGTGTGTCGCTATAAATTTTGAGTTTTTATTTCAAATTCGTTTGTATAGGTTACTGTTATAAATGACAGACGCTACTTTCTGACAGTAAACAAATGAAACGAACTGGCAACAAACAGCAAGGAGTTACTTTCGGTTCATGCAGCTGTTTTTTGGCAGAATAACTTGAGCGCTCCAAGCTTCCAGTGAGTGTACTTCTCGAGGTCATTTGAAGTACACGTGCTGCACACAATTGCGCCAATATGTCGCAAATTTCAACTCCAACGCTTATGTTCTGTAAAAACCGCTGTTCGCGTTCCTGTAATACGAGTCACGAAGGATTACGAGTCTTCCTGCAAACCAGTATATTCCTTGGTTATTTTGAGGTTAAAAAAGGCTTTGACTTTGGACACAAAAGCTTGTATGCAATTCATTCCTTACAAAATATCAGCATTTAAAGGACGCACGGCAAGTATCTTACGCTAAAACACCAGCAAATAAAAGCACATTCAAAAAGTAAAAACTCCAGGTTAAGCACTAGTCCTAGCGAGCAATTGACGAACTGTTTCCAACGCTTGGCTCGTCGCCAGAACTGCGATTTGGCTCTCGAGATTAGCCGCCATGAAGGACAGTAAACCCTCCAAGGACGCTATAATGGCGTCGAACAAAATCGTAATACGGTTGCTGTCGTGAAGAACATTGACTTTGCCTTGGAACTCCGTCAAGAAAACCGTAGAAGACTTGAGTTTCTCGCCCAATTGCAGGATCACATCTCGTTCCCGCTTCAACGTATCCAACGACGCTTGCGCCTGTTGGAGTTGGGTGGTGGCCGCAGCTGCTGCGTTTTCATTGTCAGTGATCTGGGTATTGACTTGTTGTAAACTCGCTTCAGTTTGCTGTTTGGATTGCTGATGGCCCTGCACAATCCTTTCCAAGTCTCCAATTCGACCCTCGGTGTGACGAACATCCTTTTCGGTGATGATCAAACCGACTCCTACGGAAATCCCCAAGCCAAACACACAAAAAAGGTTTTTAGCATGGTATAAATTCAGAGGACAGTTCAAGGGTACTTTGAATTTGGAAACTATACCTGCGGGTGGAACGAGGACAGTTACCCATCGCCAGAGCTTCCTACGCTTCTTCTTTTTAGCCAAATTTCGCCGCTGGTGATCCAACTGCGCACGCGCGTCATCCAACATCCGCTGGTTGTGGTTAAGGCTTTCTTGGACTGACGCTAGAGTGCTCTGGAGCGACACCTTCGACTGGCTGAGGGTGGCGATCTGGTTCCGATGAGTGGCAATGGTACCTTCTAAGGACCCAATACTGCCCGTTTGTTGACTGATCAAGTTTGCGTAGTCATTGACGTGTCTCTGGGCGATGCTGTGAGCTTGCGTTAAAGGTACATGGGTAGCGCTGATGGCGCCCTGAATGGCAGGGTTACGGAAGTAGTTCTCGTCAAGTGGATGGCCAGCATCGTACTTGGCACTTTCGGCGACCGCGACTCGTACTAACCCATCCAGTTGCTGCAACGCTTGCGAAAACGGGGGTTTCACTTCATTGATGAAGTTCTGAAATACTTGACTCGACGTAACTCCTACGAAACCAATGACCATAAATTATTATTTTAAAATGATCCTAACTCTGGAGATTAATGTAACTTACCAGAAGTGTCGCAGAGTAGAACTGCTACTAGCAGAAGCCCTGTAAGTTTCATCGTGGAAAGGAAGCTCGGTTCTGTGTATTGGATAGTCAGGCAAAGCTTATATTTATACTGAAAGCCACGATTTAGCCACTTCCTCCCACAGTTAATCGGACGGTCGGCTCCTGGAATTCCCCTCCGACCGTCGGGTCACTTTTCCTTTCGTTCCAAAGTCAATGTCGGTTAGCAATGCGACATTGTAGAATGGGAACAAGAAAACCCCCGTTTCAAAAGTGGTGGACGTGACTCGGAATCTGTCTTGGATGTTTAGTATCGCGCATGGTCGAGTTTAAAAGCAGATGAGTCATGGTTTTTTACAATAATTTGGACAATCGAACATGATTTTTGAATATCGTACATCGTGGAATCAATGCTTAAGATTCTGATTCCGTTTCGAGACCAAATCGAACCCAAATAGCAACTGTCTAGTTGAGGCCGAAGTTTTTTACGCTATAAGGTATACATACAAGGACAAACACAACTGCGCACTCTATCAACTCTTTGCGTCAGATGTTTGTTTATAGTATATCAAGTTGCCCACATCAATCTGGGGGGAAAATTCCCGATGACATTTGACCTCCAGAACTTCCCCGCGCCCGCTGCTGAGCAAACATCTGGGCGTGACTTCCGACCACTCAGCTCCTGGATTCCCCCATGGAAACAGACGCGAGCGTGCGGAGGTATATATATACTGTCCCCACCGAAACTGCGCCATAAGCACTCTGATTCAGTTTTCCAATCCGAGTTAAAGCGTACAGGTACTCCCACGTGAGGGACTTGAAAATGAAGAGTCAGATTCAACTGACGGCGCTGATTTTAGTACTAGCAGCTACTTGTCAAGCTGCTCCGCAAATACCAGGTAAGGTCAACTTTAAAAGCTGCTATTCCTTCAAATTGTTAAAGAGCCAATTTGTTACTGGTTACTTTAAGTTCGTTTTTCTTAATCGTCATGCTAACTGTGTGATTTTACCGAACGTAGGAAGCCGACCCAAGTTCCAACTACGAAAACCTACAACGACAACAACAACCAAAGCACCTAGGCCATGTAAGTTAGCCTTTGTTTACGTTTCTGTTGATCTGGTCACTTGAAAGAAGAACAGATGATATAAATGTAAGCTTAATTGAATGTCAAAGTTGATTTACTTTAAGGCTATGATTGTTGATTTCAGTGACGATAATCGAGAAGATCGAGGTGGCCAACAAGAATGTCTCTGCTCCTTCGGCCATGTACGAAGACTTCCGCATGACGATCGGCTCTAGTTTCAACTGGGAGCAACTGTTAAGCCCCGCACCTTTGGGTATCAGTGTCTTAGGGGACCTAATGGTTGTAGCGTCCAGCATGTCCGACTTCCCGCTCAACGAGATCCAGCCTGAAGGTGGGTACGCGTTCATGAAGTACCCTGGGAGTTTCCGGGCGAGTCTGGTCCAAATCAGCAACTCCGGCTACCAAGCTTTCATGCGCGCCCATACCAACATGGACCAGATCCGCCTCTACGCGCTAAACGTCCCGTTCTACATGAAAGACGCGACGCGGATCCTGGTGTCCAAGAACACGAAACTGATCGTCAAACTACTCCCTGTCCCGCTCACGAGGATTCAAGAGGCCGCGGAGCGGAGCGTTACCCTCTCCTTGCAAGTCGTTGACAGCTTCGACCTTGTGATGAACCTCACGGACGAGGTGCTGTCGGCCGTCACCGCTACCAAAGGTTTGAAAGAACAACAGCTAGATGATACACGTAAGGAGCAAGAAGTGTTGAAGGTGGTGGTTACCAACACTGCTACCATGTTGGAAGAAATGAAGAAGGATAAAGAGCATCTAGAGAAAACGGTGGAGGAAACCCAGAACGATATTCGCGAAGCCATGCGCAAGATGCCCTCCGGCTGGAAGATCATCGGCATGAACCTTCTGGACTCATTCAAAGACGTAGTCACCCTCCGACTAGACCGCATGATCAATGGCGGTTCCATGGGAGGAGGTACGTACCGCCCCAGTACTCCCTCCGCTGACGTTTCCGAGAAGGTCAACCTCGACGAGGAATGCTTGCTGAAGAACCGTCAGAACGTCCTGAAGATCGTTGGTATTGCCACGCGACTAGTCAAGTTCGCAGCGAGGGATTTCGGGAACGACAACTCTACTATGAAGTCGCAGTACAGCGCCGCGAACGACATCAGCAGACTGACAACGATTACCGAAGAGGCGCTCGGTTGTGAGATGGTTGAAAAGATCTGCCAGGCAGGGATAGAAGTCATGGGTACTTTGGAAGAGTTGTTGCAGTCTGAGATGTTCAATGACACCGAAGTGGTCACAGGGAAGATCCAGGATTTTTCCGAAGAGGCCGAAGAACTCAAGAAAACGGTTCACTCGATGGGTAATCCCGTTTCAGGAAGAACGCCGTCGATGTCGAACGATCTGCCGACGTCCGGTCGAGCGTCCGACATCGCGGTCGCGAACGTGAGGTTCCAAGTGGCGAACGCCCAAGAGCGCCTCAAGATGGCGCGCGAGAGTGCTGACAAAGCAAGAGATCGGATGGTGGAGATCAACCGCGAGTACATCCAAGCCTTGACCCAGATGCAGCGCATGAACTTTAGCGAAATCCGCTACGAAGAAGCTATCAAACTCTTGCAAGAAGGGTTGGCCACCTTGGGCAAGCTGAAAGAACACTGGTCCGGCCTAGTACGGTACTTCAAAGCCGTGTCAAACATCGTTGAAGTGGTCATGAGCAAGAGTTTGATCGACTTCCGTAGTTACATTAGTGAAACAAGTACCGACTTGGAATTGCTGGAATCCGAGATCACCTTAGACATCATCTACGACTCGGCGATGAAAGCTAGTCAAGCGTCGTACTTTGTCCATAGCATGGCTGACACGTACACGAAGGTCTCGGNAATTGCTGGAATCCGAGATCACCTTAGACATCATCTACGACTCGGCGATGAAAGCTAGTCAAGCGTCGTACTTTGTCCATAGCATGGCTGACACGTACACGAAGGTCTCGGCCAAGTACATCATGCCGAACATTGCTAAACTGGACCAGATGATCGCCTTTGACGCCAAAACAGCTGGCATGAGCATCGACCAGAAACGTAGGGAGTTACTAGAATCATGTACTCGCGACTCAGAGGAGATCATCACGTTAGTCATGGCCGAGAAGAACGCTTTGATTACCCAAATCGAAGATCGGATGAAGAGCGTCAGCGACCAGTACGCTTTTCTGTTCAGTGCTAACGAACTCGGGAATCTGGAGTCCGAAAATTACATTGTTGACGAGTTTGCTTAAGTTTTTTTTATAGATGATCTGATCTTTTTATGGTGATACTTATCCCCTGGTGATGTATTCTTGCGTGTAATTTTCAAAAGTAGAAGAAATCGGTTCCGTTGATTTGAGTACAGATCTTGTCATTTTACATTTACTATGCTATTAGTTTTTGCAATAAAAAAGAAGTATCAGGTCTCCAAAAGCACTTTCATTTGGGGAAAACTCGGATGGAAAACAATACAAAATTTTCGAAATTTTTTAAGCTTCAAAATGAGAAGCCACTATATGACGCCTTTTCGGACGATCAAACCGAACCTGACAACAGCTTACCCATCTGACCGCTTTTTATTCAGTGGCGTGCTGTAGGTCTCGTGGTTATTTCAACAGGCACTCCAGTTTCGGAACAGGGTGATAAAAATGACACTAGTGTGTATTACTGTTTGAAAACGTTCTCCGGAAAACGAATGATAAACGGGTGTTAGTCGAGTTGAAAATTGGTAGTTGGATTGGAAATGATTTGATTAGGATAGGTTAGGTTAGGTTTGGTTAGGTTAGCTTAGGTTGTTAAGTTAGCTTAGGTTATGTTCGGGCGAAATGACGTGCATGTTAACTTTTACAACTTTTACCCTTTCTCCCTAAACTCCAGATGTACTGAGCTCGATTGACAGGTCAGAAAAGGGGTACCCTTTGCATGGGCCTATGTAGGAATAAGATTTATGACTGACAAAAAACAGACTTCGCACATGTTCTTAGATGTTTGAAATCTCTGACTGACCAATGACAAGGACGAATGACTTGAGCCTAGTATAACTGTAATTTTGTATGAAGAATACAAAGAGTTCTTGCTCGACGTTGGAACCGTGTACTTCGATTCGAAGCACGAGGCTAAAACAGTTCTTAAGGAAATAGAGAAGAAAACCGAGTCCGAAAGAAGCAAGAATAATTTCTGGAAGCCCAAAATAGAGTTAAAGAAGTTTAACGGAGAAAATTGCTACCAGTGTAGCAATTCTTAACAAAAACACCGACTTGCATTTTCTTCCAATCTTCGAATTTTTCTAATAATTTTAATTTTTCTTCCCCAACCAAAATCCAACGCAACAGGTGAGTTTTTGTACTATAAATTGCGCCATTCCAACGCCATATGCTCGGTTTTCCACGCCGTACTTACTGGAGCTTGAGATAAAGCTGCGTTCTTTCGTACTTATCCTTATCGGGGGCCCGAAACCCCACTTCAGGTGGGAATTACTTAATCAAGAACCAACATCTTCCGCGAAACCAAGATTATCAGCGTGACATTTTTATTTAATGCCCTTTTCCCTACGTGATCACGTAGTCCATCAGACAGGGTTGCGGTCTCGAGGCCTCTAACGCGCTCTAACGTCTCGGTCTCGGTCTTCCGTTATTGAAGGGCGTTTTCCTGCACAGTTTGGAGTAATAGTTTTTGCAGTTCACTACAACGAAATAACAGTGAAAAATTACAGCAAATAGACGAGTATCAGAGCAATCCAACGGTAGTTTTTCTATATTTTTCACTATTCTTTTCGAGTTGCGTTAAATTAAACTGAATTCTTTGTATTTCGGTCAAAATTATGCCTTTGTTTGATTTAAAGAATGCAACCAATTGTTTTGAATTTCCCCTTTCCCTGTTTTCATGCTGCAAGAGAAAAAGGTTTCTGGTCTCAAAAAATGCTAGAAATTGTGGAGAGTTTGACAGGATACGGTCAAAATGCTTTGGGTATTCGTAATCTCCATAAATATTTCCGCCTTTTTTTTTAAGAGCAGATTTCAACCTAGTAAAGCTAACTCCGTGAACTTCAGTTTGGCTTTTCGTGTTTTTGGTTTTCTTGACATCGTGTCTTGTCTTCCAACAGAAAAGACTATAGTCGACACACATCATTCCTTCAAATTGTTAAAGCGCCAACTCCTTGCTGGTTAGTTTAAGTTCATTTTTCTTAATCGGCATGCTGTGTTATTTTACCCAACCTAGGAAGCTGACCCAAGTTCCAACTACGGAAAACTACAATGGAAACAACAATAGCACCTCAAACATGTAAGTTGGCCTTTGTTTACCTTTCTGTAGTTGATGCGGTCACTGGAAAGAAGCACAGCCGACACACCCTTAAGTTTAACTGAATGTCAGAATATATTTTAGTTTAAGGCTGTGGAGGTGATTCTTGATTTCAGTGACCGAGAAGATCGAGATAGCTAAACAGATTGTTTCAGCTCTTTCAGACATGGACGAAGATTTCCGCCAGCTATTCGGCAATAGTTTAAACTGGGAACAATTCTTAAGCCCCGTACCTTCCAGTATCAATATATTAGGGGACCTAATGGCTATAGCGGCTAGCATGTCCGACTTCCCTCTCAATGAATTCCAGGCAGAAGGTGGGTACAAGTACATGGAGTACCCCAAGAGTTTCAGGACGAGTCTCGTCCAAATCAGCACTCTGGCTTCCAAGCCTTCATGTGCGCCCAAACCAACATGGACCAGATCCGCCTCTATACGCGAGAAATTCCTTCCACCATGGAAAAAGTGAAGCACATCCTTGAGTCCAAGAACGAGAAACTGATTGGCAAAATACTCCCCATTCAACTCGAACAGATCCAAAACGCCACGACCCAGAGCGCCACCCTCTCCTTGCAAGTCGTTGACAGCTTCGACCTTGTGATGAACCTCACGGACGAGGTGCTGTCGGCCGTCACCGCTACCAAAGGTTTGAAAGAACAACAGCTAGATGATACACGTAAGGAGCAAGAAGTGTTGAAGGTGGTGGTTACCAACACTGCTACCATGTTGGAAGAAATGAAGAAGGATAAAGAGCATCTAGAGAAAACGGTGGAGAAAGCACAGAACGATGTTTACGAAGCCATGCGCAATATGCCCTCCGGCTGGAACCTCGCCGGCATGAACGCTATCGAAGGAGCTGTAGACGCACTCACCTGTAGTGTATACTCCGTTAGCCGCGATTTACAAAGGACTTTAATTAGTGCCTTCAGGGCTCGCTATATTGACATTCCCGAGAAGGTCAACCTCGATCAGGATTGCTTGTTGAAAGACAGTGAGAACGTCCTGAAGATCGTTACTATTGCCAAGGAATTAGCGGAGTTCGCAGCGAGGGATTTCAAGGACATGGACTCCTCTATAAAGTCGGAGTACAGCGCCGCGACATACATCAGCATGCTGGAAACGATTGCCGAAAAGGCGCTCGATGGTGAGATGGTTAAGATCTGCCAAGCAGGAATAGAAGTCATGAAGACTTTGGAAGGGAGGTTGTCGTCCGGGAGCTTCGATGATACCAAAGAGGTCAGAAGGAAGATCCAGGATTTCTTCAAACAGGCTACAGAACTCGAAAAAACTGGTAAATCTAAGAGTAATCCCGTTTCAGGAAGAACGCCGTCTAAGTCGAATGATCTGCCGATGTACGGTCGAGCGTCCGACATAGCGACCGCGAGCGCGAAGCTCAAAGTGGAAATCATGCAAGAGAACTTCAAGGTGGCGCAAGAGAATGCTGAAAAAGCCAGAGTTCGTATGGAGGAGAACAACCGCAAAAACCTCCAAGCCCAGGCCCAGTTGAAGCGCATGAAATTTAGCAAAATGAGCTATGGAGAAGCTATCAAACTCTTGCAAGACGGGTTGGCCAACTTGAGCAAGCTGAAAGCACACTGGTTCGGCCTCGTACGCTTCTTCACAGACGTGTCAAACTTAGTTAAAGCGACCATGAACATCAAGTTGTCCGAAGTCAGTAGATCCATCCGTGATACATGTAGTGATGTGGACGTGCTGACTCACCAGGTCAACTTACAAATCATCTACTGCTCGGCGATACAAGCTAGTCGAGCATCGTCCTTTATCCACGGAATGGCTGACATGTACACGAAGGTCTCGGCCAAGTACATCATGCCGAACATTGCCAAATTAGATCAGTTGATCGCCTTTGACCCCGAAACAGAAGGCATGAGCATCGACCAGAAACGTGAAGAGTTACAACAATCGTTTATTCGCGTCTCGAATGAGATACACACGTTAATCGTGGACGAGAAGAACGCTTTACTTATCCGAATGAAAGATCAACTGAAAATCGCCAACGATCAGTACGCTTCAATGCAAACGAACTCGGGAATCTAGACCTCCTTCTATATTCCCTTTACCCCCCCCCCCGCTTTATCCTCCCTCTGTTCTCATGTATTCCTTTTTCATGAGTGACAAATTTCATTGTTAGGGCAATTTTTTTATACCGACAATAGGCGAAAGCCTACGTCGGGAATACATAAACAAAATTCATTGGGTAGTTCTGATGCTTTTTCATTTATTAGAATGGTTTAGAAGCTATTCCGATACCGCGAACTACTTAAAAAATCCAAACAGTGCAAGGAAACTGCCCCCTTCAATATCTGAGAAGCCCAATTAAAGGGCTTCAGAAGCGCTGTGATAGTTTTTTTGTGTATAGACTTTTACAATCAGAATGTATCGACTTAACAATCAGTATTCTATACAAACGAAAATAAGTGAATATTTTAAAATAATTTATATCTCAGATAAGCTATACTTTATAGATTTTATAGTTTAAGTTACTGTGGGTTCATTTTGACAAACAAACTGTAGAGAATAAACTGCAACTGTATTTAGAATGAACTTAACATTCTGTTATTATCATGTCGATCATGATAATAACAGAAGTGGTGCTGATGGGGGGGGGGGTCGTGAGGAGTAACTCCTCTTGGCCATGTTCTGGGGGGGGGGGGAATTGAAGGGAATTCCCCCCCTCGAAAATTTGGGGGAGGGAAATTTGTATGGGTTGGGGGGGGGAACTCCTCTTGGGCCTGGGGGGGATACGCACCTCTGCATGATATTATATCATGATTTCTCCAATTGAAGAAATCGTGGACGTCACTATAAAGGTCAGTAGCCATTATGTATTACTCATACGTATATTTGTACTCGTACTTATTTTGAAGACATACTTTTAATTTAAGCAAAAACAAATATTTTGTAAATGGTTTTTCACATTTGTAAGCTAGCGTTGGCAACACGATAGGAGTCAATTCTGCAAAAAAATTAAGGTCAGTTTCTACTTAACGAAAAGCGTTCAATGATGTATAAACGCGTGTTAGCTTAAAAGCATGTATGGAAAGCGGATAACCGAAGCCCCTCCCCTCGTGGCCGGAGTCATAAGACACGGATCATGGGTGTGCTAATGACTTTTTCATATTTACAAGTTTGTAGATATTCTCCAAATCATAGGCTGTAGCGAGGACAGCTAATTGATTGTCTATAGGTTCTGGGTCAGAAAGTTTAGCAAATCTTTCAAGGAAATAATAATGGAATCGAATAATATGGTGACGCGGTTGCTTTCGTACAAAACGTCGACTTTGCCATAGAAATTTTGCAAGAACGCAGAAGAAGTCTTCAGCTTCTCTTCGAATTGCAAAACTAAGAATCTTTCGCGTTTCAAACTATTCAAAGCAGCTTCGAACTCTTTTAGCTGCGCAGACGCGGTAAGGGCTGCGTTTTCATTGGTGGTAATTTTAATGGTAAGTTCACGTAAACTGGATTCTGCCTGGTTCTTGGATTGTTCATGCCTCTGCACATCGTGTTCGAGTTCATTGATGTTGTTTTGCGTATCACGTAATTCCTGTTGCATGCTGATTGCCGCGATCACTACAAAAATCCCATGTTAACTTTCCCGTATTACCAAATAATGCATACATAATACAAATTATTGCCATAGGGAACAAAGAAAATGGGAAGCATAAGCAATTCCAACTTATTTGGGCGTCGTTCTTTTCTTTTTTCTAAAGTGCGGCGTTGAGAATTCAATGTACGTTGCGCAACAACCAATAGCCTGCGGCTATGATCGATGCTTTCTTGCAGTGAAGGCACAGTACTTTGTAATGAAGTTCTCTTCTGACTCAAAGTCGCGATCTGATTGCGATAGTCCACGATTTTGGCTTCTAGATTATACCCACTCCTATCGTTTGTTGGCTGATTAATTGCTCGTATAGTCTTTGACGTGTTTCTGTGAAACGCCCAGGACTTGCTTTATAGCGAAATGGGTCGCTTGAATTGTATGTTGAATGGCTGGATTGATAAAGTAGTCGTCGTTGATTAGACTGTCGTCACCGTATTTCCTACTTTCGGATGCAGTAACTTGAAGTAATGTTTCCAAATTTCTTAATGTCCGCGAAAAGGGCGGTCTGATGTCATCGAGGAATCTCTGGAACATCGAACTAGTTGCTTCCACTAATAAAATTTAAATAATTCTACATTAATAATAAATTTTACTAAAGGATTATTTTTGCACTACGTGTCGCTCGGGAATTTGGAAAAAAAGGTGTATATTTTTCAATTATTTTGCCTCTTCCGCGCAGTTCGCGTTTCACGCTTTACCTTTATACATGGACATCTAGTCGCCCTTCTTTTCTTCTGGAGGCGCGGCTTAAAGCGGTTTATTGTTACTTGAAACATCGAAACAAAGATATCGTTTTGTCAAGTATCGATTGACGGCGAACAGGTTACAAAGTCCGATACACTTGATACGACATTCCATTCCATTCAGCGTAGAAAACTTACCAACTAGTGGGATAAACGGTGTGTAAATTACGTGCAAGCATAGAAATTATGGCTGCTACGATAGAAGAACAATTTCGTGCAGCTGTGCGGTTAATTCAGTCGATGCCTGCAAATGGTAAAAATCTTTTAGTTTTACTTTAACTTTCTCTGCATCTATTTCTTTTCTGTTTTTTTGTCATTTTCACCTAACGGAAGGGGCCCAAGTTTTCAAGGAGAAAAGAAAGTCAACAGAAAAAAATGTAGGTCGGCAGAACCTCCGTTAACCTCAATCCTATCCCAACCCTTAAGCCTTTCAAACTTGAAAGTCTTTATTATTTTAATCACCCGTCATTCCTTTCAATCATTGTTTTATATTTATTATCTGTTGTTGTCATTCCAGGAACTTTCCAGCCTTCAAATGAACTTATGTTGAAATTCTATGGCTTTTATAAGCAAGCTACATTAGGAGCGTGTAGTTCACCCAAACCCGGATTTTGGGAAGTCATCAAAAAAGCCAAATGGGATGCATGGAAAAAGCTAGGCGATATGCCTGTCGAAGAAGCTATGACCAACTACGTAGAAGAACTAAAAAAAGTACCGAAATTCACCCGAAAACCTAAGAAGAATCTTTAAAAAATTACATAATTTTAAATTTTACTTATTTTTTTTTTAAATTACTTAGATTGCAGAAACGATGCCTTACACAGATGATATGGCCAATTTCATCCACGTTTTGGGTCCCTTTTACGAAGCCATTTACCCAGAAGGACATGCCAAACTTTCCGCCTTGTTACGGAGAGAAGTTGAAGAGAAAGACGAATCTGGCCAAGACAACGAAAGCGGTTACAGTTCTGGCAGCCAAGAGTTAGCACAACTGCCAGAGGTCGAAGTGGAAGAAACCGAAATGGATAACGAGAAGGATGAACTCATCTCGCGTTCAATCTATGGCAGCACTACTTCAGTAACTGGCTCTGAAAAGTTTTACAGCGACACTGAAAGCGATGGCGAATACGCTGATCCAGAGCAACTAGTGGTCTCGGAGGTAGCACATCATATCATCGAACATAACTACTCCAGCGCCCCGACTTTCACAAGTAAAACATTTCCTTATGACTCTAGAGCGAACTTGTGTATTAACAAAAAGGCAAATCTGTGTCACACAGCTTCCAAAAACGGTTCTCCAAAGGTTGAAACTGCCTCACACCTCGCGGCGGCTGTTCAAAGACTACAAAAAGACGTCAGTGACATGCAAAGACGCGTCATGGTCATGGAAAACCGAGCCAAAGTTGAAGTAAACCTCATTTAGTACCTTTTATACACTTTTTTAGTTAAATTATTCTACTTTATTTCTGTATTAAATTGATGTTAATTTTTTTTATCAAACTTTCTTATGGACTGTATACTAATCCCGCAGTTCAAAATGACACCAGTGTGTCATTTTCGAACAGTGAATTTTTTTAAGCCAATGGAGTGAAAGAAAGTACAAGTTTTAACGAAGATTCGTGCATCAGCGAAAGTTGATGAGAATCTGAACAGGACAACGAAAGTTGATGAGAATCTTTAACCTAACCAAACCCAACCTAACCTAACCTAATTCATTTCCAATCCAACTACCAATTTTCAACTCGAATGATATCAGTTTGTCATTTTTGACCTGGGGGTTTTTAACCGGAGAACCTGTTGGCTAAAACAATAACATTTTACTTTAATTATTCCTAGATTTATCGAGAATTTCTGGATTATTATTGGCCGTAGTATGAAGATAATGTTAATTATTTTATTAAAATTCTTTCGTGTTTCTAGTTCAAGTTAAAAACACAACCGTCAGCCTGGTGGCCGTTCCCTGAACTTTCCCCACGCACAGCCTTGGTAATCGCATTGTGGCCTTTTGTGGCACATCTCGTCATTAGCTCGTTACGGCGCAAAATCAAACAATAAACAACTGCCCCCTTCTACCCTCAAATTCGTAAGGTTTATAGGAAGTTGGTGTCTATGAAATTGTTTCAGGTTACATGTCATCACGCTGGAAAAGAAAACCAAATGTTAAGTGTTGTAACTGTTTAGCCTTTTTACGTTGCTCAACAAAAAAATCATTTATATCGCATTCTATTCCCTTATGTTGGGTTTTTAAAAATACTGCCGATATTTCTTGACTCATGGGTTCCCATCTTTAAGTGGAATCTTCAAGAGGAATCTTCAAGTGGAAGAGGAGCCTGTGTACAGTACATTTCCAGAACAAGGTTAGGGGAAAAAGTTTATGTAGTTTTATATTAGTAAAGAAAACGTTCTCTTTCCAAAAAGATGAACTTGTATGGGTAACTTGCAAAGTAACTTGCAAAGAGGAAGAGTAAACGATGTTTCAAGGGTATTAGTTTCTTGTAATGTTCGGACTTTAAACGTACTACTGATAGGGAAAACATGTAACTACTACATTTGTTGCGACTTGTCAAACGTGCAGGTGTCACACGCAAATACAGACAATTTAATTTCCCAGGGTAAATGAAACACGATAAGGTTGTTGAGTTTTGAACACATCCATTAAACCTTTCCCGACTAAAAACTTCCCTCTTTTGTTCAAGTACTTTCTGCAAAGTGTCTTTACTTATTGCTTGCACACACGAAAAGAAAGTGGCAAATGCGGAAGACGAAGAAGAGGGTTTCGTCCCCAGTGCAATTGGCCAGAAGCGCCAGGCAAAATAAATTAAATTAAAACATATTTGACGAGGAAACCTTTTTGTTCACCATGAAAAACAAGTAGAGCCACTGTACAGTTACAGATTGACGCTTTTGACTAAATATAATACTTTCTTGGGTACAATCGAAGAAATTCTCGTCGGCGCAGAACTCAAAAAGACGCTCGATTCCTCCAAAATATTTTAGCGGATCGAAGGTTGAGGAACCGCCAACGGAATTCTTCGTGGAAGACTCCAGGATTTTGTTATTACATGAGATAATAATGAGGTAAAATTTAAAATTCCCCACAAAAACCACAAACAAATGGGGGTTTATAGAGCTATTTTTTACACACGACATTGAGCACATGGTGTAATCTTATTACATCTAAACTCAAGTTAGCTTGATATGGTGGATGATATGTAAGTATCCTTGTTAGAGCTTCCGTTTTTTCCCACCAGTCAGCTCATAGGCAACCACTCATCTTCGCGAAGAAGGAATTCAATATAACTAAACAGTTTGAAGGATGCGAAAGGATAAGATTAACTAAAATTACTGTTGGACACCGAGCGTTGTAAGCAAACCCGCGCGGTGGCATGGAAAACGAGCCTAGAAACTGGAAAACTAACGGCAGAAGTTTTTGCCAACAATGAAATTCTTTAGCATGGTTAAGTGAGTGTTAACAGCAATGGTGCAGTTGTGTGACATCGAAAGTGCTGGTACATGCAAGTGCAGTGTTGAGTGCAAGTTTTGAGTGCAGTCGAGTGCAGTTTTCAAGTATTCGTGAGAAAAGGTGCCTGATGGTGCAAATAGGTGCAATTCGTGAGTGTGCTGTTTGTGCAGTGTGCTAATCCGTGCCGACAATGAACATGCAACGTGCAATCCAGTTAAAAATTTGGACAACAATGAAAAAGAGTACTGCCCCGTTGCCCCCACGCAGGTCACTAATGGCGTGCATCGAGAGAACAAAACGTTTACAATGATCACATAATACAACTGTTTCTTTTAACCTTAAAACTCCTAACAAAAACAACTAGTGTTAAGTTAAAACTTTTTTCTTTGCTTTCTATAACAGTCAATAAATAGTTTAGTGCAGATTAACTAAAAGTGCAACAGTCTTCTTTTTTTTTTCCTTTTTTCTTTTCTTAGTTGGGGAGATTTTTGAACAGCATAAAATATCACGCTATTTTTCTTTTCATAACGAAGCTTTAGACCAAGACTCGGTCCTATATCACCGGACTAATTTCAACTATAAATAACTTAGCTAAAGACCTTTTCAAAGTTGCTTTCTGTACCGAAACTCCCGAACTATTAACCATTAAGCGTAATTTCCAAATCAGCAAAGCAAAAGTGAGATTACTATGGGGTTTTCTTGAGTAGTATTTACAGATCTTGGCCCAGGCGATCCAATTCTTCGACGAGGAAATCAAGATCAGCTTCAGTCACGGCTTGATTGGATATAATGTTGCGAAAGAAATTGGGTATGGATCCCTGGGGTTGATATGAGATCATAAGGGTGCCAGACTGCATCATACGGCCTTTCAAGATAGGCGTAATCTACAAAATCCCAATCAATTATAGAAACAAACAAACCATTGAAGTTAAAATACAATAAAGACATGTAGACGTACCTGACCAAGCTGTTTGTCACGTTCAGGGCCAGGTGGCATGCCCCGTAGTCGTTTTGGAATGTACCAGAAGCACGTGTTGGTACATTCAGGTTCAGGGACAATCATCTGGAATTTGTCGGGTTGTTCTCGCAACTTTTGAGTCAAGTACATGGTTAAATCCATGAAACGGTCCATTTGCTTTCCGAATCCTTCAGTACTCTACAATTGCGGATTGGAATACAAATCAGCAACCTAGGAGTAGGAAACTATGAACTTTGAAAGAAGTAATTCGTACTTTAGCTCTCCAAGCTAGCCAGAACTTGAAGATGTCGTTATGACGACCACATTGGATAACTTTGTCACCGGTATCGTACGTGACATCGTAGTGCTTGTCTGGCTGGAACAAGTAATCCGCGCACATTTGGTTGCACTGTTGCAAGTTCTGTAAAAGAAATGAAGGACATGGAGGTTTAACCTTGGAGGTTTGAAGTTTGACCTTCAAACTTTTCAAAATGCGTACCGATTCCTTGAAGTGAACGGTGGAGCATTGAAGAACGATATTGAGGAGTTTGTGGGGATTCCAAGTGACGGAATCGGCGCTAATGAACCGGGAATTGAGAAGGCAAATCAATACAAGAGTCAATACAGATAGAGATGAGTACAAGGCTAATGGGATTACCGTTCTACTCCATCGAAACGTGGGTGTCGAAGCTTGGAAGACACAAGGAAACCACCGCCCCAGGCTGCCTGTTAATCAAAACATTTGTCATTCTCCCCCTTCTTATGGATGACTTTGACTATAAGACACTTACATCCACGTGCATCCAGAGTCCGTATTTCTCGGCAATGTCCGCAATAGCATTCAAAGGGTCAAAGGCGCCAAAGACGGTTGTACCCGCTGTGGCGTTGACAAAGAAGGGTAGTTTGCCTTCGGATTTAGCTTTGAGAACCAAACGTTCCAGTTCGGCAGGAATCATCTTGCCTCTGGCGTCACAAGGAACCTCAATACAAGCGTTGGTACCCAAACCCGACACGGCAGCAGCACTCATCATCGAAAAATGACTCTACAAGACCCATAATACACGGTTAAGTTAAACTAATACTCTTAAACTACACGTTCGGTCACTTTTAACTGTTCTAGAGAGTTTTAGAACTGTCTGATAGAGTTTACAAGAGTTTAAAGATATTTTACTAAGAACTTGAGAAAGTTTTGTACTACTTGAGAGAGTTCAGAAGAGTTTGTAAGGTTTAAAAGAGTTTAGAGGGCTTTTTTCTGAAAGTTTGAGAAGGTTTCACTGATTTTGCACACTGTATGGTAACTTTTAGCTAAATTTTACTTTGTAAAGTGGAGGATTAATTAAAAAAAACTTACATGTTCGGAGGTGAACATGACCAGCTGGCCCGGTAAAGCTTTCAAGCCTTCTGTCTTGATCTGGGGATATTTTCTGTAGCGCGCAGCTAACAAGCTGTACAAATTGGATATCGTCCCACCTAAACTCGATTAATTATCCGGATGAAAAACAAACAGTTACCCCACAAAATAAATAAATAAACAAAAAAAACTACCTGGCGCCAAAATACTATCTCCGCCTTTAAAGCCAATGATTTCTCGCATTTTCTTCAGAGTAACATGCTCCATAAGGATAAACACTGGTGCGATTTCATAAGTGAACATGTTGGTATTGGC
This sequence comes from Lepidurus apus apus, assembly GCA_022832285.1. Taxonomy (NCBI): domain Eukaryota; kingdom Metazoa; phylum Arthropoda; class Branchiopoda; order Notostraca; family Triopsidae; genus Lepidurus; species Lepidurus apus. The sequence goes on along the minus strand of JAGJRO010000347.1, from coordinate 24,178 downwards.
GGTAGCTGTTAACCACTCCCCAGCCATGGACACAATATCCAAACCGTTCGATAACTGGTTGAAAAATCTCGGATGTCCTGTGAAGAATTATCATCGTTTAAATTTCCATTTAAAACTTTCGAATTAATTTACAATATTATTAATCTGTATATTTCTACAACTACTATTATTCCTTTTACTTCGGTTATATTACTATAGAACTAGTGATACTGAAATAATTATCGGTAAGTTTTAAATAAGAAACATTAATAACAATTTATTAATAAGAAATAATTACTCATAGTAATACTAGTTATAGTACAGGGTAGAACTAGAAGTAATAGTAACTGCAAATCTATTAAAATAAATTGGCTGAATCACTGCGTTGTCACTGATAGGATAGGCCAGGCAAGGTTAAATAGCCGTCAGCTCTATGCTTCCAGGCAAATCCCTATTCCCAAGTGGCCTGAGGCTAGGAAATTCCATTTCTGCAACTATACCACCACACCCCGTATGCCCATAGGCGATAACGACTCCCTAGAGTCTGTAGTCTATTTAGCTTGTTGGGCTGTATCCTTCCCTTCCCATATTTCTATCTATCTCTCTTTTTTTGTTCATTTTTACGTTTAGAAAAGAAGAGAAGGAAAAACAACAAGATGAGCCCTTAAGTCCAGCACGGGAGGCACAAGAATAATGGTTTCGGGCTGTAAGCAGCAGAAAAAGGTCTAATAAATATGGTAATCAATGAGTGTGTGCGTGAGGTATAGAAGTCGTTCCGGTGTCAGCCGCAGGCTGCTCGTTTTGCCGCCCTTTTGCCTTTCAATGGAGGACTTCCGTCGTCCATCATCATCCGGCCAAGCGGTAAAAACGCGCCAAAACCAGATGGTTCGGACGTATCCTCAAGATGCCTCAAGAAACCCTTCGCTCTCCAACGCTCTTCAAGGCTCTTCAGCCCACACTCCTAACAACATATTGTTATGAATCTGTGTTGAAGACTTCTCAGTCGTATTCTCCTCCTAACGCAAATATACACATATACCAGCGCCATTGTGTAGATCAGATATGAACAACACAACACCCACGGCACGTGGCGACACGCCGCTACATATGGAATCGCAATATCGGGGCTCTGTCAAGATAAAAGCTTTTGAAATCACTTTTCGTTTTAGTCAAGTGTCACAGATGCGTTGGACATGTTACCCACCCACGTCCCTTTTAGTTTTTTTCTTTTTTTCTTTAATACCGTTTCCTTTTGTTCTATCTAACGGCAGCTAGAAGGGCAACAGCTGGCAGAGATTTGTTGCAAACCTGGCCCTGCATTGATTCCTTGATTCCGCTAGAGGGCGTTTCGGGATTCCAACATAGTTCCAAGTGCTACTAGGGATGCAGGGTGTCATAGGGAATTGACTGACAGCTGGAGCAGATCTCACACCCACTTGGCGTTGAGCAAGGAACTCCGAAACCCTTTTTCTTCTACTTTGGCTGCCCCAAGAGGGGATTATTGTAATGGAGGTATATATATCGAACTCGTCAACAGGGCAACAGAGCTAAAACCCCTTGTCAAAGATAATGCAACCCTATGCATCTATCCCCAACTTGATGTGGTAAGTGTCAATTGCCCGTACTTGTACCCAATAGTATCGATCTCAGTGATCCTCCTCTCAGTGACCAACAATAGCTTCCTCTCCTTGTCTACCCAGAAAAATCTATCAAAATCTATAAACAAAAGTTCGCATAGTTCTTCTAGATCAAGACTTCATTCATTTTATAGCTATACAATTTTGAGTTTAAGGAACGCAGAAATGTGTTCCAAAGAGTCAGAAGACAAAGATGAAAACAACAAAAGTATTGCCAACAATGCTTTTCCAATTTTTGTTATTTCTTAGAATACGAAATTCGGGTTCAAATCACCGTCGCTTCTGGAAATTAATAAGCCTTCTGTTCTCCGAGTTTATTTTTCTCCATTTTTTAGTAATATAAAAGGATAGCACAAAGGGTCCAAACTCATGCTGAGCTTGCCCTTTGACGTGCATTGTAACGTGAATAAAAGTACTTTTAGACGAGGAAGGGGGGATACAAAAAGAAAGGCTTTATCTTTACAGCTTTTTCATTTGCCCCCCACTACCCCCAATTTCATACCCTGAAGGGCGTTGCTTACGGCTGATTAGCCTTGAAAATCCTCTCGGAATGAGCCTGGAGGGCACAACGTCACCCCGAATGGTAACTGCCATCACTCTCGCGTTCCCCAACCAACACGGGAACCAAGAGGATTAGGCTAGGATTACCTCAAGACTTTGCTCTTCCCTTTTAGTTTACTTTTATTGCTTCCTAGGGTTAAGTTTTTCTCTCGATCTGGGGAAATTCGATCCTAGAAGCTTTTCGGAATTTTGTACTGTGTCATGAATGAATGAATGTCTTTGGTGTCAAGAATCAGTTACCGTGTGATTAGAGCCGTCTTGTAGAGCTTCTTATTGCCGCCTAATTGGTCATCATCCCTTACCCATACCCGGGGTGAATAACTGTATCACCCCCAAACTTAACCCCTGTGCGCAGCAATAAGGGTAGGGGACAATGAGGGGAGGAAAATGGGCTGAAAGTATGTTAAGATGGAGGGGAAAACAGAAAAGCTGATTTTCCCCGTCGCAATACATGTTTTTAGTGTGCATGGATAGTCAAAGAGCTTTTTTTCGTTTTTGCTCCTTGCTGGAAGAGCTACAAGAGTAAGAATATGTTGTGTTGTGTAGTCTATAGTGTGGAAGAAGAGAGGAAGGGAATGTATGGAGCTTATAGAGGGCTGAAGAGATTGTCGAGGCAAGCAGTAGAACAGCAAGACTGCAGCAAACGAAGCAGTCACAATGCGGGGATTACATTTCCGCCCTAACGAACAAGAACTGCACACGGCACATCAACCTGCCATCAAGCTGGCTTATCTTACTTCCTTTGCGTTAGATGTGATGCCTTTTTGATGCCTTCTGTGCAAACTTGACAGCTCTCACAGTTAAATGCACGAGATTTTTCGGTTTAAACACAACACCGAAAAGAGCGAAAGAACAACCTAGTAGCTTCTTAAATTTCATTGTTGGCAACTTTCACGCACTTCCGAAGCTGCATCCGATGGCAAAAAGGAAGTATGACCATGGAAAAAGGCCACCTTCCCAAGCACGTTCATTGTTGTCGCATACGCTTTAAAACGTTGGAAAACAACAGCCAGTTTTCAAAATTTCGAACATTTTCAATCTAGACTACCACGGTCAACGGTTTCTAGGAGCTTCTGCCGGTTGCAAAGAAGAGTCTAACTGCATAAATTGGAAAGGGTACCTTACCAAGTAAATTCACTGTTGTCGCATAGCTTGGCTTTTAGATACTGGAAAACTACGGCCAGTTTTCAACATTTCGAACGTTTTCACTCTAGACTACCACGTGAACTGTTTCTGAAAGCTTTTGAGGGTTTGAAAGAGCAATTTAGGTAATTACTGCCTTCAAACTTGCTTCCAAACTTGATTTGTTCAATGAAGGATCCAAAACTTCCAGCGAAGGGAAGCTTGGATGCCTCGATCCGATTCAACAGTGAATAGTTTCGAGTTCAAACCAGATTGATGCTCCGTACTCCAACTTATTCAGTGTTGGGTTGGCTTCGACCCTAAGCTTTTGAAGTTTCACACTTTCAAACCTTTTATCACTTTATTACGTTGTAAGTTTATAACCAATGGTTTTGAATACTGTGGTTTGGACTACACTCAACTTCAAGTCAAGGAGAATCAAGAAAAACTGAATCTATCCGACAAGAAACTGAGAATCTACTGCAGAATTATAGTTTAGTTATAGTACGAATTGATGTAAACGGATATATCTAAATTAATTACAGAAAATAGTAAAAACAAACAAGAAATACCTGTCTTGACTTGCAATTGGAGCGTGTTTCGGCAATCGTTCAACACTTGTTCGAGATTCCGGGCTTCTTCCTGTCCATCGGGTAAGGTCAAGTCGATGGACTGTAGCAATTGCTCTGGATGATGGAATTCCAGTAGCTTTTCTTCGCGGTCATAGGTAACTTTAATGAATTGCAGCAGTATATCAACCAAGCGCTGCAGAAACTCTTGCGTCTGCCCATTCCCCGTTGCATTTTGGCAAAACGGCAGCAAATCTAGAAGCACATCACAAATAACCTCAGTATGAACCATCAAGAACCACATCAAATACACCCTAGAGTGTTCCCGAGAGCTAACGTAAGTTCTCATTAAGGACGTTGGTGAAGATAATGCGTTTAACTCGCCTTTTTTATGGTCGGCGTTCATTTCCCCACGGAATTTTCCGACTATTATATAGACGAAGTTCCGAACCACCATCACCCTGCTCTCCCCACAAAAAAAGCGGCTGTTGATAGTTCGTACGACACCAACAACAACCCTCATAACCCCGTATCAGATTAATGATAAAAGGAACGTCAAAACCGTTCTTCCCACCTCGCCCCTCTTAAAAAGAAGCTAAAAACGGAAATGAGTTATGGTTCTTTACACTTCTTAGGATCACAGTCCCGAAATATGCTCTTTGAAGACTTTTTAACTATGTTAACCTCTTAAAAGGACGTGTAATGTCAAGTAGAGATCAATTATCCAATTTTGACAGTAAAGATCAACGATTCCATTCTTGCAAGCAAAATGCTTTCACTTTCGCGAGTCGAGATCAAGGGTTCCCTATCTGCAACTCAAAATCAATGATTCTTTACTTTCGCGATGAAATATTTAAGCATTTGGCCATATATAGATCAATGATTCAGTTCTGCGAGTAGGAACGAAACTTCACCCAAGAGATCAATGATTACAAGTAAAAGATAAATGATTACACTTTTGCAAGTAGAGGTCAGTGATTCATTTATGCAAGTGTGAATGAATCTTCCCACAAGAGATCAAGGATTTCTTTTTGCAAGTTAGGATCAATGGATGAATCTTCCCATAAGAGATCGATGCGCTTCAGTTTTTGCAAGTAAAGATTAATTATTTTTGCAAGTTCTGATCAATGGTCGCAGTTTCGCACAAGGATCAATGATTCAAATCTTGCAAGTAAAGATCAACGATTGAATTTCCCGGCGTAATGATGAATGAATCTTCTTTTTGCACGTATAAGGATCAGGGTTTGATGGATCTTTCACGCAAAAATCGATGATTGATTCCTCCTTTGGCCGTGATTGGCAGGTCGACACTAATTGTTATGCTTCTCCCCCCTCACCCCCTTCTTGACTCACATTTGATGGCTGCTATTCACTGCCTATACGTATATATAGCTGCAGAACAGGGAGAGAGACTGCAACGTGAAGATAACTGGATTTTCCCATCTATTGCATCTATTCCATCCCCAAGTTGTCAACATAGACCCCCCCCCCCACAAAAACCGCAAAGGATGAACGTCTGCCGATGACGCTTTCAGCTTTTAGTATGCAAATCATTTAGACTATACGCAAACATAAACATACGGAAATCAAGCTTCACGCGTGGCATGCCCTTCCCCGGATTGCTTTCATACAATCAGACCACCCATTCAACTCGAATCAGTACACACACTGTACAGTCGAGATCCTTTCCCCCTAAAACCTACAAGCTTCCTCTCACTCACGCTCCACCGCAAAATTTCCATAAAAACACTCCAAAACTCCTCCCAAACTTCCAAAATTGATGCAAATCATCTACAAAAACTTTCCTATATGCTTTAAAAACTGCGTATATCATTTCTTCATTTTCCTTAAAATTAAGTAAATAAGTTTCATTAATCTTCATCATTCCTCTCACAAGAAGTTCCAATTAGTAGCGAAAACTATGAACACTTAACTTTAAAAAATTTAAAAAACACTTAATGTTCCAAATATAGATCGATAAATGCTCTTTACAGCGTTAAAGGTTTTAATTAAAATGAGAATTAAATTGACGATTGGAAGCGTTTTGTAGTTTTGGAAGATTCTAGACAAGTTAAGATCTATTACGGCGTTTAAACATAAATTCCAAGCGTTGGAATCTATATTGGCCCGAAACATTTCCTTCATGTCAGAACAATATTGTAGTTCGCGTTCCCGTTCCCCTATGTCGGAGTAATGCGCGGGGTTACGCATTCCAGGCATTCCTAAAAGGGGTCTGGTCTGGGCCTCTTTTACTCGCTAAATTCCCTTTACCCCAAAGTTCCCTTATGGCATATAACTCGTAAAAGGAAATAAAAAACGCGAAGTAAGTTTAAGGTCCAATGTGTTGCAATGTGTCTCTCCCTCCCACACAAAACTGTCAGGTTCATGTCAAAATGTTGCTGTTATTACAACTAGGGGAGGGTTTTTAGAACGTTTTTACATTGTTACACCATACTGTATGAGGGTCTAGTGGGTCTAGTGGGGTGCACCAGCTGGGACCCCCATACCCGAGCAACTTGATATCAATCCATTATCCCGGATTTCCAACTCGAAATTGAGAACTGAGCTCCTTGAATCTATAACTTTCTTCCCTTTCTTTCATTTTTTTTTCAAGCAACGTTGGGAAAATCTTAGTCGGAGAAAAATCGTTTACATGCAAGTAAGCTCCCGACAGTCAAGGGAATTTTTTAAATATTTTTTTATGTTAGCTTCGGTTGGTAGAGGAGGGAGAAGGAAAGAGAGCAGCTATTTATTACTGTTGTAAGAGGGGCTTTTAATTAAAGTTCTGCGCACTGCTCCTCCTGCTGCTACCATAGCCCTCTCATCATGGTAAAAAAAGAAGAAAAAAGTATGGGCCGAGTCGAGTCGAGGGTAAGCGGGTTTAGACAGCAGTTGCACGGATATTGAGATTCCGCAAGAGACGGAAAGGGGACAGATAGCGCGCGTTATATACCAGGACTTGGCTATTGTCCCGTTGCAGGGCAATATGATGACAAGAATACAATAGGGAAACAAACTATGGCTTTCCATCCTCCCCCTCCTTCCCGAACCCCAACCCTACCTCCCCTCCACATTTATAATCAGCATTCCCAACAATACCAATTGTTGCCCGAAGTTAAGGGCTAATAGCCCTAAACTACAACCCAAATCAACCCAACCCCCAAGTTTTCAAATTCTAGAAATTCATTGTTGCAAGAATTTGAAATCTGAATTCTAAATGGAAACTCGAGAATTCTCGAACTTTGAGCATTCGAAAAGTTCCGAGATCTGAAAAATTCGAAGTTTAAAAAACCCCTAAAAATTTGAAAAGTTCGAAAATTCGAAAACCTGAAAAATTCGATAAGTTCGAAAACAAAGAATGTAAAGATTGTAACTACTATAAATTAATTTAAATTCCTTGTTGCAAGAATTCAATAGGAATTCAACAACTGAAGCGCTCTTCGGAAAGTTACGAGATCTTCGAAAATTGGAAAATTTAAAAAATCTTAAAAATTGGAAAAGCTCGAAAACTTAGAAGCTTAATATTTTAATTATTAACAAAATAATTGGAAGGAATTTTGAGACGTTCCGAAATTCAAAAAGTATAGAATACGATACAACATTGTAAAAATTCGTGACAATAACTTGTTCAAAAGAAAATTCTGCTTCAAAATTGTTCCACTACGAAATCCTTAAGATTCAAATTTGGATTTACCTGTGTAGAAGAGTTGACCAATGTCTGGGCCGGTAAGACGCGGGCCGTTTGGCGTAGTTGGTGGGGGCACTACTTTGTTACTCATTATTGCTTCAAAAATGTTTCCTTAGCGTTTTTAAGCGAACTTTGGAAACTCGCTAAAGGAATATACTTTTGCACCAAGCAAATTGTGTACTTGCCGCTGCCGAAACTAAATTTGCGCTGACTGAAGAAGGAATTTTATGATTCTGAAGTTTAAAGCTTAACGATTGCGAAAGTGTACAAGTTCCAATAAAAAATGGGGTAAATCAAACTAAATCAAAAGTCGGCAGAAATAAAATAAAAACTGGAAAGTAAATTTATATAGGGAGAAATAGGAAAAAACTGTCTGGGAATGGAAGGAAATTAAAGTAAACTTGTTGGTAGCCAGCTGTGCTAAAGGGCAGTGCAGTCCCGCGGAGTTGTACCGCTTCCTCTTATAACCTCAGAGTGGGCGTGACTTCCAACCTTAAAACCCCCTCCCCTAGCCCCTTGGCCCAGAACGTACGCAACGCCGTAACCCAAGAGCGCAGTCACCAAAATGCGATTTCTGACGTATGCTCCAATACCAGTCTTTGCTTTCAGTCCAATAATACTCTCCGCCTCCACCAATGAATCAAGCTCCCTTCCACATGCTGAAATCCCCTGAAATTCCTCCGACTCCTGCTCTTGGCATTCCGAAAGGTATTGACCCAACCTTGGGTCGGTTAAGAAAAGCCAAAAAATTTAAGATGTTTGTAACAGAATTTCCTGGCAAATTTATAACACAATCTCAGAACAGTATCGAGTCTTCATGGAGGCAATCCATAACGTAAGCAATCCATAATTTTATAAATATTCATGAGTGAAAAAATTATATATATGTACATGAACGAAACTAAACCAAAAGATGGGGGATTTTTGGTTTTGGTAGGGATGTAAAAAAAAAAAATTAGGGAATTATATCGCAGTCACAGGCCAAACCACCTTCGCCTTTTGAACATAACACTTTGCAGAGTTCAATCCAATTAGGAGTCGTTGAAGTCGTGGAAGAGTTAGCCGCTCGGACTATAGCATTCAGTATCAATGGTAATTTCTGCCGGAGTGGGCGTGGCTGCTGGGCCAATACTGGCAGGGCGGATCGATGTTGCTGCTGCTGAAACTTTTCGGGCTGCTGCTCCTGCCAAAATGGCAAAGCTAGCGCACAAGAAACGCAGCACATGAGCCAGACCAACTGCATTCTATTTACACAGATCAAATTGAAATCCCTGTTCGCTTTATTTCTTCCTTCTTACCTGAGAATGTCGAAGTAATACGCAGCAATACGCTTAAGCACGCAGAATTTTGCAGAAATACGGAGAAATACACTTAAATTCGCAGTTTATTCGCAGGATTTCACTTAATTATGAGGATTTCGACAAGAAGTAAGCTTAAATACGCGGAATGTCGAAGAAATATGATTCAATACGCAGAATGTCGCAGAAATACCGTGAAATTCGCTTGAATTCACAGAGTACTAGCAGAATTTCGCTTAAATATGCGAAGTTTGACAAGAAATAGGCTTCAATACGCAGAATTTCGCAGAAATACAATTGAATTCGCCGAGTATTTTCAGAATTTCGCTTAGATTCGCGAAGATTGACAAGAAATATGTGTAAATCTGCAGAATTACGTAAGAAATATGCTTAAAAGGCAGAAATACGCGTAAATACGCAGAATTCCGCAAGAAATACACTTAAAATGCAGAAATGCGAAGTAATAGGTTAGCTGAACGAAGATAAATGAAAACTTTCGAAAACTTTTAAAGTTTGGAGTATCGTTCGTAACTTCACATTTGCTACTGAACCTAACCCAAGGACTTGCATCCAGATTTTATAACCAAGTTGAGCTACGTTCAAAACCTTCCAGATTAGTATCTTGTTGTAGAAGGCAATAAAATAAAAAAATGGTTCAAGTTCGAATGGCGGGGGGGGATTGATAAAAGCTAGTGAAATCCCCAGTTAATTCCCGTCATTGAAAAGGGGGACGACGTAAGCGGCGTCAGTGTTTCTAGTGGTTCTTGTCTGTCCAAACCGATATCCGATAAGTACCCCGTTTCACACCTTGGGAAGCAAACCAAAGGTGTACACATCCAAACGACGCAATATATTCTTCCTTATATTCAATGATGAACCCAACAGACTAGAGTTTAGCAATCGTTCTTTAAATACAGTTCAAAGATAAGGACTGGCGTCGTTCCGAAACTTATGGTCAGACGAACTCTGGAGTTTTCCCTATAAGTTTTTTGCTCATCATCAAATACTACTAACAGCCGGAAATAGTGTCATGTCTCCTACCTCGAAAACCTTATCAGAAAACAAAGAAAAATAAAGGAAAAGACCACTTGAGACAGCAAGACTTGTGTCGTTCCATATTGTCTCTAAGTAGTTTATGGTTTCCCCCAGGCGTGAAATGTCAAAGGGTATGTCCGCATATGAAAAGTATAAATACATTGGATAAACCCTTTAAGAGCAGATCAAATCAGTGCAGTGACTCAAATCGCCAAAATAGATCAATTACGTACTACATCGAATCACTGCTTTTCATTTTATACTTGAGAAATACTACGCAATTTATCTTGTACTTATATAATTGAACTGCAATAACTTTGTACTTAAAGTATGCAATTAGTGGTAATTTGGTAAATTATTTTGGTTAGATTAAAAGTCAATCTAATATAATACTACAGTTAGTTAACTTCATTTTTACGTAATTCTTTGTAACGTGACTTTGATATCAATCTTTAGCATTAAACTGTAAATTAAAAAAAACACAATGATTTGATACACTGATACACGAAATGCACTGATTTATGCTTCTTTGAACATATTCTGAGAAAAAAACAGAGTTCTGAAATGTGATAAAATGTTTATCTTGACAGTATAAAAGATCCGGGATTAAAGTTTCGATTTCGTTTATTTGAAATGAAATAAAATTGTAATAAAATTTGGATTGGAATACAAAGAGGAATACAGATCTATGTTTGTAAGGTACTAAGGGAGATCGAATGATCCAATAAAGGAAGAAGAAAAAAAGTAAATATATTATCCGTCAGCTGCGGGGATGCAAATTAGTTTCTGGGGATGGCAAATCAAGCCAGGCCGACATTGAATCACAGGCTGTGAAACGCCCAGAAGCAGTAACTGCATTGACGCACAAGACTCGCCTTCAGCTGCCGTAGAACGAGAAGGAGAATAGAGAATAGAGAATCAATAATTAGAAGAACTTTCCAAGCTGGAAGAAGACTTTGTGGAAAGGGGAAGATGCTTTTTGGGATGCAAAACGTAGATGGTTAATTAAATTTTACCCAGATAGTGTACGCAAACGGGACAACAGCCACAGAAGCTGGCATGCGGAACAGTTTCGCCGTTGGATTCAGCGCAATTCGAAGTTTCCAAAGTGGAGCAGTCGATGGATTGGCAAATTCCAGGAGGGCATACCATGAACCCTTGCGCTGGATAAGCTAAGATCAAATAGAGCCCCAAAAGAGGCCCCACGAACTGCCAACGAGCCATCTTGTAACAAACGAAATGCCATTTTTAAGATTATTTTCAAATTTACTTCACACAACAGATGGTTAAAACGTTTTTAAGAGACGGTTATTTTCATCGCGTAGATTCTACTGATTTTTTTTTTTAACTATCCCGAGTCATTTTGGCATTGGAATTAGTGGTGGTCACGCATTATATGATCGAAATTCGGAGACAGTATAGGTAATATCGACGTATAGACCTAGTAGAAGGTTATAACAATAAATTATGCAATGTATGATCCTATTTTAGCTGGAATTTCTGTCTATTTTCCGTCATTTAATGTTTCGTGTAAGTGAATCCGGCGCCATCTGGTAGGAAACCTAGCAACTAAATGTCCTTAACCTAGTAGGCTAATCAAAATGCACGATAGCGTTTCTTGGAAGTAACATAATGCATTTAAATTTTATGGGATTTTTTCTAAAATTATTTTTCTTTGTCCATTTAGTAGTAAATACAATAGGAGTGTTGTAAGAGTACAATACTCCTAAAGTGGGATACTTTAGCTAAGCAAGGTAAAGCATTCAGCCAATTAACTAGAGGCTACGCAAGGGAATTTGTATGATTGTGCAAAAAATCTGCAAGTCAGCAAATAAACAGCGGTTAGGCAATCTACCGACGAATGGTAACGGTAAGTAACGAGTATAACACAAAGGCCGTCCCTACAGGGAATAGCGGACAAGGACGTACAACAACCTGTTGTGCTGCAACGCGCCGCCATGTTGCATAACGAAAACACAACGCATAAAAGTTCCAAGTCATCAATTATAATTTATATTAACAGATATGACAACCTGCTGTTTCTAGGAACATCTGTGACGTCAGTGTCATAACTTTATCTTACCTTGAATAAAAAACAGTCGCGGATCCCTTTTGTAACCTCCCGATAAACTCCTGCACTCCAACAATCAAAAGTTGGAACACGCACCTTTGTTTTCCTCCTATTGGAGCTTCAAACCGTAAGAGGCGCAGCTAGCCATCATTTCAAATATTTCCCACCCATACTGTTAAAACTAACCGTTAGATGGCAGCACTACACGAGTCAAGTTTCACTTGCATGACAGCGCCCATCCCCTGCTGCGACTCTCAAGTGTAAAAGGATATACTTCTTTTCACCTGGACGAAGGATATCGTGTGTGGAGTTTGTGAGTGTAAAATAAAGATAGTTATGAACAAAATGGTAAGTTAAACCTCCGCAAATTAAACTTTTCGGTAAAACTCAGTTAATTACCTGAAAATTAATCTTATTTTCCTTTTATTTTCCTCAGGTTGCGTACACCGAGGATCAGATTGCTGGTGAGCAAGAAAGCTTGCCCATGTATGGGCATGCTCTCTATTTTGTTCCCCTTAAACTCTAACATAAAGCGTATACGAAATATAACACCTGGTGTTGTCGAAACACGCAACTGAATGTTAAACAACCGCTCCACAAATTGGCTAAACCTGTCACAATCTCCAAACCGCCAAAAAACTCAGTTTGCTAAAGACCACACCCTCAGGCTTTATTTTTTCCCTAAACTAGCTAAACACGATTAATAACCATTTGCTAATAATATTCTCTGCTCAATCCGTAGATTTCCAAGAAGCTTTCCAACTCTTTGATCAGAAAGGAGATGGCCGAGTCCAAGTTTCCCAGATTGGCGACATTCTTCGCGCATTGGGTCAAAATCCCACCGAATCTGACGTGAAAAAGCTGACGCATGAGCACAAGCCAGGTACACTTGCGCTCTATTACTACTTCTGTTCATAATTTGTCACAGTTCATAATTAAAGTAATAATTCTGATAATTTGGGAACGTCTTGTGTCTCTAGATGAGCGCATCAGCTTTGAAGTTTTTCTGCCCATCCTGCAAACCATTTCCAAGAACCGTTCTTCCGATACGGCCGAAGATTTCATCGAAGGCTTGCGTCACTTCGACAAAGACGGCAACGGCTACATTTCCTCGGCGGAATTAAGACATTTGCTGACAACTTTGGGCGAGAAACTGTCGGACGAAGAAGTGGAGCAACTGTTGGCGGGCCATGAAGATTCCCAAGGCAATGTCAACTACGAGGAGTTTGTCCGTGCAGTAATGAGCGGTTAAAGCGGCCAAAAACTGTCTACTTTATATCTACGCAGTTGCTTGTCCTTTGGTTTCATACGGCGATACGGCCTTTAAAAAAAATCTTGATTTTTATCTTAATTATTCTACAATTACAATATTATTGCCTATCTCAAGAGCTTTGTATTCCTTTTTTTTTCTCTTCCGTTTCCGGGGTCCTTTGAGAAAAAAAGTGTTGCATAACGATGTCCGAACAGCAAAGGGGGGCGTGGTGCTAGTTGCTTTCCATTTTCCAATTCCGGTGACTGAACTGGAATGCCAAAAAAAAAGGAAAAGTTGATTGAAAAAATGCGAAAAAATGCCACTTCCTTCCCTTAGCGTTATGCTTTACGAATGGTTTACGTAATTTGATATAAAATAAACGAAAAATATGAAGAAACCGCGAGGAGTGCCTTGGCTGCAAAAAAGTACTGCTGCTGCATTATTGCATTATTTAAAAAAGATGACTACCCACATTCCAGTGCAATGTCTCCCTGCAAAAAACTGTCAAACGCACGTACCCCCCAATGTGAAAAAGCGGAATATAAAATCATTTAGAACAACATAAACCGACTGTAATTCTTTTAGTTCCAAGTGTTTTAAAATGTTTTTTAATGTCTCTAATCCACTTTGGTCGACTTGCGAGGCTTTTGGTCCTTGGAAATCACTTGCAGCAAGTGACAGCTCCATAAAGCGCGCATTAAATGTTCCTTTTCGCCGTCAGAGGGCAAAGGCAGGTCCGCAGCGGGTATGAATTGGTCGCATTTGGATTTCAACAGTTCTAACGCTTCTAAATAGTGTGTAGGCAACTTTAAGGCAAGTTTTACCTAAAAGATAACAAGCAGAAACAACTTAAAATTGAGAAACATTGAATCTAATAAGAATGTTAAGTTGATTTACATTGGACCCATCGTCTTCTTCATCTTCGTTTGAATTGTCTTTTAGCATGTGGCTTCGACGGTCGTTTAGCAAGGAACTGTAAAGGCCTAGGAATTCTTGAGCAGTTTCAGGCGATTTTGAAGAATTTTTGTCTGTTTTTTCTTCTTCATCTTCTTCTTCGTCACCGTCACTTTCTTCGTTCTCAGAGTCGGTTTTAATGACGAAACAGACATGATCCGGGTAATTTAAGCGTATTTCGCAGGATAAATTCGGGGGAATGCCATCAGGTTGGGATTCCTGCATTAATTAAGCCCATTACAATCGATTTTTTTTAAATTACACAGTAATTTTAAAACGCAATAACACCAAAATCAACTTTGTCTATGTTAGCTATTGCACTTCACTATTTACTTGTAGTTCGACTGGATCCACGCCAAAAGGTGGTAATCTGGAAGCCATGAAATCTTCAATCATGCTACTTGGAACAGCGAATTTCTGGGAGCCAATTGTTGCTAATTTTTGCAACAAAATATTCAATACAGATTGCACTTTATCGGTCTAAATAATAATAAAAAAGAAATAAAAACGAATTAAAATAAGAACGAATAAAAAAATAAAATAAGAAAAATAATTTTTAAAAAATAAGAAAAGATAGTTTAACCTACTTTTGACAGTTTGGAAGACTTTAGGAAATTAATTGGAAGCCCACGACGGAAATCTACTTCGCTTTTCATTGCTTCTTCGATCCAATTAGGAAAAACAGACATCATATAATCCCCCCAAGTACTAAAGGAAGATAATACTAAATTATACGTTAAAAACTATTTTTTTTATTTATTTTTACTGTTGTTGGTAGGTACTGATTGTAATATGCGTGGAATGCTCGCTCCCCGGTGGAGTAAACGCTTGATGGACTGTCCCACGTGGAAAGTACAGCAAATCCCCTGGTTTGAGCACGAACTCGTGAGTTACGTCTCCAATTTCCTCTTGACTCAAACTGGTGACGTAATCCCTAGTTAAATCGGAGAAAAAATGGTAAAATGAATTAAACGAAATTTTTGAGTTATTACCTAGGAAGCTCAGTGGGAGGTTTATACAGACGCCAGTACTTTTCTCCTTCGAGTTGGACGATAAAAACCTCGACGTCATCGTAATGGGGAGCTAATCCTTGCGCTTCATTAGGCGTTAAATAGACATTGGCCCCTACTAAACACGCGAAAAACGACTCAAGGTTCTCTAGTAACTTCCATAGCTCATTTTGGAAACGCTGGGGTTGATGAAACTGGAACGTGGCCTTTTCTTTATCGTAAAGCTTGCCGAATTTGGCAACAGTCATTCGCCCATCTGGGTTAAGGGTTTCGTTCTTTTTGTCTTTGTAGCGACACGCATTGACATCCCGTCCAAATTGGATGTTTTCCTGCTTGAGAATGCTTTCTAATGTCTTTCTAGAGAAAAGGGATTTTAT
Source organism: Lepidurus apus apus (assembly GCA_022832285.1). NCBI lineage: Eukaryota > Metazoa > Arthropoda > Branchiopoda > Notostraca > Triopsidae > Lepidurus > Lepidurus apus. Next base: position 8,625 of record JAGJRO010000347.1, on the reverse strand, counting down.
ATAATCGAGAAGAGCGGGCGATAAGGAGTTGTGACGGTGCAAGATTAACGGTTTCTTCTCCCAATAATTGTTAAAGAAGTCATCAAACGTAATTGGGGCGATTAACGACTCGAAAACCTTCTTAGGAGTCGAGAAATCAAAGGTCTGCAGATTGATTGGGCTTGTTGAGGCTAAATTTGGTTCTGTGACACCTTCGGAAAGTTTTGGCTTTTTGTCAATTGATTTGGAACCAACTGGAATGTCTTTTTCTGGTGAGAAAGGCTTACTGCGCTTGTTCTTTTTCTTGGGTTGAACCATGATTTGATATTTGAATTTATAGTTATAGTCAATTAATTTTACTTTGTCTTTGGTTTACCCGTAAACGTGATCAAAACCAAATCAACCGAGCACGTTTAATAATTATTTATCTCTTCAGTCGACAGATGGCGAAAGCACATAATTTTCAAAAAAATATACACATTTATCTCATTTATGTACTGTTAGATGGCGTTTGCCGCAAGTTTGTTAACAAAGGGTCGTTTGTCACTTTATAAGCAACGTATAGCTAACGCAGTTGCAAATTAAAATTCCTAAATTTACAGCAATTTGCTGTAAAAGCAAGTTTTTTAATTGCTGCGTCTTGTCATCCCTAATTTTCTATAAAATGATTGCTTTGAACTTGAAGTTTTTTTGGAGGACACATCATGTTGCTTATTTAGCGAGTGCTCCTAAAAAGTTCATTAACACACAACAATCAACCAAGTTTGGTTTAAACGACGTGTAAGGTTTCAAAATAAAAAATACTCTGTTTTATTATTATAAGCTACTAGTATTAGTGGAGTTTAAAAGTTATTTTTTTCGCTTAGTAAAAAGTAGTAGCTAAAGATAAGTGCAAAGTTTTCGTTTCAAAAAAGTTTACTAAGCTAGTAGCTTAGTATAGAGTAGTAGCTTATAACCAGAAAACAGGGATACGTTAAAGAACAGACAAATTATAATTAAGTGTTCTGGCTGAAGAACCCCTGTCAATTATGCATAATAACTGAGTAATTAATTATTTAGCATAATAAGTTCCGTCCCTTTTTGCCAAAATTGGGAGCTTATTTCGCTAAATAATTTAATTAATTACTTGGTTAATGTGCGTAGTTTACATAGGGTGTTCTTCAGTCAGAACACTTCATTTGATCTGTTCTTAAACATATATTCTTTTTCATTTTAGAGCCTTATATGGATGGGATGCACAAGAGATGGAGAGAAAAGCAAATTGGCTTAAATTGTCCTCATTGGTGGACAACGCAACACGGGAATTTCAGAAATTGTTATTGGAAAGATGGAAAAAGATGCGTGGCTGCGAATGGGCCTGCTCCCGCGATTCTGTAAATGTCCTTAAAGAAGCTATGGGAAAGAAGGCGGTCGAAAACGCCAGTCGTCCTTTGCGAGATAAACTTGATAAAGGAGACATCGATAATTGGGATCTGACTGCCATTTCCCATGTCTTACGTGCGCTAAACAGCGAATGGGTTTCGCGGGAAGAAAAAAAGTGGATGGAAGCCGCAGTTGAAATAAGGAACAAACTATTCCACCACTACTCCAAAGTGATCCTTCAAAAAGAATTCCGCGAGATGCGGCAAAAACTTATTGTCATTCTGTCGTTCCTTAATGTCCCTAACGCCCAGACTGAGGAGAGAGTCGCGAAACCAAAAGTTAAAAAATCTAACGCAAAAGAATGTAAAAGTACCGCAGCTGGAAAAGGATGTATCACTGACTTTAAAAAGCTGATCGCCACTGGAGAAGAATGAGTCGCAGATGTAGAAAAAGTATCGAAACAGAAAAAGAATGTAACGCAGACGCAGAAAAACTCTCAGTCGCAAAAGAGTGGATCGCAGCAGGAGAAGAATATATCGCAGAAGAAGAAAGTATCACAAACCAAGAAAAACGTACCGCAGTCGAAGAACCGATCGCAGCCGGAAAAGAACGTACTGCAGCCATAAATGAACATGTCGGAAGAGAACAGAGTAATTAATTATTTAGCCGAATAAGCTAAGCCCGTTTCCTCAAAAATGTCAAATTTTCCCATGGTTATAACATTGGGGGACAGTTGGCCAGAGGCCTAGCGCCTTTACCTATGAGCGCCAAAATCGGACCTTCTTATTCATTAGGGACTGCACCAGTATCTTCCTTTATAATGCTCAAACAAGTCTGCAGGTACTTGGTTAATTTACGTGCTCAATAAAAAAAATGACTTTTTTCGTGCCATCAAGCGCACGTATGTATTGCTCGGACCAAGCTTGGTTACATATAGAATTAAGTGAATACATGGCAAAATAAGCAGTGACTCTTCTAACAATTGCAAATAGTCCTGGTTACAAGGTCAAAACTTTGTTAAGCCGGGCTTTCGTTGATTTCAGATTGCATATAAGCTTATGCTTCAAAATCTTCCAGTCATTCGTTTGACATTCTTTGGAGCAGTAGTCAGCTTTCTTGCAAAGCGTGCAAGAAAACTTGGCGTTCTTTTCGCCGCAATACCGGCAGCGGCGCACACTGGGGTCTTCATGGAAGAAGAGCGTTTTAGGATCGTCAACGCGAATTCCAGGTTTTTGATCGATCGCTCCAATCCTCATGTAAGGGTGCAGAATGGAAATTTTGGCGCCGTACTTGATCCTCTGGTCGCCTTCTACATTGTAGAAGAACCCACGCATTACATCTCCTACGCTGTCTTCTAGAACAACACGAAGTGAGGACATGGGTGCACCCGGATCGTCAATAATAACGACATCAATGACGTGACCTTCATACACTTTATCCACCGTAGGATTCATTTCCGATAGTGTGACAGCTTTTAAGCCAGCCAGGGTAGTAGGAGCACATTGCGCGTAACGGGGAGTAACAGTACTGCGATGTCGTGCAAAAGCTGAATTGAAACCTTGGGTAGAGCAAATTACTTTTCGATGATCAAGGATAGTCTGCACTCGAATTGGATTCGTTAGTCTACTCATCTTGCGCATGGGGCTCTCTTTGATATTATGCACAGATTTCCCAGAAATATTCAATTTCTCTTCAAAATTTTTTACCTCTATTATTTCAAGATACGGAGCAACCAAGCCTTTAGTGTTGGAACTGTCTTCGTAAGGAAGGAAACAAGGCAATAGTAGCGTCTCACTCTCCAATCCTTTTTCATAGTAGGTTCTTACTGCTTCATCAATTGGTGCAAAAGTTTCGTCCTTCTCAGAATAATCAGCCAGAGTGTGAAGAGCCATGGAGTAGTACGATTCTGGGACTTTTCGATGATCTGAAGGCGCATGTTGAAGAAATACCTCATAGCAATGTATTACGTTCTGCATGCCTTGCCTTCCGTCAGAGGCCAACTTTGCCAAAGCAGCTTTGGAGTACATCAGTTCATAGTTATCAGGAAACAAATCCAGAGCCTTTTGCGCTATTTTGATACCTTCATCGTATTGGTCAAGAAAGCCGTGCGTGGAGGCTAAAACATCGTAGAAATACGGAACTTTCGGGTATCTATCAATGCATTTTTCTAGGAATTTGACGTTTTCTTCATAGGAATTCATTTGTAAGAACGCGTAGCATTGTCTCGCGTAACAATCCATTTCGCAAGTTTGCCCTTTCAAGTCGGCCAACTTTTTCTTCACTAATTCCATCAGTAAAGCTCCATCCGCAACCCGGAAAACGTATCCCGCTGTTTCAAAGCAATGGGCCGCTTCTGCAATTATAGAATCACCAATTGTAGCGTCTAGGGATTCTTTATAGCTATGTAGCCCTCTTACTGCTAACTTTAAATGTCCAATTGCTTTGAGAACCTGCTGAGCATAGACTCGACCTTGGGAAGCGTATTCTGCTATTACGTTATAGTCGTACATATAATCGCTTGTCCGACTTGACGGAGACACGGCCATACTTCGACGGTGAATGTGATCAATTTGCTCCATACACTTATGCATGTCGGGGTGGTTACTGTACAAGAATCTTTCTGCTCTACTCTTGCCAGACAAGTTGCTCGAAGAAAGATTATTTTCCTTTTCCCACTTTTCCACAATGGGAAAACTGAGCTCCTGCTCTTCTATTGCTTTGCATTCGGCCTCGAATTCTTGTTGGCTGGACATAGCTTCGATTTCCCCTCCTTCAACAGCAAATTTGAACCAATTCCGAGCTTGTCCAGCATCTCCAATCTCCAGGTAATGTTCAGCTAAAGAATGCATTGCACGTGTAATTTTCCCTTGAGCTGCCAGTTTCCAGTACTGTACAGCTTTCTCTGAATCTTGTTCAGGTACTCCCTTCCCAGTGTTGTACATAATAGCGAGATTGTTGGCGGACGGACCGTACCCCAGATCAGCAGCGCGCTTGTACCATTCGAAAGCCTAAAAAGAGGTTTCCTTTTAATGCTAACTCTTTCACATGCGTGGGCTATTTATAAACGCGCTAGCCTTTAATTTTTAATTAAACTAAGAATGCACTACATGTCCAATATGTTCGTAATGGACCTTAAACGCATTGGATATGTTACTAAGTTATGTGTTACATACAAGTTACATGCAAGGAACATCTTATTACCGTAACAGGGCTCATCTCGACCCCAACACCTTCGTGGTACATCAATGCAATGCTGTGCATAGCATTAAGGACGCCCTCGTTTATCCCGCCATCGGATAAGAAAGGCGGCATCTCTGCAGCTTGTTTGTACAGTTGAAGAGCCAAACGATAATCCTTCTTAACCCCTAGACCCTTTTTGGTTAATTGTGCCAGTTCGTAGATTCCTTGAGCGTTTCCTTTGCTCGCAGCTCTAGAAAAGTGTTTCGCTGCCAGTTCGTAGTTTACGGCTGTGTCGACTCCATCGCGATACCGAATGCCTTCAAGCACATCGGCTAAAGCATCTCCACTCTTCTTCAAAAAGTCCGTATATTCCTTGTATAATTCTTTGGTATGCTTAATCTTTTGATTTTCGTTGATTTGTTTTACTATCGCGTCAGTGCTCAGTGGGTGCATATTCATAGTATCCATATGGTCCAGTCTTTGACGTTGACCAAGTTCCTGACGACATTCGTCCCTTCGTGTCCGTACAATTTCCAGAGACGGATCCAAGCTCAGAGCTTCGTCATAGGCTGTAATAGCCTTCTCGTACTTCTCCAGCAGCTTGTATGCGTCACCCAAACGGAAATGAGCTTCATACCACATGGGTTGCAAATGGGCCGCTTTTTTCGCGTCGTTCTCGGCACGCTTTGCGAAATGCTTCCTTTCTTGATCCTGCTTCGCTTTCGCCATCTGGAGGAAGGCAGCAGAACGATTGGAGAACAGAACGCCCCGCTCGGCTTCCTTCAGCGAGACAACCTTGAGAGCGTCATCAAATTTCTCGATAGCTTGCTCATAATCTGCGTTGTTGAACGCTGTATTGCCTTCTTCCTTTAGTTTGTTTGCTTCGGGGTTCAAAACGCGCGGTGAAAAAAGGGAAGAGGGATCGGAAGCACGGAACTTGATTTTCTCCTCAATCTCGCCAATCCGGGCGGTAGGGACATTTAGGAACGACAGAAGGCCAATCAGTTTTTCCCACTTCTCGCAGAATTCTTCTTGAGGGATTACTTTGGAAGGGTGATGGGCTAAATGGTTTCTTATCTGTACTGCGGCTTCCATCCACACTTTTTCTTCTACCGAAACCCATTCGCTGTTTAACGAACGTAAGACATGGGAAACGGCGGTCAGATCCCAATTCTCAATGTCTCCTTGGTCGATTNACGATTGGAGAAAAGAACGCCCTGCTCGGCTTCCTTCAGCGAGACAACCTTGAGAGCGTTATCAAATTTCTCGATAGCTTGCGCATAATCTGCGTTCCTTAACGCTATGTTGCCTTCGTCCTTTAGTTTGTTTGCTTCGGCGTTCAAAACGCGCGGTGAAAAAAGGGAAGAGGGATCGGAAGTACGGAACTTGACTTTCTCCACAATCTCGGACATCCTGGCGGTAGGGACATTAAGGAACGACAGAAGGCCTGTCAGAGTTTGCCACTTGTCGCAGAATTCTTCTTGAGGGATTACTTTGGAAGGGTGATGGGCTAATTGGTTTCTTATCTGTACTGCGGCTTCCATCCGCTCTTTTTCTTCTGCCGAAACCCATTCGCTGTTCAACGAACGTAAGACATGGGAAACGGCGGTCAGATCCCAATTCTCAATGTCTCCTTTGTCGATTTCATTTCGCACAGAACCGCTGGCACTTTTGTAATCCTTCTTTCCAATAGCATCCTTAAGGAAAGTTACCGAATCGGGGGAGCCGTCCCATTCCTGCCCACGCATCTTCTTACATTTCTCCAGTAACAATTTCCGAAGCTCTGGTGTTATGTCGTCCACCAGAAAGGTCAATTTAAGCCAATTTAAGACTTTGCCCATCCTCTCTTCCATTTTTGTACCGTTTCCTAAATCAAACTTGGTAGTTGTCGTGGATTAATAAGCTTATTAGCTGCACAGCACTCACTAAATAAGCTACACTACAGGATGTGTCTGCCAAAAAAGCTCCAAGGTGCATCCAAGGTCCAAAGCTGCCAAAGCTAGTCACTTTAAAAAAAATACATTTTTTAAACTAAAAATTAGGGAAGATATAAGGTCCGGCAAATAATTAAGGAACTCGTTTTTACAGTGTATGGCTGTAAATTTTGAGTTTTAATTTCAACTGCGTTAGGTATAATAGGTTACCTATATAAGATGACAGGCGAGCTGTCGAGTGAGCTATGCAGGTATAGTGAACGGGAAGTCGTTAGGTTTATTTTGTATGCATGTGAATGTGTTGTGCGCCACACGGTAGATGGCACAAATGGAATCCAAATTCGTGGAAAGGAAATTTTGGGAGTGTCGTAAAGTGGAAGCGTGAATTTAAATAATGAATTGGTGTGATTTGTTTAAAATTGATGGATGGAGGTGTATGGTAGCTAAGAGTATGTGACACTAACTGTTATGTTGCTTAAGAGTTACGTGTTTGAGTATTGAAATGTAATATGATGAGTGATGTTTTGTTCGAAAGTCAGTGTTATATGTTGGGTATGTCGGTATATATGATCTTGTGATCTGTGTAGTATGTTTCGTAAACTCCGGTTGTGCTTGTTGGAAAGTTGGTGTAGAGAAGGTCTAATGTTGAGTGGTAGTCTGTTGTGTGTTGTGTTGTTGTAGGTTTAGTGGTTTTAGTATGAATTCTATTGTTCGTATTTTTTTCTCGTGTAGAGGAGGTATGGGACAGTTTACACGTGGGACAAACCGTACAAAAATCATTACTAATGAACTATGAACTACGACGGTTTTGGATATAAAAAAAATAGTACACTAAGTGAATACGACGAAGCTCACATGGGGAAATTTTCGTCGAAAAATATTAAACCATTTTTGAGAAAATAAATAAAAAGTGAATTTTTGGCACTTTTNACGAAGCTCACATGGGGAAATTTTCGTCGAAAAATATTAAACCATTTTTGAGAAAATAAATAAAAAGTGAATTTTTGGCACTTTTTGTAAGAAGGGAGTCCTGTTAATTTCGTTGTACCACTCATAATATGTATCTAAAAATAAAATAAAAATTACTTTTATGTAGTTGATAAGTTAGAGAATAACCCCTCCAAAGGTTTGTTTTAAAATCGCTCCTGATTTTGTACGAGATTTTAAAACTCCAAAGTGATGATTTACTACGCTTTGGACTGAGCCATTTTCACTACTGAAAAACATACTGTGGAACATGACTTGGCAACGCTGCGCAAACCCGCATTCAGTTTGGATTGCCAGCCAAACGCAAGAAAATGCCGGCTATATACAGCCGCGCCCCTACAACGTTGACTTTGGTTGTTTTCATTAATCCTTTTGACAAAATCGCGCGTTAACTTGCACTAACTGGAGCTAGGATGATTCATATATCGAGAGGGAGTATAACGAAGTTTTCGTTTAGATATTTCAAGTCTATTATGTATTTTTTTAAAAAAAGGCAATCGACTAGTTTTCTTATGGCAAAACACATGGGCAAATGGCACAACACCCAAGTCCAAATTGTACCCCGTTTTTTTTGCCTCCTGTTTTCATTATAATTGCCTCCTGTTTTCATGGATGTTTGGTCTTATTTTTCGTGTTCTTCAAGCGTACAAGAGCTCATTTGATAGCCAGGACACCAGGCCATCGGAAGAGTATAGTTTTAGGCTACAGTTTTGTCTTCACGTAAAGTGAAAAATAAATTACAGAAAAGTGTCCACACTGTCCCATACCTCCTGTAGCGGTTCGCGAGTCGAACCGCTAGCGAACCTCTAGTAGAGCGAGAGTCGTAGAGCGGGCGAGCGAGAGGACAGACGTGAGGTGTGGAGACGTGGTGAGAGGAGTAGAGAGAGGAGTAGAGCGAGCAAGAGAGAGGACGGATGTGAGGAGTGAGGGCGTGACAGATCAAGTGAGAGCGGGAGAGTTGGGTTAGAAAGCGAGGGTGTGGAGTGTAAAGAGTCGGACAACTGCGGATGAATATAGCATTTAAACAGTAATAGAACGTGCATTATTTAATCCCAGGATCCAGAATCGAACCCATCGCAACACTCCTCTAGTTTGTTATGTATATCTATATTAAAGTCACCCATTAACACAATTCTGTCGCTAGACTGTTTTATACTTTGAACGAAGTGGTGTAAGGTGTCGT